>CM073588.1:86200102-86730102 GCA_037074715.1 Magnolia kwangsiensis
AGTGCTTGATTTCTCCTCTTTTTTTTAGGGATTTTTTCTTCAGCGAGAGAGAGAGAGAGAGAGAGAGAAAGAGAGAGAGAGAGCTTTGATGGAAGGAAGCGGGGATCTTTTCGCAATTAATAAGAAGATTGAGGGCAGAGATTTGGAAACTGAGCATGGGGAAATCTTTCGGTGAATAATTTCTTCAATTACGGAATTGCCCTCGGACCCAGTGGTGAACTGGTAGTAGGACTTTACTACCATACATCCCGATGTACCGCTACAAAGATACGTCCGGGACCGCAGCCGTTGGATCTGAGGCCTCTTTAGCGAACCAAACCACTTATATGTTGATTCTTACCGTGGATAGTAGATAACCGTCACTGCACGCAGATTGAAAGATTTTGGTCCTTTGATTATACATTGTAAATTAGTAAATTTATAAACGGTTGGATTTTTCCAATCTAGATGTTTTTAGTTCCCATCAATACGCCATCCAAGTTGAGGTCCATCCTATGAACGGCTTGGATCAATGGATGATGACTCTAGTACCGACGCATCCTATAGAAGTGCGTCTGCGATGCATTCTAGCAAACCTCCCGTTTTAAAAGTTGTGGCGTCTCATATTCCTTACACGTAGGCATACACGATCATCCGGACCGTCCAAGTACCGGCCCTCGTTGTCCACTACTTAAAAGTGACCTTGATTGGACTACCGATGTTTGAGTTTATAGCGGTCCCATTCACGGCCTGCATTTTGACTGTTCGTTGCGATTGGCCCTGCCGATGAAGCATGTCTGAATGCAGGAGGTTGGTTGATCTACACGTGTGTGGGAGCCGTATACTTTCACACATGTGAGAAATCTGAGCTTTCCATCATGTGACGCACACTGTCAAGATAATCTGGCGTAAAAATCAGGCCATTTCAGACCTCAGGTGGGACACAGCATAACAAAACATACAAATGGACAAGAACAAGAAATTTTTAACCGTCAATTTACTGTAAAGGCTGCGGCCCGCTTCAGATTTCAGACACGTGTTTCACAATTGCACGTGTACCCACGTGTGGATATATAGGCTCTAGATGCGTATGGAATTAGCAAACCTCTGACACGTAGAGTATTTAGATGATTTCCTAGTTAATGGTCTGGTGGGCTAAGCTGTATAGGAACCTTACCATGCACATAGCTGCATTTGGACTGGTTGGAATCCCATCACCTTTCCGGACCGTCCATTAGGAGCGGTACACTCTTCTCAGGCCATCGTTAAAGAATCTTAGCGATCCGATAATCCAAACCATCCATTTGATGACATGCAAAAATGGATGGACAAGATGTTCTTAGAAGATAGGTCCAGTCATGGATGTCCAGGACCATCCGATTGCCGTGAGTTTTTTGTGCTACGGATACTAAAGTGGGGTACACCTATTGGACGGTGGAGATGGGTGATGCAAATGCCAAAATGCAACTACGTGCATGGGAAAGTTTCTATGCTCTTATCACGTATATCATTTCTCTTCCTTAATGTGGCCAATAACACCATCGGGTTTTCATGTCTGATATAGCCCATACGATGATGGCCCCACATCTGAATGGCTCAGATCACAGAAAGTTGGTGTGGGTCCCACCTATGGGTGGGCCAAGAGCAACACTGCATAGATCACATGATTCTAACGGTCCAGTCTCGTCGACGACAACTAAAACAAACAGCCGTCCATCTGTAGACAATAAGAAGGGTAGGAACGTTGTGATGTCATCTTTTTAGTGGGGACCATCCATCCATGAACGGTTTACAAAAACGGAAGTGGGGCCCACAGGGTAACGATTTGATTATGAGGGTTGGGCTGTGTGAACGGAGTGATATTTCAACGCCACTTTGAAATTAGTGCTGTCTCATCCGGTGTACACGTGGCATGCGTACGTGTTAATCCAAACCATGCGACTCTTATGTTCCACCAAGAACAGAACATGGTCCAAAAATCACACTGATCGAACGATCAGAACCGTCCAAATGGCAGTTAGAGGTAGAATGGTCGGTGGTTCAAATCCGCTAAGAAAATTAAAATGCTTAAATATTTTACCATTTTGAAGAAAATGGGGCCCATGATTTGGATGGCAAGGATTGTCTTATAGTGAGTGACGCGTGGATGGCTGATGAGATACCAACGCTTAAAAGACGGCGTTGAACGGTCAATATACATCCGCACTAGTGAGCGGGGAGCGGATTAGGCCCGACCCCGGCCTCACCCAACAGGGTGCGCCCCTGCCGGTGGGGCCCACCTTGATGCATGAATTGTATATCCACACCGTACATCGGTTTTTTCAGATCATTTTAAGCATGATACTAAAATAAAACGGATATAAATTTCAGGTGAACCGCACTATAAAAAACAGTGCTGACGAAACGCCCACCATTAAAAACTTCCCAGGGCCCACCGTAATGTTTGTTTTCCGTCAAACCTGTTGATAAGGTCACAGACCTAGATGAAAGGGAAATACAAAATATCAGCTTGATCTAAAACTTTTATAGCCTACAAAAAGTTTTTAATAGTCAATCACTACTGTCCCCTATGTGGGGTCCACTTGAGATTTTTGGATCTGCTTCATTTTGGGCCCATGCAATAAAATGGGCTGAAAAAACGGATGGACGGTGTAGATATAAAATCCATACATCAAGATAGACTTCACGATCAGGACCGCACCATGTTGGGTGGGCCCTGGGCCGCACGTAATTTGCTCCTTAAATCCAGCAAGCGTTACCATGTGAATTTTCTATTTTCAAGGGTGCGCGGTGATGATCTTGGGAGCGGATTAGGTGCGGCCCCGGTCTCACACAATCCAGTACGGACCTTAACGTGGGGCCCACCTTGATGCATTTATTGTATATCCACACCGTCCATACGTTTTTACAAATTGTTTTAGGGCTATGAAAAAAATGAAGTAGATTCAAATCTCAGATGGACAATACTATAGGAAACGATGTAAAATGACCATTAAAACCTTCTTATGGGCCAGAAAAGTTTTGTATCAACATGAAATTTGTTTTTACCCTTAATCCAGGTTTATGTGACCTTATCAACAGGTTGGATGGAAAATCAACATTAAGACGAGTTTTAGGAAGTTTATAAATGGTGGATCGTTCAACCACCAAGATTTTTATAGCATGGTCCCCCTGACATCAGCCAATGGCTGATGGTCGGTGCTCTGTGGGCCCCACCATGATGTATGTGTTTCATCCATTCCGTCCATGTATTTTTATAGATCACTTTACGATATGAGACGAAAAATGAGATATATACTAAACTCAAATGGATCACATTACAGGAAAGAGTGTTGAATGAGCGTTGACCATTAGAAACATTTTGGGGGTCATAGAAGTTTTGGATCAAGCTGATTTTTGTTTTTTACCTTAATCTGGGCCTTTATGACCTAATCAATATATTGGATGTCAAATAAACATTACAGTGGGAGTAGGAGGATTTTAATGGTGGATATCCAATCACTATTGTTTTCATGTGGTGTGGTTCACCTGAGACTTATATCCCTCTCATTTTTTTGGATCAAGCATAAAATGATCAGTAAAAATGAATAAACGGAATGGATGAAACACATACATGATGGTGGGGCCCACAGATCACGACCATCAGCCACGGGGCTCGTGGCAGGGGGAGTAGCCAATCCGTTTCCCTGATCAATAGATCTCGACCATCCCATTTGTAACAATTAAAAACTGGACGGTTCAGACCAAGAAGAGACAGATAGGTTCAATCTACTCAATAGGCACCACTTTGGACGGCTTATCATTCTAAGAGACATTTTTGTAAGTTGACGCTGATCATCCAATCTATGACTTTCAAAATTAACAGTTAGAAATGATTATGATCATCAGACTGGCATTATTTTTACTCGTGACCCATCAATAGTGTTATGGAACAAATGGACAGTTCAGATCGTGATTGGACCATCCTCCATGTCTGAATTAACCAGCTGTATGGTAACCGTACATACAACTAGTTGTATTAGATACTTTCCTTTTTAACGGAGAGTTTTTAACCATGCTCTCCTTAAGCGATTTTGTAAATTTACTAGAATACCCTTTCATCCCTCGCCGTAGATTCTTTCCACAACTTGATTTGAGTGGCCGTGGACTCGGCTATCGTTTATATATGTTTTATTAATATTTTCAGTGAGTTTATCTTAGCACACGCGCATCCCACCCACAGTCTCAGCCGTCCATCAGATGGGTGGATAATGTAGATTTCCTGGCCCACAAAATAGATTGCGTTAGTTATCAGATGAGCCACGATGCTGAAACAGGTAAATGGAATTAGCTAGACATTTCGAAGGTATCCTAGCCATCCATTTGTTTAGTCTACTACGGTCGATCTGACTGGTAGAATGATTTTATATTTTAATAAAAGAATTATCTATATGGGCCACACATAATGGACGGATTGGATTATGTATTTATCACCAAGATGGGAGATATTACGGCGTTCAAATAAGCTGCATTGTCCGCGCGCATGGGCTTAGGAAAGGTCGTATGGGAAAGTACATGATCCCCGACCCAAGGATTTGCACACTATACTCTGGTTTTCATTTTGAATGAGTGGAGCCCATGATTCAGTGATCCAGACCATTGATCAGTTAAGGTCCACCGTCGATGGACGGCTTCACGAAAACGCTTATAAACTTTTATTTTTTTTCTCCTGAAAATGGACGGTCAAGGAGAGAAGTAATGTTATGGTACACCGGCAACTAAAAGAGGGGGCAGTGTTAGGCGGCCAGCTTCATAAAATACAACGCGGATTGTATAGAGAGGAACCATGGTGTGGATACTCTCTGGGACCCATCGTAACCTTTTTGTTTTATCCACACCGTCCATACGTTTTAGAAGATAACTTTAGAGCATGGGCCCAAAATTTAGAATATTTTAAGCTCAAGTGGACCACACTACAGGAAAAAAATGAGAATAATGCTATCCACCGTTGAAATCTGAAAGTTCCCTAGTGCCCACATGGATGTGTATCTGTCATCCAACCTGTTGATAACGTCAAAAAGATCTGGATGAAGGGAAAATACAAATATCAGCTTCATCCAATACTTTGGTGGCCCCCAACAACAAGTTTTCAATAGTAGGTTTTTAATTCCCACTGTTTCCTATGGTGTGGTCCAACTGATCATTTTATATATTTAATTTTTGGGATCATACACTAAAATGACCTGTAAAAACGGATTTATGGCATGGATAAAACACGTAATAAGGTTGGGCTCCACAGAGTATCCACACACAAGCTGTAGCGTGGTGAGCTCCTCATTGTACAATCCGCGTCCCATAAAATATAGAAATTTCTTTGGGACGTGGCCCATGGAAGGTGTCCTGAACAGATCAACGGTGGGGATTGATGAAATACGGACCCACCCGCTTAAACAGAACCTGAGTTGACTGCACGTCCTTGGGAGGATACAACTCCCCTTCTGTTAGTTGCGAAGATAGGTTGAGCAGCTCACCAGACCACTGCACAAGGACCCCACCATGGTGGTTGATGAGGTTTATCCAACCTGATGGGCCCCACCATTGATGGTCCAAACCATTATTCTCTCTTGTGGGCCCCACTTCAGATATTTTAGTTGATAGGAGCGTATAATCCAAAACCAAATGTTAGGACCGTTGAATTAATCCAAATTGTGGGTCCCATAATTTGGACGGTTTGATTTAAGTGAAATGTATTCCGTGTCTGAAAATTTGAGTGCATGCATATGAACCATCACAATGTGCAGAGTATCAAATAAATCCTCAACGTTAAAGCTGACCGGCCAGTGGCCACAACTTGGAATGGAATTGGTTCCATAAGCTATGGACTATGGTCTGGTACGGACACTTAGTACCTTATTAAATAACAAATTCTTGTAATTAATCACAGGTGGCCCAAAGTGATCCACTTATGATCAAGACCGTTGGATGGTAGGAATCCACCGTAGATTGCACAAGCCCTGAAAATCTCCACGGATGGATAATCACAGCTATACAATTAGAGAAGTGATCACCTACGGCCGGCTGGATTTGTCATTGCATGTAATCCTGTATTTCCTACGTTGTTACACGTTAAGTGCATCTTAGCCGTTCAAATATTGGTCCCACAATGAATATCATTTGTCAGGAGAATACAAGCCATTAATTACATGGGCCATACGTGTATGTTAAGTCAGAATATAGGATGTCACTTTATTTTGATAGCGTGCCCCATCTGATGAGTGGATCAACCTGATTTTTTACCAATGTGATATTAACGGTGGGTCCCACCTTTTGCATGGATTGGATGTCTCACAGAGGTGTCATATTAGCAGGACCTGATTTCAATGGTTATGATCACTCGATCAAGGTGATATCTGGACCATGAGCAATCTGAAATCCTATCCAACGATCCAGCGTCATTATACGTGGGTCCACTTTAGACCCGTTCATGTGGGGCCTGCAGTCCGGCGATCCCAACGCAGATCTGATGGGACCCGATGTGGACGGTCCATATCAACACTGTGATATACTAACATGTGGATATGTGATTTTTAAAAAAAAATAAAAAATCAACGGTCCACATTCAGCGGGGCAAAAGAAATCAAATCTTGAAGGTTAACATCTTCGAAAGTGGGAAACTTCTAAGGAACTCACTATTGAAAGTGAAGCCCGTTAGATGAACGGTCAGGATCATCAAATCATGGACCCCAAAGCTGACGTCAGCACAGCATGGATTTGCGTGTGAGGAATATAATTCGTCCAGAAGAATAACCTCTCCAACTTGGACGGAATCACAGGTGTAGCATCTGCCTGTCTGCGTAGAGGTCAGCTAATCCCACGCGCCTGAATAGCGACTCATGTACAAGTACTAACACGTGCAAATATTAGAGATGTGTTCTAGATCCAAATCGTCCAATGTGTGGACCCAAATATATGATCTCACAAAACCAAGAATCAGGCCTGATTTCTTATTATTTAAGGAACAAGTCCGACGTCTTTTGAACGTTTGTTTAAGGATCCATTCTCATACATTTGATCAATCAGATAAGGTAAAATAGATCATTTATCCCATTTATATGTTGAGTCTCACCTAATGAATGGCTTGGATCTGTCATATTTATGCCTTATTGATGGATGTTGGCCTGGTCTGGTGTTGTAATACATGCGCGTGTGAGATTAGCCAAACCTTCTTATTAAGAATTTTGAAGTCGATAATGCATGAGGACGTGAAAACATCCTGATGCACCGTTATATAAACACGCCGCCTGCGAGGGCTCAGCTAGTTGTAAGTCCAACCAGCTGTGTGTGGGGCCCACATGGTGGTTGTACACGATGCGGTTTGGCTACTGTCGGTGCATTGGCCAATGGTTGGTGCTCTGTGGGCCCACCATGATGTATGTGTTTCATCCATACCGCACATCCGTTTTTTCAGATCATTTTATGGCATGAGCTTGAAAATGAAGTAGATCCAAATTTCAAGTGGACCACATCATAGGAAACCATGTTAAAACCCTCTCTAGGGCCACACAAGTTTTAGATCAAGGTAATATTTGTTTGCTCCCTTCTTCGAGGTCTGCATAACCTAATCATCGGGATTGAATGTCGTGGACGTTAGATTGTGGGTGGATGGCGCTCGCAGGTTGGGATTTTTGTTAAGTACATATGCATGATGGGATTATTATATTTGACCGAAGTTGCCACCAGTTAAGGGTGTCAATAGGTAGGCTCGAGCCTGTAAAATTAGAATTTTGAATAGGGCAGGCCCGGTGGCCCAGCTTGAAACATTTGAAAGTCTAGGCCGAGACCTATCACATGCCCAGCCTGTTGACAGCCTTACTTGAAACATTTCAAAATATGGGCTGTGACCTATCACAGGATCAGCCCATTAACAACTTTACCACTAGCCAATTGCTCAAATTTCCACCATTGCTGGACATTATAAAAACCTTATGAGAATAAATCGTTAGATTCCTTATCTTAAAATAATTCATTGATCTGCAAGCATAAATTTTGAGTAGAGGACCATGGTTATAAAGAGTAAAAGTATTAAGCACCCTCTTTACCTATACAAGTGTACAAGTCTCTACTTCATATACTAAACAGACTATCAGAAATTAGACTAGTTCTTGCGCACTAAATGATGTAAATGTGTGTGCGATGGTTTGTGATAATGTGATACCTACAACAAGTAATGTCTCATGTAAGATAAATCTACCCCTGACTCATCTACTTGAGGAAGCGGTCGAATAACTAAACACTTAAGTTTTTGATCTTTTTTGTAGGATTCAAATCAATTGGGTATTCAAATATAACGCATGCAATACAAGTGTTCATGGGTTAAGTAACCAAGATGATTGAGAAAGGAGTGAGTGCTTCATGATAATAATGTGAGAATAAACGAAACTAATTAGAGTTGGGTGAAATGGTGAAAGATTTTATCGCATGGGTCAAATCGAGTAGATTGGATCAGTGTTTTCTGTTGCTCAGGTGACTAAGGGTTGGGCTTGGCTTAGCTTACCTAGGATAGATTCCTCTCTTTAACTCTAACTTCTCCTTTGTGGAAGGATGAGATGAGTTTAGGTTGGATGAGGTGAGCGAAAGGTCTCTGGGTGCCTGGCCGTGGATTAGGTACTACTTCCGCCTGTTCTGAGCTCGAGATAGGCAAAGGCCCCACGGGCTACTGAGGGGCCACCTTGATGTAGGACTTCTATCCACACCGTCCATCCATCTTCCCATATCTAGAACATTGGACCAAAAATAAAGCATATTTAACTTTTTAATGGACTACACGGTAGAGATTAAATTCCTACCATTGAAAAATTCTCAGGGACCACAGAAGTTATGGATCATGATGATATTTAATTTTTCACTTCATCCAGGTGTATATGACCATATAAACAGGTTGGATGGAAAACAAATGACACGGTGGACCCTAAGAAGGTTTTAATGGTGGGTGTCCTTAGCACTGATACTTCCCGTGGTGTGGTCCACTTGAGCCTTGTATCGGCTTTATTTTTGATCCAATACTTTAAAATGATATGGACAGTGTGGATAAAAGTAATACATCACGGTGGCCCATGGGGCTTCTGCCTGTAATCCACGCCCTTTAACGTGTGTACATGCCAACATGGATTTTCTCCATTTCATGTGTAATACCTTGAACTTTCCAACATTGAGGTATCGGAAGTCATCAAGCGTAATTATTTAAATTTAGAACTAAGTATATGTGTACACACGTAGATTACACTTTGAATTCGAAAATCTTCAAGTAGAAACCTATTTATAGGATTCAAATTACAGTAAAATCTGACAAGTAGAAACCTATTAGTAACTTTTATGATCAGATTTGGAAATTATTTGATTATTGGATCATTAGAAAATGACATTTAAATGCACAAAATCAAGTGATATGGCCCATCTGAGGTATTGATCTACCTCATCGCTCCATATATATTCTAATGAGAATATTAGAATCAGATGGTTGGTGTGGATCTTGTTAAAAAACTCTGTGGACCCCAGCTTTGCTTTGGTAGGTGTATAAACGAGTGTGCACTATAGTGCACTGAACTTAGAATCCGGTCAAGCCGCCTTTGACTCGAAAAAGGCCAGTGAAGAAAAATCTTCTTCTCCTTTTATAGTTTCTCACCCATGGGCGATTAAATAGAAATTGTCCGTTGCGTTCGATCCTGGCCTACCATAATCATCCATATGGATAATCCAAACTGTCCATCGGGTGTGGGATTAGTTTTCAATCAAAACTCCATAAGATTCACACACTGGTTCTCTCGTCCAAGAGCACAATGTCGAGCAAAAGATCAACCGCATGAGTGTTTTTTTTAAAAATAGAAAATCTAGTTTCGTTCCGTTTCTGTCTTTTTAGTCCCAACCCTTCAGGAATAAAACTACATCAATTAGAAATGGGCCCCATTCACTGATCAAACCCATCCAATAGGTGGACCAAACACTCAAAACTCCATTTATGGTAGCTAATTGAAGGCATGCATGCAAGGTTGGGGTAACGGCGAATCAAACAAATCGAGGCACGTTTCCTACCTTGATTCGTTGCTAGATACTCCAGTAGAGAGTGTGACGAAAGGAAGAAGAAATAAAAGAGGATAAAAAGGAGGAGAAGGCAAAGAAGCCTGGGTTGTCGACTATCTATTCCACTGTTGACTTGACTCGGCCTTCTCTCATCGAGTTCGTCTTTTATCTTGGGGAGAGTTTGGCTTGCCTAATTTGATCATTGTTCCGAAATTATAATGGATTTGGGTAATGCCGATGACTGTCTCTTGTGACTTTGAGTCATTGTTATATGTCACTTGAGATATCGAGTAATGCATGCCGAAGACTCTCTTGTGACTTGTGCGTTCATGCATCCATGCATTTAAACAAGAGTACCATTGTAAATTATTTAGTGTGATGTATGCTTGTCTTATAACCTTTATTATTATGGTGGTTATTGTGAATTGTTTATTGTAGACTTTCCTAACAAACTATGCTTAACTATTGTGATGTTTTAGTAATCTTGAGGGTATACCTTATTAAGATAGCCATTGATATGATCGAACTATATTCAGTTGGTGCAGGAGATATAAGTGATGGGCAGGTTGATGCTCACGTGAAGTATGATGTGGATGTAGGGACACTTGGCCTTATCTGTCCTAAGAAGAGTTGGATGATCTTATAGCACAAGATTAGCTGCATTTTAAATTTCTTTCATAGTTGATTTATTTCATCTTTGCATTTGTGTAATACTTGATACATTGGTTTATATAAGCCCTTTGGATATTTTGGTATGCATGGTTTGGACTTTCCCTTTATGTATGATTTTCTTTTCTTCCCCTGCAGTGCTCATTTTTTGGAACGATAATTGAAATATGATGAAATGTAGGCTATCCTTGAATGTTAATACTCTGAATTTCAAAAAATGAGTACTAAACATAGGTTGCGAAATCTGAGGCATTACATGTCACTGGTGAGCTCATGGGGTGGTGTATTTCCCTTTTTCTTATATTTCCATTATTGCGATCCTAGGTTCTAATGGGCCAAGGTATGGTCCTAAACTGGACTTGGGCTTAATTAAAGTTAGGCTGAATCCACTAGGTTGGACTAAGATGACTAAGTTGACTAGGTCAACTAATTTGACTGAGTTTATTAGGTTGGACTAAGTTAACTGGGTTGATTGGGTTAGACTGGGTTGACCTAGTTGACCGATCAGTTTATCAACCCCTAGGTGGGGTGTCTACATATGTCAAATAAACATTACAATGGGCCTTAAGAGGTTTTTAGTGGTGGACATTCAATTGCTACTATTTTCCAGTGGTGTGGTCCACCTGAGATTTAGATTTGCCTTTTTTATTGAAATCAAGCCCTAAAATAACCTGGAATAATGGATGGACGGCGTGGATAAAACACATACGTCATGGTGGGACCCACGTAGCACCGATGGCTACTAGCAGCGTCACTAGCTAAAGTGCATACGTTTGTATAACATCAAAGCCATAAAATGTTACACCCCGAAAAATCGGGGGTCGTGCATACGCTCGACTCTCGAGTTTTCGAGTGTCACTTATCATCAATTTTATAGTTTTATGATTAATCAAGTTTAAACGCACAGCCTGAAATTACTTGGAGCATGAAATGCAACCACAACTGGTCTACTGGAGTGAAAGAGATACATATATGTATAAGTTCAAAAGAATATAAAGGGGTCACCCAAGGTGTTGTCCAACAAAAATCACAAGAGAATCATATGTCTAAAAGAATGGTGCGTTGAGCCCACGACTCAACACCCCGAAATCCAGTCTCCTAAGTCGATGGAGAACCTCCCATCAACTGGAAGTAGGAGAACTCGTCCTTCTCGCTTAAGCTCGCGCTGCACGACTCATCGAACTCAGCACAACCTGCAGCTACTGAAGAGTTTGGGTGGTGTTTTAAAACACCGTCCTAGAGTGGGAGTGAGTGATCAACTCAGTGAGTGCTATTAATCTTAAGTTACAACAGGCATCAATTATAATATGAATTTAATGAAACGCAGCCAATCATCAACACCTAATAACTCTTATTAGAATGTATGTATGCGTAATGATATGATGCATGCCCTCACCACAAAGCTCCCTCGAGCGACTCCATCTAATGATCGTGTATGTCATCACTCCCTTAGAGTGACCTTGACTTTCGAGTCGCCACCCTAACTAATGCGATGCAATGCGATCGTGTTAGCCGAGTTATTAGTTAAGTCCATTCATCCAGTAGGTTGGGAAATCTAATACACCCTACGTATCAATGCCCTAAATGGGTTACGAGGCCAAGACCC
Source organism: Magnolia kwangsiensis (assembly GCA_037074715.1). NCBI lineage: Eukaryota > Viridiplantae > Streptophyta > Magnoliopsida > Magnoliales > Magnoliaceae > Magnolia > Magnolia kwangsiensis. The sequence goes on from CM073588.1 coordinate 86,212,413, forward strand.
CCCAATGCGTGAGGCCGAGACCTCGCGGTCCATGATCCCGTCGGGTTCCTCATCTCCGACTTCGAGCACATGAGGAGTGCCAAGAGAAAGGAATCGCTCGCGGTCACAATGGGGAGGCGCAGCACCCCAACGTAGGCCGACAGTTCAGACACAGTGTCTCATTCCACCATGCCCAGCTCACGAGGCTGTGGACCAATTTCAAGTGAGTTATTAATGGGCTACAACAGTTGTAGGGTGGTTCAGGTTCCATACATATGTGAGCATACAAGGTTAACAAACAGGGTTGGTCAGTAATTAGGCTAGACTGCATGAGTCGGGCGAGCACGCGACAAGCGACATCGGGTACAAGGGACCCATGTAGTCTAACTACCGTCGCCCACAAGCCCTTACCCAAAACCCTGGGTTTTGCCTCAAGGCAGTCCTACCAACGGAACTGCCTTCGCTATTCTCATGTTCCTAACCAACCCAAGGGTATGATGGTGATCCATAATATGTCAACTATTAAGTTATCAACTAGCATATCAACATCATAATTTTATGCAACTCAATCACACGAATCAAATATCTCTAACAAGTAAGCTATCGCTATTATGAAACAAAGTGTATGTGAGTGTGTGGTTTTGTGAGGAAGTTAAGTACTTCCTCCATCATAGGAAATCATATGCACAAGAGTAGTGAATCATACATACCATGAAGCAACAACATATGAAAAAAATGAACAAGGCATGAGCATATAATCAATCATACACAAAATCATATTAGAGGCAAGAACACATCATGAGAGAGTCAAACATACAATTCCATACCGACATACAATTCCTAGGGTTTCTCTAGATTCTCCAATCATAACATCCAAGTAATCAAAATCATTAAACTCATAATAGAATTGGTGCTAAGCCACCTAAGAGTAATAGTCCGCACCTTCGGATTCATTAGAGGCTTGGAAATGACCTAAAAGATGTGAATTTTGGGGGTTGATTGGCCGAAATCTCTAAAGCAACATTTGGAGGTTAGGTTTCCATGTAAATCACCCTCATCATAAGGGTTTCAAGAAAAATAGGTGATGGATCTTACCTAGATGCTCAACTGGATAAAAGAACGGCCTTGAATGAGGGTTTCTTCTTGGAGGAGAGGTAGGAAGTTATGGGGGTTGCTCTCCTTGGACCCCACCTCGATCCAAGGTCCACCTTCACTCTCCTTCACTCATCCTTCCTCTCTTCTTCCTCTCTTCTTTCTCCCTTTTCTCTCTTCTCTCTTTCATTCCCTAGGAAAATTCGTATGGGGAGAGGGGTGCCCCAAATGAGGCCCCTTTATAGTGCTAAATTTTGTGTCAATGGCCCCAAGTGTTGGGTTTTTACTATACTAATCGGATAGGTTTCTAACCTCTAGGGCCCACTATGGGGTGTACAAGTCGATATACATCGTAGGATAGGTGCTCCATGGCCCGATGAAGGGCCATCCAAAATTTGGGATCAAACGGATAAGCGGATGTGGGGTTTGACCGTATAGTCCCGATCTTTAAGTGGCCTTATGGGATCTATTCCGGTGATTGGAGAGGTTCTGGTGGTCCCCTGACCATGAAACTTATAGGATAGGTGGATCATGGCCTGATGAAGGGCCATGCTAATTTTGGAGACGATCGGATATTTGGTGTGATCGTACATGTCCGATTTGTGATCAACGGTTATCGTGTCAGGATCGAGTTCCAGATTTTATGGACGGGTGTAGGACACTACATTAGACCTTCACCATAAATTTTAACAGCTGAAAAGCCCGGAGTCTTAGTTTCATTATCCCATGCCAGATTCCAACTCTGGCCTTGGGTGGGTTGTTAAGTGCTGATGGAATAGCTCAGACAACTAACTTCTAGGCGCCCAATGAGTCCGTGGTCCGCGATGGACCACAAGCCTAGTGAGATTTATGGTTTCCTAAAGTTTTATAATTTTTTGACCTTCTCAATTCGTTATAGGGCCCGCATGGGCTGTCGTCAGGTGCAAACTGCAATCTGGCTTGGAGGCCCACACTAGGTCCTATCATGGCCTGTCTAGTCTACTCTAACGGGCTAATCATGCGTTAATTAATTTGTGATACCCCACCACGAGCAATTTAAACGAATGGTCCAGCGACAAATCCTACGTGAACGACCCAGGACACTGTGCTGGTTGGACGGGACGTTACAAGGGTTGATTTGGTTTATTAGTTAAGATCCGGGTCTTATTTGACTCGGATTTGGTTAGATTTTTAATTTAATTATGCTCGTCTTGATTAGTTAGCGACGGGTCGGTTAGATTTGGGTCCTATGTGAGTAAATCATGGGGCTACACCTGATGTTCAAGTGCTCGGGTAGATTCGATGATTTCCTACGATTGATTAATCGGACTTGTGCGGTTCTTTACTGGTACCACCCATATATAAACTAACATTGAGTGTTAATGGTCATTAGGTGATGTTATAAGTTAATTAACTAAAAAATAAGGATTTTTGAAAATTCAAAATAGTGAAAAATTCATGATGTTACATAAAATGAGAAGCCCCAAACTTTAGTCAATCTAACCATCATGTGGGACACAGTATAGAAAATAATGAACAACCAATCAAAAACTTCTACATTCATATGGGTCTCATATAATGGTTGAATCAACCTAATTTTTTAGGCATCCCATTTTCATTGTGAGGGTACCACTGTTGAAGGGTGAGATGACATAAAAACACCATAAATAGGTCCCACGCACAACTAATTGAATGTACAACTAGTTGTGTATGACCTTATGTTTAGGTCATATAAACCATTGATCTAATCCCTAGTGCCTAGGATGGAGACTATTAAAATATTATCCATGATAGAGGCCCATAATCCATCAAATAAGTTACCCGCAAATTGGTTATTACGCTATAACACATCGAGCTTGAAATGAGTGGTCTTTTCATATTCATTTGCATGTTAGGAGTTCTCAATTCACAATCAAGTAACAAATCATTTTGCACCCTGATCCATAGCTCAAGTGGTAGACTGAGTGAAAGATACCTCATTTCAACACTGAGGTCTTGGTATCGATCCCTAGTGGGGGTGGCTAACAGTGAAGTGTGAACTGACAGTGGGTGTACTAACTAGCTTACAAATTTTTTTAAAAAAAGTAACAAATCATTTCACTTTTAAATTTTTAACATAAGTGTAACACCCCGATTCTCGAAACCTAAGTATACTACTCATTTTCTAAAAATCAGATTGTTAACTTTTAAATTTCAAGTTTAATTTTAACTAGTCTTGTCATCAATCAAAGTTAGTAGTAATTATTAGTGGAGTGAACGACTTACTTTTTCAGTTTCTGTTTGAGGTCGGGACGTCTGTGATTATAGTGTTGCCAGTCTTCAGCCAAGCCAAAAAATAATATCAATCCTCATAATAGGGGTTGGACTTCACCTGGTATAGGTAGAGGAATTCATTCACGGTTAGCTTGGGTTGGTCGAGTCCGGCCCAAAGAATGAACGACCTCGCCAACGCCTTTCAGGCATTCAAGATTATCTGCTCATGAGCTAACTTCAGGCACAAGAGGACATCCTTGACTATATGGTGAAGAGGGAACCTCAAGCCGCACTATAGGGTGACTAAGAATATAGCCACTTTGCCGTCTTGGGACTCGCTTGAAATTTCACCAGGGGAGCTCGAAGCACTACAGAGTTTGAAATGTGGTACTTTGACCTAATCCGTACCAAGGCGGATTCCGTCAATGTCAATCCAATTGGCCTAGTTTCTTTTGACTTTGATGAATATTGAACGGCCTCCTCCCTGGCTGAGGCATCTCCCTCGGTGTCCATTGGCCGCTCGGCCGAGGACTGGGCAGTCATCCTCAACCCATGGGATGCCTGGAAGTCCTTGTCGCTCATCATCACCAACGGCGAGGGCGGATTCTCCAAGAGATTAAAATCGTCCAACCCACCATCATAATGGGATGACTCCCCCCACCAGCCCGATGGACTTGGCTTTTTTTTTTTCTATCGAAACGGCTGTCGAAAGCTGGAAACCCAGAAGAAAAAGAAAAAAGGAAGGGAAGACGGGAGATGAAGCTCACTAGAGAAGGAGAATATGCCCTTTGAGGATCGTTGAAAATCACCTTAGTATGAGAGGAGAAGAGAAAGAGGCAGAGGGACGACAGAGAAAATGGGCCTAACGATGCTTGAGCATCCCCTTTTATAGGGGACTTAGTCGTACATCATTTAACGCTCACACTTATTGCGATAGCCAAAACGGCTCCTCGACTCCCACGCTCAGACACGTGGAGCTCTACCACTCGCTAGTTGACTCAAATCTCCATAAGACTATAACGCCCTGAAAATCGGTGCCCGAGTACATAAACTCTGGTCTCGAGTTCCCAGGGTTAACTTAATAAAATGCACATGTGTCTTCATTCTAATTCACATTAAGTCCGCACAAGAATAATTAGAGTTGCACAATTCAACTTAGCGAAACTAAAGCGAGACAAAGATAACGAAAATCAATAAATATAGGGCAAATAGTCAAAGTACAATTAAAAAGTGGTGTCTGCCCTAATGAAGATTATACAAGCCACAATATGCATGCCCAAGATAATTAAAGTGTAAAGTTTACAGTTTATTCCAAATCTTCCAAAACATAATGGTGGTTGCGCAAGCCGATCTAAGCCTAACCGTCGGAGACCTCGATCGAACATGTATCAATAATATGCCTGGTTAATGTTTTAAAATACCGTCTCAGGTGAGAGTGAGTAACTAACTCAGTGATTCCATTAGTACTAAGTTACACATGTTATCGACTCAATCAGCGCAGTTAATGATCAATAAGAAATCAAATAATTCCTAAATACTCTTATTAAATGTGTATATGAAGATATGACATGATACATGCACTTTCCAAATAACACTCCCTCACACACGACTTCGACCACCTGATTCACAAATGATAATACTTCCTCAACATGCGACTTCAATGCCTGTTTCGCTACATTTTAATCTAATGCGATGCGATGAATGATCATGTTAGCTGAATAATTATTAAGTTCAATTCATCCAACATATTGTCGAAGCTAAGATACCAACGTTATATCACGAGTCTTTATCTAGATCATGTGGCTCGTTGCCGCACATAATGGCTCCTTACTAGTGTCCCTTGATCCAAATTTAAGTATCACCCTTTTATATCACAAATCAAAAATTTTAAAGACACAGTATGATACCTAAATATATGATGATTAACTCAGTATGGATCATCACCTAAACCGAGTATGATCACTCAGTTCTGAGGTTGTAACAGCCCACAGCACGCTGTCTCGACCGACTGGAGCGTTATTTTTAAAATCCGACCGATTGCACATCAAGGACACAGATGACAACCCACGCTTGGACTACAGCCCAGATGAATAGTGGCTGGAGTGTTACAAAGGTGCGGGCTTATCATATAAAACTAAAAACACAAAGAAAAGGGCCCATCACCCAATTTTATTCGCGCCTGGGTCATTCGAACAGTTCTGTAGCACGCAACCATCGGCTAAGTAATTTGATGGGGGCCATTCGAACAATAGTCTATCACCTCCATCAGTACTCACTGGTCACTATGGGGAGGCTCGTCACCCCAGCATAGGTCGACAGATTGGACACAGTGTCTTATACCACCATGCTCAGCTCATGAGTCTTAGTTGATCACCGATCATTATGGGGAGGCTCGTCACCCCAGCGTAGGCCGACAACTTAGACACGGTGTCTCATTCCACCATGCCTGACTCATAAGTCTTAGTGGGATCATATTGCACTAGCGGATATAAATGGACACATCCATTGGAAACGCGGTATCATAAATTCGATTTGATCGTGTCATACATTGTGAACATACATGATCAGTCGGCTAATGGATTAATTTGATTGACATGGAGAAGCCTAACACAACCGGCACTGGATGCAAGCATCTCATATAGTCCAACTACTTTCAGTCGTCCATATTCAACCTAGGTTGATCGAACAAGACTAGGGTGGCCGCCCTAACTTGGGTCACCCCTTTAGTTCGGGCGGTAAGCCAACTGACCTAACATCGTAGCAATCCTATGTATCGATATGAATTGAACACTACATCATGTAATTATAGCATGGGTTCTACTACACAGCCACTTAGGTATTTCATCGAATATGTAAGCATCCATAGGGTACTATGTTAACTAAGGCATTAAATCAAACATGTGAGCATGTATAAAGTAATACAATCGCTTAAGCATTAAATCAAGCACATAAGTATCGACAAAGCAACACATTCCACCATTTAGGCATTTCATCAAACATGTGAGCATCCATATCCAACTAGTAGCATATATTATAAATAAATTAAAATATTTACATATTAGCATGTGTAAATTCATCTACAAATATCTAATCATTAACTGAGACCCTCAAGGGTTGATAAATGATAACCTAAAAATAATGATCTACACCTTATGATAATTCGCTCGACTAACGATGCTCGTAGAGTTAGGGATTTGAGAAAAATTATAAATTCCTATAAAAATACAAAGAAATACATGAGATCTATGCAATTTATCCTAGATAAACCTAGGTTAGGAAATAGGTTTGTTTCTTCCCTCCCAAACCTTGAATGGGGTGGATTCAACGGAGGAAAATGATCGATGTTAGGCTTCGATTGGAGAAAACCAATGAAGGAAAGCACTAAAGTCTCCTCACTCCTACTCTCACTCTTCTTCTCTTCTTCTCTCTTCCTCTTTCTCTCTTTCTCTCCTTTGAAAAATGTAAATTCGTATGGGTAGAGGGGATGCCCAAATGAGGGCTTTATATAGTGTCAAAAATGGTACAAATGGCCCTATTGGCCCTCTATACATTACATTAACCCTAAGGGAGTTTGTTTCCCACTTATAGGGTCTTTCTGGGGGCCCACTGGCTCATCCACGTCAGGAGAAAGGTGCCCCACTATACGATTTATAGTTTGTCAGAATTGGGTGGCAATCGAACTCTTCGATTATCCATAAAGGCCCCACTTATGATGGACGGTAGTCGATGATCGATCGGGGCCGCGACTATACAGATATGAGCAAGGAAATATCCTTAACTCATACGTCAAGTTCGATTGCGATCTAACGGTCGAAAAGCCACAACTTCGCGAAAGAACGAAAAGTCCATTTCAATTAAGTTTCAGGCTTCAGCCTAGGGCAATTGTGCATTTCAAGCACTCGACCTCTGGTTCAAGCCTAGGGTAATTGTGCATTTCAGTCTATCTTGATTATCCACCCACGATGGATGTCAAGCCCAGCGAGACGGATATTATTGTATAGTTTCAGAACTACTGGCCCACTAGCAAGCAGTCTAAAGCTTATTCAGAAAATCAAAGCATTTCTGAAATGAATTAGGTATCAAGATTTCGTGTGCGCAATTATTAGGATTTAGATTTCTACGTTCATAATATGACCTATTTATAATTAGCGAAAACGGTGATTCGATTTTAATAACCCTAAATCCTAATAATTGCGCATATGAAATCTTGTCTCTGTTTTGGGTAGATCTTTATTTAATTACGGTTGTCTTGATTAGTCAGTGATAGGTTGGCTAGATTTGAACCCTACATGAACAAACCCCAAGGCTAAGCTCGATGTTTAAGTTATCGGGCGGATCCGTTGGCTTCCTAAGCTTAATTGATTGGATTTGTGCGGCATTTACTGGTACTACCTGTGTATAGGCTCACTTCGAGCGTCAAGGGCCAATAAGCAATAACGTAGGTGTAATATCCCGAAAATCGGGGGTCGAGTAGAAATCCAACTCTCGAGTTCCAAAACGTCACTTATGCAACATAGATAATGATGAATGCATGTTATCTGTAGAATGACATTAAACAAGATTGAGACTAAGCCAAAACAGCATATCATACTCCAGAGAAAATTAAATTTCACAAGCGGAAGACTGTGATAAATATATAAAGTACATAAGTGGTTTCAAATCTCCAGAATATGAATATGTAGCAGGGCTGAATAGATACATATTTTGTGTCACATTATACCAATTACCACGAAATAAAGTGTTCAACTAACTCATATAGCCCTGCAACCCCGTCGAATCAGGACAAGGTCTAAGAAGACCAGCCTGAATACTGCATATAGGAGAATGCCTTCTCATCATCCTCAAAGTCTGGCTCCACCTCGCAGGCCGCGCCATCATCTGAAAGTATAACAAGGTCTAGTGGGTGTCCAGAACACCATCCCATAACGTGGGAGTGAGTAGCTAACTCAGTGGAATCATAGAGTAAAGATTAACATGTTATCAAATCAATCAAGCGATAATGATAAAGTAAGCAAATCAAACATTTCTAAATACTGTAATTAATGCAAGAATGAAATGACATGATGTATGCCCTCACCAACATACTCCCTCATGTGACAGCATCTTACGTCCGCGGCATGCTTTCTTCCCTTAGTGCTCTACATCTTCCATGCACATGCAGTGCGATATGAACGTGATTACCAAGTTATTATTAGTCCTTTTCATACAGCAGGATTGGGAAGCTAAGGTACCTCCCTTATATCAATTCCCAACAATGATCTAGTCTAGGGTCGGCACTCCTAGTATTCTCATACGATGATATGGTTCTAGGTTGCTGCAAGGACCGTCAGGGTTATTGCACGCACTCGTTGCACCGCTCCCCCATCACCTTATCAATACAGGCCTAGTTGTACTCTTGTTGCTACGGAAGGGTCGTCGCCTCACATAAACTCAGAATACGCTCGAGGTCACTACAAAGGGCTCGTCACCAATCAGAGTAGGCTGACAGCTCGAATGTAGTGTCCCATACCACCACAATCGGCTCACGAGTCTAAGGTGCTCACTGGTCACTACGGGGAGGTTTATGGCCCCAATGTAGGCCGACAGCTTGACCACGGTATCCCATACCACCATGCCCGACTCATGAGTCTTAGAGGATCGAGGTACCATGGTTAACGGGATTTTCACTGGTAAGTTTGGTACTTTAGATTCAAGCAGTAGCGTCCATACATGGTTAACATACATCGGGCTAATCAGGTTACTGGACGAGTTCAACTAGTACGAGCGCCCGTTGAGTTGATCGACATGAAGTGCATAAGCACCTCGTGTGGCTTAACCACTGTCGATAAGCAACACACGGCTCAGGTTCGTCAAACACGTCTTACGTGGCGAATAGAATTCAACCACGAGTTCAAGTCTGTTACCGACTGCCTGGACTATCGCATAGCCCCAGACACTTGCAATCTGAATCAGTAAGCATATGAGAGAGACAGAATTGAAATATCAAGTAATCCAATCATGTTATCAACATATTATAGGGTACAACATACGCAGTTAAGCATACACAAGCATTTCATATATAAGGAATCAATCCAACAACGTACATGGAGGAAATCATACACATCGTCAATATAGTTGAGAATCCTATCTCAACACTAGTCTACAACACCATTCACTAAGTACTTACTCACGCAAGCATTTATACAAACACTTAGACTACACAAGTCCAATGTACTTGACGTATGTTGATTTCAACAGATAATATGACATATCCTTATATCAAGGAGATTTCTAATACACAAAAATCATATTCTTACATTCAAAACATATGTCAGGGATAAATCATATTGATTTAGGCATTTCAACAAACACTTAGACTACACTTAATAACATACATAGCGTACGTTGGCCGAAACATGTATTAGGGCGAATCCTTTCGCCAAATAGATCATACATCCATAACTAGCATATATGCACGAAAAATACTCATGGCAATCATATTAGAAAAATTTATACGTATACGGTATTTCCTACAAATACTTAAAATACCATAAATCTCATATTCTTTATATGTATTCGAAATAAAAATCGGTCGGCATGTTCTACATGTGAAACAACATTCTTGTCAACAATCTACCATTAAACGACATTGAAAGCTCTGAAAAATGGTAACCTAAGCGTCTAAAATCCACACCTTATGCCGTAGAAGCGTAACGAATCGAATAGAAACTCTATGCTTTCGCCAACATCGATATGACAGCCTATTACATAAGGAAAGTCAGCTACTTCACTACTTTTATCAATAGAAACCCTAAAACAGGTTAAGGTTAGGATTTTCTTACCTAGAATGAAGCCGGAATCGCCGGGATAGCGACGGTAAAGCGATGGGTAAGCACGTAGATCGGCAGGAAAGAATAGTAGGAAGGTTCTCCCACTTCTCTCACACTTTCTCTCTCTTTTCTCTCTGCTCTCTCCTAGGGTTTCTCTCAAATTCGTATGTGAGGAATGAGAGAGGATTTAAGCTCCTTTTATAGGCTAAAAACTCACTTATATAGACTTAGGACCAAGGTATACTTAGGTTATAACCAAATCGGGTCTGTTCCGATCCAACGGAGCACTTCTGGAGGTCCTGTTACTAAATGCGGTCGGACTTAAGCTTTCTAATATTGGATCTAGGTCAAGCTAAGTTTTCAGTCCGGTCGAATTTCCAGATCGATCGTGGCGGATCAGTTTTAGTTCAGCGGTCACCGAAACTCGATCAGGGCCACAAGTGCTATGACATGTGAGGGCCACCTATCCTAATCGGAGGGTAAATTTGGATCAAAATCTAACGGTCAGAACGCTTAAAAATAGCGCGCAAGTAACACGTGTCAGATTTATTAAAATTATATTTAATTTCTTAAAAATCTTTATTTTCTTACACTCTTCACTTCGGACTCAAGGAAACCGTCCCAGAACATCGTTTGGGCTTGATTTTCGAGATGATAGTCAAGTCCAACTAGGCGGTCATAATGGTCTAAGATTATAAATATCAGACTTTCGACGTGCGGTCTAGATCTGATACGAAGTTTCAAAGGGTTCCTGAGAATAAATAGGTTCAGAGTTTGATTCTAGATTTTAGGGTAACGTAGCATCAACGATTCTATAGGTTTTAGGTCTTACAGATTGTATTTAAAGTGGTTGGTGCTTATTTCACAGGTAATCTAGGGTAGCGCTAGTTAATTCATGTTAAATTTCTAAAGAATTACGTTCTAAATGATTCCTTTGGCTTTGGAATTGATTCCTAAGAGGTTACCAAGGTGTTATGGTTGACCCATTGCCTAAGGACGTCTAATTTCAGGTTGGCAAAAATCTGGGGTGTTACAGTAGGCTAGTCATATTGAAGATTTTTATAGGTTTTTTTCAATTTCAAAATATTAAAAATCCAGGACGTTACAAAGACACCACCCGTTAGCACTTTATAGGCCAGAAGTCGAGCAACCGCCAGCGCACATGACCTCGAGCGGAGTGCATTATCTCAAGCGTGACATATCATAATTGCATATACACCCCTGATTCCCATGCACGCCACCTTACTTTGCATTAATGCTAGTAGGCCCAATGCCCCGCGTGCAAGAAAATTCGACCTCACTGAACCCAGCTTACTTTCAGAGCTCACTGCCTAAGCCCAAAAGTATGGGGCTTACTATTATGGGTAAAATGGACTAGCCACTAAGGAAAAATCAGCTCGGACATATATGCATAATGCAAGGAGGTCGGCCAACACTAGTCATAACTAAGGAACTCCTTAATGGCCAAGGAAGAACACTTTGTTATATTTCACTGAACGACCTCGAGTTCGGCCATCGGGAGATGGACTCTCTCCATCTCTATCAGACGTCGAGCCCTTCCACGAACTCATGCATTTCCAAGTTAATGCTCAGAACATCTATTAGAAAAGGACCCCGAAGTACACCCAACACCATAAGACAAAATGAAGAGGATGGACATCCGTCTATATTATATTAAGGAAACGAGCTTGATCATGATCCTCTAACACGATTCCTAAGGGCAGGTCAGCAGGTTGTTAATCTGCTTATTACTAAGGAAAAACTTGACCACAACTCGCTAAGAGAACCCAGGTTAGCAAAACTAATCTCTTCGAAATGACCGTCCACCCCGGACTCTTACCACGTGCCCCTACCCCTTCCGACCTCGTTCTGACTGTAATTACCCGAGATTCTAGACGAGGATCCCAAAAGATGATCGCAACACAGATCCACCAGAGATCTCCGTCGAGAATCTCGGGAGATATCTATGACATACATGGGATCCAAATCTCTCTACAATACACACCTACTAATCAGGGAGATCACCTTCTACGCCATTACCTCTCTCAACTATAAACGAGGCATCCTTAATGGTGAAAGGTATGCACAATTCAACTTCAAAAATACTCCCCAATACCCTATGTTCAATTAAACCTAGCTTGCCTATCTGACTTTGGAATTGGAGAGTCCCTTGCTATAACCAAGGTATCCGTTTTTGTCTTATTTTCTCATGTATTCCATGTTTACATGTTCCTTGAGAATTATCCTATCAATTAATTTATTGACCCTTTCGGGATTATGACATGATGTCAAATACAAGAGAATTTCTCTGAATTTATGTGAGGCCATGGGTACAAACCTTGCCCCTGCCTTATCCATTATTGAGTTGGCTCTACCACTCGTCTCTGTATTTGAGTTGGTTATGTCACTCGTTGTTTTATTTGAGTTGGCTTTGTCACTCTCCTTTTGTTGAGTTAACCTTTGTCACTTTTCTCATGTTTTGTTGGCCATTGTCACTTTTACTGAGTTAACCATTATTACTCTTCTCTTTATTATATTGGCATTGTACCGTCTATTTTAATAGGCACGGGCATCTGTATTGTTATTCCAGAACCTCCATGATTCAGTTTATATTCTTAATGATTCATCTATATTCTCTATAAGTGCAAGTGATGTCTAAGATGTATCACAACTAGTGATTCAAATATTCTATCATGGACGTAATGCGCTCTGGGTATAGACCCTCTTGGGGCACGTAAGTCCTTGAGCCTTCGGGTAATGGTGTACAAATCGATGTGTGTAATTCTCTATTATAGTGTCACATCACTTCGGAATTGGATGTCGTAAATGATCGCTCCATGAATAAATCGTTGCACATAATTCACCCAGCTCATGTTGTTGTGCGCTCCGAGGTCCCCTCGTAAATCTATGGTAGCGTTGGCCATACCGGCGAATATTCGTAGTATGGGATGCGGGTCGAGCCAATTATTCATAAATTATACTCCACAATGTGATGATCACTATGTATGATGAGCCCCACATACTTTGCTAGGCATGCATCTCATATAGGTTATTTGTGCATGCTGATACCCTCGTGTTAGTAGAGCACGGGACATATCAGACCCTTACTTTACTCGTTATGTATCTCTTGAATTATTGTTAATCTTAAAGGATAACCTTCACTATGAGTAGGGCATTGACCCTCTCCCAACCGTACAAATAATGTAGGTGATGTATAGATTGAAGACTTAGAGGACTACTTCCTTATAAAAGATTATCTTGAAAGACTAAGAAGACAGTTTCATTATTTAGTTTTATACTTCCACTGTGAACTTTAATGTTGTAATAAACCTCCCATTATGAGGTTATTTGATGATTCTATTTACTCTGATGAAATATAATTAATACAGTTGATTTTATTCTCGTGTATGATTACCTTCTTAAATGTATTTGAATGTGACTTAAAAGAAAAAAATAAGGTACGATTTTACTAAAGCATCACAGTTTATACATCATTAACACCCGGTTTCCTCGGATACGAGTACAAACTCTGGCCGTGAAAATTCAGACTGTTACATTGATAGATGTGAGGCACACTCCTAATTTGAAGCGGAATCTGATTTCTCTTGGTGTGCTTGAGGCAAAAGGATGTAAGTACACAAGTATTGATAGTACTCTTAAAGTATCTAAGGGGGCACAGGTAATCATGAAAGCGCAACGACTCGGTAACTGTACAGGTTGATCGGGAGCACTTTAAAAGGTGGAGCTGCAATGGATGTAGCGAATTTCACCACTGCGCGTGTGTGGCATGTTGAGCATGACCACATGAGCGAGAAGGGTAAGAAGGCTGAGACACGCAGACAGAGTTACAGAGCAGGTGGAGTAATCACCTGTGAAGAGAATCACACGACATGATCGTAAGATATCGGTGAGGTACATGGATAACTCCAATATCGCGAGAGTTTCATCTTCTATTTAGATGGCTCTAGGTAAGCCTTGTGCTGAGAAGTGAAAGGTGACAATAGGCAATGTGATGGATTCGTTATACCAAACTGACAATGGGAGCGGGTGGAGCTTCCAGTGGGCCGGAAAGCGGTTGCATGTAGGTGGATCTTCAAGAGGATACAACATAGATACACGGCGAGGTTGGTAGCGAAGGGTTATGCTCAGAGAGAAGGGATCGACTTCTTAAAGATATTCGTGCCGACGGTATAGCAGATATCTATTAGATCCGTGATTGGCACTGGTTGGCCCATGTGATCTCAAGCTGAAAAGATAGATGTGGAGTCTGCACTTCTACAAGGGAAAGTGAAGACTAGATTTACATGAAGCAATCATAGCGGTTCGAAGTTAAAGGGGCTGAGAAAAGACTTTACAGGAGGTTGTAGTTCGACCTGTCGCCTAGCCAGTGGTTTGATTCCTTCATGGATGAAGGATCGGGGGGCTGCAAAGATAGTTCTCGACATTAAGACTAAAAGAGGAGTAGGCTTTGGTAATCACAGGAGGAATACCTTGTGTGTAGGCATTGATCAAGGATGTGATGGGACAAATAAAGCCAGAGAGCATTCCCTACGCGTCTCTCCTCAAGTTTTCCTCAGGACATGTCCTAAAATAGATGAGGAAAAGCAAGATATCTCATGAGCCTTATTCAAATGCGATTGGCAGTGTATGTCATGGTCCGGATTAGACCGGTTATTTCACAAGTTATCAGTGTTGTGAGCAAGTACCCCGACAAACAATATTGGGTGCAGTGAGATGATAAGAAGACTACGTCTTTTCTTTTGAGAAAATAGGAGCAAAGGTGGTTAAACTTGTGGATGTTGATCCAGCAGACATGCTCACTTAGATCGTTCCTATGGGGAAGTTCAAGGCCTGTGTAACTTCTCTGGGCTTGGCAATGACGTAAAAGAAAGACGGAGTGTGCACAAGAAGCTATGAGTGATACATAAATAAGAGAAGAGGTCAAGAAACTACACAGTTTAAGATTGAAGACATGGTAGAGATTATTGAGATATGTCTTAAATTTGAACGTTCACGACTGGTCGTGGGTCAGGTTCGACCGGTCGTGGGAGCAGCTTGACTAGTCGTAGCCCGCTCGACTCAAAGTCCAGCGAGCATCAAATTTTGAGGTTCGAGGTGCTCGACCGGTCGTAGGTGGCGCTCGACCAGTCGTGCAAACTACACGATCGGTCGTGGTTACGTAAATTTTGAGTACTTTCGCAACTGGGATGCGGAAGGGAAGTTGCCTAAATTATAAGTGGGGGTTCCTAGGGTTTTTCTAGGGTATGGGAAAATAATTCGAAGGTTTTCTAAAGGGGTTCTAAGAAAATCAAAGGGTGTAGCAAGGGTGAGATTCGAGGTTGTTCGAATCGGATAAGTCCTCTCTTTATAATTTCTATTTTCATAGTGGAGATCTATCGCTTTGTACTGTAGTTTTTTTTCCAGAAGGGTTTTTCACGTTAAATATGTGTGTTCTCTTGTGTGTGCTTAGTGCCATTGAATTGTTATCCTAGATCTAGATCTGTGTGATTCCGTATGTCAAAATCCCCAACAATAGTTTGTGATAATGTGATACCTACAACAAGTGATGTCTCAGGTAAGATAAATCTACCTTGACTCATCCACTTATGGAAGCGGTCAAATAACTAAACAATTAAGTTTTTCATTTTTTTGTAGGATTCGAATCGATAAGGTATTCAAATGTAATGCATGCAATATAAGATGTTCATGGGCTAAGTAAGCAAGATAATTGATAAAGGAGTGAGTGCTTCATGGTAATAATGTGAGAATAAACGAAACTAATCAGAGTTGGGTGAAATGGTGAACGATTTTATCGCATGGATTGAATCGAGTAGATTAGATCAATGTTTTCCATTGCTGAGGGGACTAAGGGTTGGGCTTGGCTTAGCTTACCTAGGATAGATTTCTCTCCTTTAACTCTAACTTCTCCTTTGTGGAAGGATGAGACGAGTTTATGCTGGATGAGGTGGGTGCTCTGGCATGAATTAGCTACTACCTCCGCCTGTTCCGAGCTCAAGATAGGCAAAGGCCCCACGGGCTTCTAAGGGGCCACCTTAATGTAAGACTTCTATCCACACCGTCCATCCATCTTCCCATATCATTTTAGAACATTGGACCAAAAATAAAGCATATTCAAGTTTTTAATGGACCACACAGTGGAGATTAAATTCCTACCGTTGAAAAATTCTCAGGGACCACAGAAGTTATGGATCATGATGATATTTAATTTTTCACTTCATCCAGGTGTATATGACCATATAAACAGGTTGGATGGAAAACAAATGACACGGTGGACCCTAAGACGGTTTTAATGGTGGGTGTCCTTAACACTAATACTTCCCATGGTGTGGTCCACTTGAGCCTTGTATCGGCTTTATTTTTGGTCCAGTATTTTAAAATGATATGGACAAATGGATGGATAGTGTGGATAAAAGTAATACATCATGGTGGCCCCTCAGTGGCCCGTAGGGCTTCTGCCTGTCTCGAGCTCGGAACAGGCGGGGGATAGTACCTAATTCGCACCCTCTAACGTGTGTACACGCCACATGGATTTTCTCCATTTTACGTCTAGCACCTTGAACTTTCCAACACTTGGGTATTGGAAGTAATCAAGCGTAATTATTTAAATTTAAAACTAAGTATATGTGTACACACGTAGATTACACTTTGAATTTGAAAATCTTCAAGAAGAAACCTATTTATAGAATTCAAATTGCAGTAAAATCTGACAATTAGAAACCTATTAGTAACATTTATGATCAGATCTGGAAATTATTTGATTATTGGATCATTGGAAAATGACATTTAAATGCACAAAATCAAGTGATATGGCCCATTTGAGGTATGGATCTACCTCATCGCTCCATATATATTCTAATGAGAATATTAGAATCAGATGGTTGGTGTGGATCTTGCTAAAAAACTCTGTGGACCCCAGCTTTGCTTTGGTAGGTGTATAAACGAGTGTGCACTAAACTTAGAATCCGGTCAAGCCATCTTTGACTCGAAAAAGGCCAGTGAAGAAAAATCTTCTTCTCCTTTTATAGTTTCTGACCCATGGGCGTTTAAATAGAAATTGTCCGTTGCGTTCGATCCTGGCCTACCATAATCATCCATATGGATAATCCAAACTGTCCATCGGGTGTGGGATTAGTTTTCAATCAAAACTCCATAAGATTCACACATTGGTTCTGTCATCCAAGAGCACAATGTCGAGCAAATGATCAACTGCATGAGTGTTTTTTTTTAAAATAGAAAATCTGGTTTCGTTCCATTTCTATCTGTTTAGTTGGCGATCTTAGTGAAGATTTTTCTCACAATCCTAGTTGTCCATCCAATGAATCCCAGCCCTTCAGGAAGAAAACTACACCAATCATAAATGGGACCCATTCTCTAATCAAACCCATCTAATAGGTGGACCAAACTCTCAGAACTCCATCTATGGTAGCTAATTGAAGGCATGCATGCAAGATTGAGGTAATGCCGTATCAAATAGATCAAGGCATGTTTCCTGCCCTGATTCTCTTCTAGATACTCCAGTAGAGAGTGTGAGGAAAGGAAGAAGAAAGAAAAGAGAAAAGAGAGAGGAGAAGGCGAAGAAGCCTGGGTTATCAACTATCTATTCCATAGTTAAGTTGACTCGGCCTTATCTCACCGAGTTCGTCTGTTATCTTGGGGATAGTTTGGCTTGCCTAATTCGATCACTGTTCCGAAATTATAATGGATTCGAGTAATGCCAATGATTGTCTCTTGTGACTTTGAGTCATTGTTATATGTCACTTGAGATATCGAGTAATGCATGCCGAAGACTCTCCCGTGACTTGTGCATTCATGCAGTCATGCATTTAAATAAGAGTACCATTGTAAATTATTTAGTATGATGTATGCTTGTCGTATAACCTTTACTTTATTATTATGATGGTTATTGTGAATTGTTTATTGTAGACTTGCCTAACAAACTATGCTTAACTATTATATGTTTTGGTAAATCTTGAAGGTATACCTTATTAAGATAGTCATTAATATGATCGAACTATATTCAGTTGGTGCAGGAGAATAAGTAATGGGCAGGTTGATGCTCACATGAAGTATGATGTGGATGCTAGGGACACGTGGTCTTATCTGTCCTAAGAAGAGTTGGATGATCTTGTAGCACAAGATTAGCTGCATTTTAAATTTCTTTCATAGTTGATTTACTTCATCTTTGTATTTGTACGATACTTGATACGTTGGTTTGTATAAGCCCTTTGAATATTTTGGTATGCATGTTTTAGACTTTCCCTCTATGCATGATTTCCTTTTCTTCCCTAGTGATGCTCATTTTTTGGAATGATAATTGAAATAAGATGGAATGTAGGCTATCCTTGAATGTTAACACTCAGAATTTCAAAAAATGAGTACTAAACTCAGGTTGCGAAATTCGGGGCATTACATTTCACTGGTGACCTCATGGGGTGGTGTATTACGCTTGTTCTTGTATTTTCATTATTGCGATCCTAGGTTCTAATGGGCCTAGGTATGGTCCTAAACTGGGCTTGGACTTGGGCTTAATTAAAGTT
This sequence comes from Magnolia kwangsiensis, assembly GCA_037074715.1. Classification (NCBI taxonomy): domain Eukaryota; kingdom Viridiplantae; phylum Streptophyta; class Magnoliopsida; order Magnoliales; family Magnoliaceae; genus Magnolia; species Magnolia kwangsiensis. The sequence continues at coordinate 86,231,083 of CM073588.1, forward strand.
AGGTTGAATTGACTAGGTTGGACTAAGATGACTAAGTCAAGTAGGTTAACTAATTTGACTGTATTAGGTTGGACTAAGTTAACTGGGTTGATTGGGTTAAACTGGGTTGACCCGGTTGACCGATCAGCTTATCAACCCCCCCTAGGTGGGGTGTCTACATATGTCAAATAAACATTACAATGGGCCCTAGGAGGTTTTTAGTGGTGGACATTCAATCGCTACTATTTTCCTGTGGTGTGGTCCACCTGAGATTTAGATATGCCCTTTTTATTGAAATCAAGCCCTAAAATGACCTTAAATGATGGATGGACGGCATGGATAAAACACATACATCATGGTGGGACCCACATAGCACCGATGGCTACTAGCGACGTCACTAGCTAAAGTGCATCCGTTTGTATAACATCAAAGCCATAAAATGGGAAGCCCCAAACTTTAGTCAATCCAACCATCATGTGGGACGCATTCTGGAAAACAATGAGCAACCAACCAAAAACTTCTACATTCATACCGGTCTCATCTAATGGTTGGATCAACTTGATTTTTTAGGCATCCCATTTTCATTCTGAGGGTACCACTCTTGAAGGGTGAGACGACATAAAAACACCATAAGTAGGTCCCACACACAACTGATTAAATGTACAACTAGTTGTGTGTGAGCTTATGTTTAGGTCATATAAACCATTGATCAAATCCCTAGTGCTTAGGATGGAGACTATTAAAATATTCTCCATGATAGAGGCCCATAATCCATCAAATAAGTTACTCGTAAATTGGTTGTTGCACGATAACACGTTGGGCTTGAAACGAGTGCTCTTTTCATATTCATTTGCATGTTAAGAGTTCTCAATTCACATTCAAGTAATGAATCATTTCACTTTTAAATGTTTAACATAAATATAACACCCTGATTCTCGAAACCTGAGTATACTACTCGTTTTCTAAAAATCAGATTGTTAACCTTTAAAATTCAGGTATAATTTTAACTAATCTTGCTATCAATCAAAGTTAGCAGTAATTATTAGCAAAGAGAACGACTTACTTTTTCAGTTTTTCTTTGAGGTCGGGACGTTCGTGATTATAGCCTTGCCAGTCTTCGACTAAGCCAAAAAATAATATCAATCCTCATGATAGGGGTTGGACTTCACTTGGTATAGGTAGAAGAATTCATTCATGGTCAGCTCGGCCTAAAATATGAACGACTTCGCCAGTACCCTTCAGGCATTTGGGATTATTTGCTTAGGAGCTAACTCCAGGCGCAAGAGGATGTCCCTGACTATACGGTGAAGAGGGAGCCTCAAGCTACACTGGAGGGTGACTAAGAATATAACCACTTCGCCATCTTAGGGCTCACTTGAAATTTCACCAAGGGAGCTCGGAGCACCACAAAGTCTGGAATGTGGTACTCCGACCTAATCCGTACCAGGGTGGATTCCATCAACGTCGACTCGATTGGTCCGGTTTCTTCTGACTTTGATAAAGATTGACTGGCCTCCTCCTTAGTTGGGGCATCGCCCTCGGTGTCCATTGGCTGCTCAGCCGAGGACTGGGCAATCATCCTCAACCCATGGGATGCCTAGAAGTCTTTGTCGCTCGTCATCACCAATGAAGAGGGCGGATTCTCTAAGAGATCAAAATCGTCCGGCCCTCCATCACAATGGGACGACTCCCCCCACCAGCCTAATGGACTTAGCATTTTTTTTCTTTTTGATCGAAACGGTTGTCAGAAGCCAAACACCCAGAAGAAAAGGAAAAAATGAAGAGCAGACGGGAGATGAAGCTCACTGGAGAAGGAGAATGAGCCCTTTGACGATCGTCGAAAACCGCCTAAGCTTGAGAGGAGAAGAGAAAGAGGCAAAGTGACGACATAAAAAATGGGCCTAACGATGCCTGGGCATCCCCTTTTATAGGGGACTCGGTCGTACATCATTTAATGCCCACACTTATTGCGACAGCCAAAATGCCTCCTTGCCACCCGCACTCAGACACGTGGAGCTCTACCACTCGCTAATCGACCCAAATCTCCATACAACACCACCCGTCAGCACTTTATAGGCTAGAAGTTGAGCAGGTGTGCCGCCAGCACACATGACCTCGAGCGGCGTGCATTATCTCAAGTGTGACGTATCATAATTGCATATACGCCCCCGATTCCCATACACTTCACCTTACTTTGCATTAATGACTAGTAGCCCAATGCCCCATGTGCAAGAACCTCCGACCTTACTGAACTCAGCTTACTTTCTGAGCTCGCCACTCGAGCTCAAAAGTAAGGGGCTTATGGTTATGGGTAAAAATGGACTAGTCACTAAGGAAAAATCAGTTCGAACATATATGCATAATGCAAGGAGGTCGGCCAACACTAGCCATAACTAAGGAGCTCCTTAATGGCCAAAGAAGAACACTCTGTTATATTTCACTTAACGACCTCGGGTTCGGCCATCGGGAGATGGAACGACCGTCCAGCTCGGACTCTTACCACATGCCCCTATCCCTTCTGACCTGGTTCCGACTGTAACTACCCGAGGTCTTAGCTGAGGATCCCAGAAGACGATCGCAACACAGATCCACCCGAGATCTTCGTCGAGGATATCGGGAGATATCTGTGACATACATGGGATCCGAATTTGTTTATAATACACACCTACTAATCAGGGAGATCGCCTTCTACGCCACCACCCTCTCTATTATAAAAAGGGCGTCCCTAATGGTGAAAGGTATGCACAATTCAACTTTGAAAATACTTCACAAAACCCTACGTTCAATTAGACTTAGCTTGCTTGTCTAACTTTGGCATTGAAGGGTCTCTTATTGTAGCTAGGGTATCCATCTTTGTCTCGTTTTTCAGGTCTCAAGTGTTCTAGAGAGGACATCAAAATTTATGCATCAACAGACTTCAATAAAATTTTATTTCCAGTTGTTTGATTGAGCACTATTTGTACTATGTTGAGTATGGCAACGGTGCTTGAACATTTAGATGTAAAAACTTTTTTCTTGCACGAAAATCTTGAAGAAGAATTTTATATGACTCAACTTAAAGAATTTATTAAAGGAAATAAGAAAAAATTAGTTTATTGGCTGTTCAAATTACTTTATGATTTAAAGCAAGTGATATGGTATTGGTATAAGTAGTGTGATTCCTTCATTGTAAGGCAGGCCATTATGCCTATGTTTGAAACTATGATAATAATGACTTTATTATTTTATTATTGTATGTAGATGACATGTTGGTTGTAGGTACTAGTCAAGATATTATTACAGAATTAAAAGCTCGCTTGACTAAGGAATTTGATATGAAAGATTTAAGTATCATTAATTATGTTCTTCGAATGACCATACTTAGAGATAGTAAGAACAGGAAAATCTGGATAACCCAAAAGAATTATATTGAAAGAGTTTTGAGTTACTCCGATATGAAGAATTTTGACCCAATTAGTATTCCATTCCCCGTTAATTGTAAATTGTCTTCAAATCAATATCTTAGCACAGAAGCGAAGAAGACGGATATGTCTCGTATACCATATTCATCAACGGTAGGGAGCCTTTTGTTTGATATGGTGTGTCCCATACCAGACATTGGGCAAAGTAGTGAAAGCAGTCAATAAATACATGAGAAACCTGAATAAATATCATTAGACTACTGTGAAGTAGACCATTCATTACTTGAAGGGTACTTCAAAGGTGGTTATTTGCTAGAGTAGCCAATTTTTAAAGTTGATCGGGTTTGTGAATGTAGATTATGCAGGAGATTGTGATAAAAGAATACCTACCACAAATTATATTTTCTCTTTGGTCGGCGATACAGTTAGCCAGATGTCAAAGTTGTAGTCGCTGATGACCTTGTTCACTATAAAAGAAGAGTACATGTCAGCTACACAAGCATACAAGGAATGTATATGGTGATTTTAATGTTGTGGTGGAAGATTGTCAGATCTCATTGTCGCAGATTCATATTGATGACAAAGTGACAAATACGTCGACAAAGCCTATTGCAAAAGAGAAATTTATTTGGTGAAGGACTTCTCTTGAGCTTGTTGGTACCTGGTGATTGGTGATGTTTGGATAATTTTTATTGGAAATATTTTTATAACAATTAGAAAAATTAATCCCGAAGTGGGAGAATATTGAGTCGGTGGAGTGCTGACATCTCCTAATTGGAGAATCCTCCTTCCTCTTAAGCATCACTCTCCTTATGAAGACATGCTTTATATTTATTTGTCCACAAGGCCGTACGTATAACCATGTATGGTCAAGCTTAGTTTGTATAGATCTTTGCCACATGTACTCTCTTATGAGTATGGTCTTTATTAAGAGATGCACTATGTAGAGAGATATTTTATTTTATTTATATATATTCTTTGTTGTAGATTACTTACATGGGTGAGAAAGAAGTAATCATTGTATATCTTTTTTCTTGTTTCTAGTGAAGAAAGATTTTATTTTTTTTACTGCTCGTGGAGTAGGCATATTATTAAACTATATAAATTCACATGTCTAATCTCTTATTTTGATTTGGCCCTATTAGCATTTTATTTGGCCATTTTTCTTTTGTGTTTTAGCCTAGCCTACATTGACAAGGTACATGAATCACATATGAATGTTTTACCACAAAAATAAGAGAAAATTCAAACACCCCTTAACTTTGTAGCATCTTAAAAGCAAATTATCTAACATATGAATGAATGTGAATAGCTTAAGAGAGGAGCCAGCGATGGTTAAAATGTAGAGGCGACTCCCAAATCTCTAATTTTGCACACTCTCCCTTAAAATTACAAAATAAAAATGTGAAAATTTATGAAATTGAAATCCAAGATTTTTTAAGTTTTTTGAAGGCATGGAACAACCCCTTTTTATAGATCTTTAATTTCAACAGCCCAAAATCCAATATTTGTAACGTCTTGAATTTTCGCTATTTTGAATTTTCAAAAATTCTTATAAATTTTTGATATAACTGGCCTACATTGTCACTTACTGACCCTTGACGCTCGAGGTGAGCCTAAACATATGTGGTACTAGTAAAGAACCGCACAAATCCAATTAATCAAATGTAGGAGCCAACGAATATGCCCAATCACTTAAACATCGGGCTTAGTCTCATGATTTGTCACATATGGCTTAAATCTAGACGACCTGTCACTGACTAATCAAGACAACCGCATTTAAATAAAGACCTACCAAAGGCTGAAACAAGTAGGGATCATATCTTAATTATAAATCAAACTGACACACTTATCCTTTTAGCCTAAGAACCAATGGCTTATAATGATTATAACCGAATCGTCATTTCTGCTAGTTGCGAATAGGTCACATTATGAACTTAGTTAATCCAAATCATAATCATTGCACATAAGAAATCTAGATACCCAATTCATTCTAGAAATGCCTTGATTATCCAAACAAGCTCTAAACTGCTCGTTAATGGGTCATTAAACCTGAGATTATAGAAAAACATTCGTCTTAGTGAGCTTGACATCCATCATAAGACATCGAGTCGAGGTCGCATCTTGAATTGCTCAACTTAGACCCGCAAGCCAAGTGCATGAGATGTGTGAATGCTATAAGTGAAAACCCGAAATTTATGTGAAACTAGCACATTGCTCTTTCACGAAGTTGTAACTTTCGAACTGTTGGTTCATTACAAAATTTGAAGTACCGACTAAAGATATTTTTCCACACATATTCATATAACCATGGCCCTGATTGATCATCAGTGACCGTTGATCTACGTTAGGGCCTTCCCGGTTGATCAGCACACCCGATCATCGTATATGTATGTCCAAACAAAGATCACATTGTTGGACACCTATTCCATGGCTTAGATTGACGTGTACGGCTCCTAATGGGTCTCATTGATTGAAAATAACCCCCTCTAGGGTTAATATAATGAATAAACGGTCATTGGAGCCATTTACACCAGTTTTGGTATTATATAAGGCCCTTATCTAGGCACCCCCTCCTCCAATATGAATTTCAACAAGAGAAAAAGGGAGAAAAGAGAAGAAAAATAGGAGAAAGGAGAAGAGAGAGAGCTTGTGTAACATCCTGAATTTTCACTGTTTTGGATTTCTAAAAATTCTTGAAAATTTTTTAATTAATTAACTTATATTATCCCTTACTGACCATTAGCACTCAATGTTAGCTTATACACGAGTGGTTCACTCTGGTCACGATCAGACTGTGTGCAGGCCATTAAGTCAGATGATCGGTTTGTACTCGGCGACAGCTTGTGTAGGCCGTGCAACAGCCGAAGAAGGTCAGAAAAATCTAAAAATTTGAGAAAATATAGATCTCACTGGGCTTGTGGTCCATCACAGACCACGGACCCAGTGGACACTTAGAAATAAACTATTCAGGCGGTCCCAATAGCACTTGCCAAATGCAACCCACCAATGCCAGAATTGGAATCTGGCACTGGTAAATAAAATTGAGATTTCAGAAATTTTAGCCGTCAAATTTCTTTCAAATTTACGGTAAAGGTCAAATGTATTTGTCTACACCCGTCCACAAAATCTGGGTCCCGATCGTGGCACAGTGATCGTTGCTCGCGAATCGGACCCGTACGAACAAACCCCATATCCAATCGTTCACAAATTTTACATGGGGCCCTTCATCGGGTCATGGACTACCTATCCTATAAATTTCATGGTCAGGGGGCCACCAGAACTGCCCCAACAACCAGAATGAACCCCACAGGGCCATTTAAAGATCGAAACCATATGATGAAACCCCACATTCGTTGATCCGTTTATTCCCAAACTTTGGATGACCCCTCATCGGGCCATGAGACACCTACACACCAAATTTGATGGCCTAGGGGGTGTTAGGTCTGCCTCTAAGCCAATATGAAGTCCTAGAGGGCTATTGCATGCATTTGAGGAAACTTAAGGCCAAAGGGCCCAAGTTCAGGAAATAAACCCTAGCTCTCTCCCTCATAACTTCCCCCATTCTTCAACAATCAGGCTCTCCCCCTCATAACTTCCATCATTCTCCAACAACCAAGGAGAGTAAAGAGAGAAAGAGAGTGTGAAGGAGAGCTAGGTGGACCCTAGATCGAGGTGGGGCCCGAGGAGATCAAACCTTACAACTCCCTACCTCTTCTCTAAGAAGAAACCCTCATCCACGACCGCCCTTTCATTTCGTTGATCGTCTAGATAAGATTCATCATCCCTTTTTCTTGAAACCCTTGTGATGAGAAGGGATTTACATTGAAATATAACATACAATGTTTGCTTTAGGGATTCCGACCGATCGACCCCGAAATCAGCATTCCTAAGTCATTTTTCAACTCTCCAACGGACTATTGCTCTTAAGTGACCTAACACCAATTTCAATATGAATCTAATAATTTTATTTGTTGGATGATGCATTTGGGTAATCTATGAAAACCTAGGTGTAAGACCTGTATCCTAATCCGTATTGTTCCGTCAACTCTCGCGATCCTTCTTGTCGAATTTCGGCAACCTGCGATCGATAATTGACATTTGTACATGACCGTAAGTCGTATCTTTTACATATGAGTTAGCTTAATCCGAGACTTGTATCATTGCGACCGCACAGTAGCCGCGGTTCCAACGCCGCCACTCATGTACCGATCCGATACCCTGACTAAGAGGTATGAGTCGACGCTTATTTCATGAAAATGTCGCGCGTTTGCAATCCCAGGAGAATCTCTACAACATGTCCCATCAATCCCATCAATCACCTCTCATGTCAACTACAAAGCCCCCATGCTTTCTTTCTCCACAAGTCAAGCAAACCCAAAGTCAACCAAGCTCTCACCTCACCCATCACTCACATCACACATCACTCACCCTTTCACCCATCACACCCATCCATCACCTCTCTTTCAACCATTCCATTTCTCTCTTTTTCTCTTCACTTTTTCCAAGCAACACCAAGAGCAAGAGCCCACAAGTCCAAGGTTTTCCCAAGAGAGAAGTGGCCTTATGTGGCCCACTTTTCATTCCCAAAACTTCCATCCTAGCCATCTATTTTTCATCTTCCACCATCAAAGAGAAGCACAAGGAGATAGGCTTTCCAACGGACCGAGAAGATCGATAAGTGGGTGCTTCTATAGGTGTAGATTTCTTAATTTGATGATGGGTCAAGTGAGGCCTACCGATCAAAGGTATGGATCTCACTTTGGACCCTAAGACGTTGCCGATGGCCCACCTTGATTATCAATGTCATTCCATGATGGGGCCTTTCTCCATGGACCCCCATCATAATGTTTACTTTCCTAGCTTCAATAGAGGTCATCTAGACCGTCCATTTTAGTGGAGAAGGGATCTCCACCGTTGAATTGTGATTTAATGGGCCCACAAGCAATGAGACCCGCTTGATGTATGGAAGGTAGGGCTCATAGTGGCGGAGCCCTCCATGCACGTGTGTCTCTTTCTCTCTCTCCCCCTCTCTATTTCATTTGCTTAATATAATCAGGATGTGGTTGTGTGGCCCGCTTGGATGGACCCCACCATTAGGTATGTATTGACCCAAGCCATCTAAAAGTGGGGCCCATCTTATAAGTATTGTACTCACACTATTCATCATGTGATGGCCCACCTAAATAGGGCCCACCTTGAATATGGTGTTAAGCCCAAAAACGTCCAGCGATTGGACGTTGCTGGAAAGAAAACACAAATATTGCCATGGGTTTTAAATTTTGGGGTGGGTCACTTGTATAGGCCTCATATGGATATATGTTGTTAATCCAAGCCGTCTATTCCATTCCTTAGATCATTTTAGGCGTTGATCTAGAAAATGAAGCTAATACGCTCATCAAGCAGGTCTTACCTTTCAAAACAATAATTCTCACCGTTTAAATTCACTTTAATTTTTGCTACAGGTTGAAATATATTCAATATTAGTCTCGTTTGGCTTATCTTAAGCCATGGGAGCCAGTGGACGGGATGGATCTATGTGATGCGGGCCCTATACACGAAAATTCGTGAGAAAACTCGTTTCAAAATATATATATATATATATATATATATATATATATATATATATATATATCACATCAGCAGCAGGAGCTGCTGTTGCTGACAACCCAGGACGCTGCAACGTCCTGCGCTGGCGGGCGTACGAGCAGGGACCCATGGCTCCAGCCGTGAGCCCCACCATAATGTTCATTTGTCATCTAATCGGTTCATTAGCTGGGCCCTTAGGGCGTGGGCCCCCCCTTCAAATATCAGTTCCATCTGAAACTTAGGTGGCCCACACCATAGGAAACAGTGAGGTTGAACGTTTACCCTTGAAACTCTTTTGGGGTCCACAGAAGTTTTGGATCAAGCTGAAATTTGTATTCCCCCTTCATCCAGGTCCATGCAGCCATACCAGTGGCTTGGATGGAAAATAAATGTTATGGGGGGCCCCATGTGGAGCCCACAGTGATGTATGTGTTGGACGGTGGAACCCACTGTGATGTATTTGTTTCACTCCACCGTCCACAGTGTGGGACGGCGGAGACTACCATGATTTATGTGTTTTATACACGCCGTCCACAGCTGGACGGCGGGGCCCACCATGATGCATGTGTTACATCCAAACCGTCCACCATGTGGCAAGCTCATTTTAAGGCTTGGGTTCAAAAATAAGACAGATCTAGGATCACGTGGACCACACTATAGAAAGATGTTGGATTGAAAGTCCACCATTAAAATAATTGGATTACAAGGTTGGACAAACATGAAATTTTTCTTTCCTCTAAATCCAGGTCTGTGTGACCTTATGGCCAGATTGGATAGAAAATAAATGATATAGTGGGCCTTGAGGATTTTAATGGTGGAAATCATTGTTACCACTATTGTTTGAAGTGCGGTCCAATTGATCCTTTTGAGATGATTCATGTATATATACATTGATGTATTGTGGCCCGTTGTTAGGGCCCACTTGAGTATATATATGGTGCCCAATTGGTGTGGCCCATCTGATATACATAAAGCCTATGTTATGAGGCCCATTTGTTATATTTTTGGCCGCTGTTGAGGCCCACTTTGATAGATGTAAGGCTCATATTATGAGGCCCATCTTGATTTATTTTTGGTTGTCCATTGAGGCCCACCTTGGTATATATAAGGCCCATATGATTAGGCCCATCTTGATGTAGTTATGGCCCATCCGTTGAGACTCATTGTGATGTATTAGGGCCCATGGGTCAAAGCCCATTGTAATGTATTTAGGGCCCTGGGTTGAGGCCCATTGTGATGTATTAAGGCCCGTGGGTTGAGACCCACTGTGATGTGTATAAGGCCTATAGGTTGAGGCCCATCTTGACGTATTTGTAGCCCGTTATTGAGGACCACCTTAGTATATGCATGAGGCCCATTGTTGACGCTCACCTTGATGTGTATGAGGCCGTGTTGAGGCCCATTTTTGATATGAATGTAAGGCCCGTGTTACGAGGCCCATTGTGATGTATTCAAAGGCCCATTGGTGCAGCCCATTGAGGAATATAAGGCCCATGTAACACGGCCCATTTGATGTATTTAAGGCCCAATGGGATGTACCTAAGGTCCATTGCAATGTGTCATTCCTCCATAGTTGATGTAATGATATTTATGGCGGGTCAAGCCTTGGGAGCAATGTTGATTTGACGTCCACATTGTAAGTATAATGTTGGTTAAATGTCCACATTATGACTCTCCTTAGGACCCATTGATAGGCTCATACTTGTTGATAGTTCATCACTTTATAACATGCTTAGTATAACTCCATGATTCACGCTCATACGCATCATATATATGCTTGATATGAGGATTGTTTGATCATAGCATAAGCCATTGGGCTGAGACATTACGGGACTCCTTATGAGAAGGAGTGCCCCACATTATCGTGCTGTACGCGCAGGATTGCTGTATGACTGTACGGTGTGACTCATGCATCTCGCATATCTAGCGACATCAGGGTCATGGCTCTACAAGCACATCGTGGATGGCCGTATCTGTAACATCCCAAAAATCGGGGGGTCGACCAAAAACCCAACTCCCGAGTTCCAAAATGTTATTTATGCAACATAGATATGTATGATTGAATGTTGTCTGTGATAACGCATTAAACATGAGTGAGATTAAGCTAGAACAGCATATCATACTCCAGAGACGGTTAAATTAACAAGCGGAAGACTGTGATAGTATGTATAACATATATAAACTATTGTATGCCTCCAGAGTGTGGGTATGTTACCAGGTTATATACATACATGTATACTCCAAAAGTAGACAAAACGAATATACATGAGTGCGCTAAAAATATAAAATGACAAGTGTCAAAGTATCTAATCAACCTCCCTGTAATCCCGTCAATCAGAACACACATAAAGGAGGGATCCTCCTCATCATCATCAAGTCCAGCTCCGCCTCGCAGGCCGCGCCATCATCTGCAATCACAAAAGGGTCTGGTGGGTGTCCAGGAACACCGTCCCGTAACATGGGAGTGAGTAGCTAACTCAGTGAAATAATAGAGCAAGGATTAACATGTTCTCAAATCAATCATGCGATAATAGTAAAGCAATAAATCAAACATTCCTAATACTGTTGTTAATGCAATTATGACATGACGTGATGTATGCCCTCACCGACGATCTCCCTCATACGGTAACATCTTACGACCGCGGCATGCCACACTCCCTAGAGTGCTCCACATCTTCCAGGCACATGCAATGCTATGGTGATATGATTTTCAAGTTATTATTAGTCCATTCAAACAGCAGGATTAGGAAACTAAGGTACTTCCCTTATATCAATCCCAACATAGATCCTGTCTAGGGTCGTCACTCCTAGTAATCTCATACGATGTATATTTCGTAGGTCGCTGCAAGGGCTGTCAGGGCTGTTGCACGCACTCGTTGCTCCGCTCCCCCATCACCTTATCAATACAGGCCTACTGTACTCTACTGCTACTGAAGGGTCGTCGCCTCCCGTAGACTCAGAATACGCTCGCGGTCACTACAAAGGACTCGTCGCCTGATCAGTGTAGGCCGACAGCTAGAATATAGTGTCCCATACCACCATAATCTGCTCACGAGACTAGGTGCTCACTGGTCACTACGGGGAGGTTTATGGCCCCAACGTAGGCCGACAGCTCGACCACGATGTCCCATACCACCATGCCCGGCTCATGAGTCTTTGTGGATCAAGGTACCATGGTTAACAGGGTTTACAATGGTAAGTTCAGTACCCTAGGTTCAAGCAGTTATGACTCATACAAGGTGAACATACATCGGTCAGTCGGGTTACTTGACGGGCTCGACTAGCGCGATCGCATCTCAAGTCAAACGACATGAAGTGCGTAAAACACTTCGCGTGGCCTAACCACTGTCGTCAACTCCAAACACGACTCGCGTTCATCGGCGCGTCGTTCGTGGTGAAGATAAGCTAACCACGAATTCGCTCGGTTACCGACTGCCTGGACTAGGCATAGTCCCAAACAATCATAGAATCACATCAGCAGTTGTGTAAGGGTAATGGAAATGAAATACAACCATGGGAGCATGTTAACACATGTTATTACATACAACTTAAGCAAATCATCGTACACATGTCTTTCACACATATAATAAAATTAAGCATGTCGCCAACATATAGGAAATCCTCTCCATCAACGTATTAATTGAGAATTCAATCTCAAAGTAACTCATAAGGAAATCATCAAGCACATGTTATAACATACAGCTTAAGCGAATCGTCAAGCACATGCATTTCATTCATATCATGAAATCATGCATATGGCTAACATGTAGAAAACCATTCACACCAGCATATTAATTGAGAAACCAATCTCAAACTAATTCATAACACCATTTAATTCAATACATACTAATACAAGCATTTATACAAACACATACACTACACACTTAAGTCTACATATAGTATGTCGACCCGAAGTGCGCATTTAGGCGAATCTCTTCGCCAAACTAATTATGCACGTATTCCTAACATCCTAATGCGACAACATATCATGTCAATCACATCAGCAAAATATGAATGAAATCTATACTTCCTACAAATGACTAAAATGCCCTAAATCTCATATTCTTCGTTAGTTTACGAAACAGGAAACGGACAGCATGTTGTACATGTCAAACGGCGTTGCCGTCAAGAATCTACTATTAAACGACATTGAAAGCTTTGGAAACAGTCAATCAAAGCGTCTAAAATCCGCACCTTGTCTCTTATGGATGAGTAAATTCGAACGGAGCGTATACGCTTCGTCTACGGCGAATAGAAAACCTGATTTACGAGATTTATCAACTAACAAGCTATGGAACTAAAGAAGCATCAAATTAGCAACTTTCTAGGGCGTTTTCTTACCTGCAAATGCGGAGAAATCACCGGCAAAGCGATTGGAATACGCCGCTTAAGCACGTGCAGCAGCAGCAGGAAAAGCTCTCCCACCTTCTCTCACAAACTCTCACCTTTTCTCTCTCCCAATCTAGGGTTTTTGCAAATTCGGATGGGAGAGAGGAGTGAGGGTTTCAAGCCCTTTTATAAGCCCAAACTTGCCCGAAATAGACTCGGGAACAAGTTTCACTTGAGGGGTAACCAAATCGGGGCTGTTTCGGTCCAAAAGATGCTTTCTGGTGGTCCCATGGTCGAATGCGATCGGACTTAAGCTCATGCGGACCAGATCTAGCACGCATTAAGTTTTCAGTCCGGCAGGGTTCGCAGATCGCACGTGGCGGACCAGTTTCAGTTCAGCGGTCACCGCACGTAGATCAGGGCTGAAAGTCTCATGATAACAAATAAAAATTTTTCCTGATCCGAGGGTGTAACCTGGCTGAATTCTGACGGTCAGAATGCTTAATACTGATGCGTCAAGTCGAGTGCCAGATTTGAATTTCAAATTCCAAATCTGTCCCTATTCGCACTCTCTTCGGTCCGGGCTCAATGAAATAGCCTGTGTTTATCGGTTGGACTTGATTTTTGAAATGATTGTCAAGTCCAGCTGGGCGGTTCTAACGGTCTAAGATAGGAAGTAATGGACTTTCGACGCGCGGTCTAGATCCAATACAAAATTTCAAAGTGGTCCAGAGAACAAACCCGCTTAGAGTTTGATCCGAGGTTATAGAGTATTATGGAGTCATACGTTCTACTCGATTTGGGTCTCGTAAAACGTATTTAAAGTGATCAGGGACTGTTTCCCAGCTACTCCAGTGTTGCGCTAGCTAACTTACACTAAATTTCCATAGGAATTAATCCTAAGTGGTTTCTTTGGCTATGAAATTGGGTTCTGAGCGATTTTTCAGGTGTTTTAGTTGACCCATTACCTAAGGACGTCAAATCCCATATTGGCCAAAATTCGGGGTGTTACAATCGGATACCGAAAATACTTGGTTCTAGCATATGGGCACGTAAGATGTCCTTGAGTGAAAATCTCAGAACCTTTTTGGTACCAGGAGTTGCTCCAACATCTAGACCGAGTGGATACATGAGCGCTCGAGTGCCGAATACTAGTAGGCCGCGTCTCCCACTGTGTCGTGGTCGGTTGGAAGGGGGTGTGGCCTTATCTGCCTAAGTGAGGGGGCTATAAGCTAGGCTGAGTTTGACCAGCTTGCAAATGAGTCCGCTATTGACGAGCTGGGTAGGTATTGGAAGACTACTGGTAAGGCGAATAGTGAGGTCTATTCAGCTTGCTTGGCTGTGCAGTTAGGGAGAAGGCAGTTAGTGTGAGTGTATTAGACCCCGGTGATATCCAGAGAGGAACTGTATTGATATGTGTACTTGATGATGGACTGACATGCTTGTATTGCATCTCGCATATAAAATTTGGCTACATAGGCCTCGCATCGCATGGTCTTGGTATGGCCTATAGCATTCATGTCTCGCATCGCATGACCCTGGTATGGCCGATAGCATTCATGCCTTGCATCACATAGCTTTGGTACAGCTGATTGTATTCATGGACTTACCGCATATTTTCACATCACTCTAATATCGTATGATTCATGATCTTGTCAGTATTTCTGCTTATCCCGATGATGTATGATTTATGAGCTTTATTATATACTTGACACTTACCTTACACACACTTACACCACCCTCTAAACTTTTGTAAGCTTATGCACGATAGATGCGTGCAGGTGGCGTTAGGTTGCAACAGCAATGAGCTTGGAGCATGCAACGATTTTCAAAAGCTCTGTTTTTGATACATATGTATTTCTTTTTCTGCATTGTATTAAACTGTTTATATTAGTGGATATGTGATGATGATGTTGCCTTTATGATTTGGGTAAACTTGTGACTATGTTCCATTATAAAAAAAAATCATACTGAAAATCCTCCTTGTAGGATCCCAGGATCAGAATCTGGCATGCCAGTGTCGGGATCCGAGAATGGGGCACTACGGAGGCTGTCGGCGCCTGATCCGGCGATCGGGATTCCTGTGAATCCGATTTTCGTGTTTGGGGCGTGACACTAGGCAAGACCTTACACTTTAAATTTCCTCCCAAATTAATGTGCAGTGATGATGGAACGCTTATTGTTTCTCAAACATGATTGGGTATGTTAATGATGATTGCTTGTAGCTTCCTTGCTCGGTTCATGTATGATGTTTTCCCCATAACATGTTTGTTGCACTAACTCTTATGTATATTTTAGTATTAGGAGATATATGAAATGCTTGCCTTCCACACTAACCCACACAACACTTGCACCTTTATTTCATAATAATGTTAGCATTTGCCTTGTAAAAATTCAAACTTTATGATGGAAAGTATGAATGCATGTTATTACCTATGCTAGTGGATAACCCATGTTAGTCGGTATGCTATACATTACCACCAAACTCTTGGGTTGGTTAGGAATACGAGGAGAGTGAAGGCAGTCTCATTGGTAGGACTATCCTGAGGTTAAACCCATGAATTTAGGTAGGTGCACATGGGCGACGGTAGTTAGACTACATGGGTCGCTTGTACTCGATGTCGTCTATCACCTGCTTGCCTGAACTTGTGCAGTCTAGCCTATTTACTGACCAACCTTGATTGTTACCCATGTTTTCTCATATATGTATGGAACTTGGAACACCCTACAACCGTTGTAGCCCATCGATATCGAATTGAATATCGATCCACAGTCTCGTGAGCCGAGCATGGTGAAATGGGACACCGTGTCCGAGCTGTCGGCCTATGCTGAGGTGACGCGCCTCCCCGTAGTGACCGCGAGCGATCCCAGTTCTCAGCAATCCCCATGTGCTTGAAGTCGAGGTTGGGGAGCCCAATGGGATCAAGGATCGCGGGGTTTTGGCCTCACATGTTGGGGGGTCTTGGCCTAACAACTAGTTCAGGGCATTTGATATGTGGGGTGTATCAGATTTCTCAACCTGCTGGATGAACGAACTTAACTAAGAACTTGGCTAATACTATCGCATTGCATCGCACTAGCTAGGGTGGCGACTCGGCAGTTGGGGTCGTTCTGAGGGAGTGTTGGTCATACGCAATCGTTAGATAGAGTTGCTTGAGGGAGTGTTGTGGCGAGGGTATGCATCATATCATCTGTCATGCAAGCACATTAATAAGATTAGTTAGGTGCTTATGAATGATTACTTTTCATTAAATTCATAACATAATCGATGCTCGTTATAACTTAAGACTAATAGCACTCACTGAGTTAATCACTCACTCCTACTCTGGGACAGTGTTTTAAAATACCAACAATACTCTTTAGTAGTTGCAGGTGACGTTGAATACAAGGAGCCTTGCGGCGCGAGCTTGGATGAGGAGGATGAGTTGTCTTATTTTCAATTGATGGGCGGTTCACCGCAGAGTTCGCGAGTGAACTTGGATCGATGAGTGTTGGACTCAGCTAATCATTCATTTTGGATATATTTTTATAATTTTGTTGAGCAACGCCTTCTGCGACCCGTTTATATTAATTTGGACTTGCTTATATTTAGACTCCTTCATCTCAGTAGACGAGTTGTGAATTGTAATTCATGTTTTTAATAATTCTCAGTTGCGCATTTAAACCTAATTTATCATAAAATTATAAAAAATTGGGGATAAGTGACACCCGAGAACTTGGGAGTCGAGCATACGCACGACCCCCGATTTCCAGGGTGTTACAGCTTGGGGTGTGAGTGATGGTGCACCTCCACCCTCTCATCCACTCTCTAGTCACCTCGCCGTAATAAGAGCCATCATCGGAATTTTCCCGACGGCAATTGGAGGTAAGAAATATATTCTACTATCAAATCTAGTATTTTGGGTTAGGTTTTTTAGTCATTACAATTATTTGTATGATTGTTTAGGTTTTGATGAATTTCTCCTTTACCTCTAATCATATGAACTCTTTGAGTTGAGCGAATCATTGCAAATGTGCGAACCATTATGCCTAGGTTTCCATTTATCAACCCTTGAGGGTCTCAGTTAACGATGTTTTATTGTGAATGGCTTAGTGATTGCTAATATATCCATATTTTTAATTTGATTACAACATGTGTTATTAGTTGTTTATGAATGCTCACATGTTTGATGAAATGCCCAAGTGATTGAATATTTTATTCTATTGATGCTTACATGTTTGATGAAATGCCTAAGTGAACGTATTTCTCTATTTATGCACATATGTTTGATGAAATGTCTAAGTGGATGTATTGTTGAATCCATGCTTCATATGAAATCTCACTCTGACTATGTGACAAATTGCTAAGTTTGTAGCGATGTTTAGGATTGCTTACAATGTTGGGACAGTCGGCTAACTGTCCGAACTAAGGGTTGGCCCGAGTTAGGTCGGCTACCCCAGGCTTGTTCGATTGACCCAGGTCGAACATGGACGACCGATAGTAGCTAGACTACACAGGATACTCGCATTCAATGCCGGTTGCGCCGAAGTTCTCCAAATTAATCGAATTAGTATAATAGTTGACTGACCATGAGTGTTCACATTGTATGACAACACCGAATAGAATCTAGGATACCCAATTTTCAGTGAATGAGTTTACTTTTAACCGTTAGTGGTATGATCCACAAGACACATGGGTTAGACATGGTGGTATGTGACACTATGTCCGAGCTATCGGCCTACATTGGGACGACGAGCCTCCTCATAGTGACCAATGAGCAATCAAGAAGACTATAAGCCTAGTGCATCCAACTATAATGTAATACCCTGGATTTTTACCAACCTGGAATTAGACGTCTTTAGGCAATGCGTCAACCATAATACCTTAGTAACTTCTCATAACTCAATTTCAAAGCCAAAGAAATTACTTTTCAACCCATTTCCTTCAAAATCTCACCTTTCACACCCTCATTCTTCAAATTTCTCCAAGTACTTTCATATTAGAAACAAATCCTAAAGTTTAAATGGTGAAGAACTATACTTAAACTAAAACTTACTGTAAACGGTCGCTGAAATCGGGTCCGTACACACCCGTGATCATGCAAAATGATCCTAATCCACTTCTAGACCATCAATCGACGGGTTTAGACCGTGTTTTATCTCATATCAACCGTTTAAAATCAGTTAGCATAAATATGCATCAGATTCTATTCGAAATTACCCAAAACGAGTTGAAATAGAGTAAGGGGCTCAATCGGGACACTTCCAGGGGGACCCAAGGTGGAACCCACACCTTTTTAGACCCTGGGGGGTAGGAGGACATCGCCCCACCGGCGAGTCCTCGCCGGACTATCCAGAGACCAGCGAGGGCCTCGCCGGTTCAGCGAGGCCTCACCGCCGGTCGGGCCAGATTGGGCGGGCCGATGCTTCTAGGGTCCTGTGTGGCCCACTGGTCCATAGTTAGTTGAATAAAAACCCTCCTACAGCATCTTCCCTTTACAAACCACCCCTACAAGCTCTCATTTCTTCAAACACTCTCAAATCTTTCCAAAAATCACCCTCAAAGGGCTTCCTTCTTCCATTTCCGTGCACCCTCACTCTACCCATTTCAAAACCTACCTCCATTACTGAATTCCCCCTTCTTTTCCTTCGATTTGAGCACTCAAATTCCACCTCAAGCAGAAATCACTAAGGGATAATTTCTTTAGAAATTAAACAAGAATTAACTAGCGCTACACCAGATTACCTGAGAAATTAGCACCAATCACTTTAAATATGATCTGCAAGACCCAAAACTTGTGGAATTGTTAACCTACATTACCCTGAAATCTAGGATCCAACTCTAAACCCAGTTGCTCTCAAGAGCATTCGAAAACTCCGTGTCGGACCTAGACCGCACATCGAAAGTCCGATAGCGATAAACTTAGACAATTATGACCGCCTAGTTGGACTTGACAATCACCTTGAAAATCAAGTCTAGATGATGTCCTGAGACTATTTTCTTAAGTCCAGAGAGAAGAGTGTGAGAAAAGTGAATATATTTAGAAATTAAATATAAATTTAAGTAATCTAAGCCGTGTCGCTTGCGGACCAATTATAAGTATTCTAACAGTTGGATTCTAACCCAAATACATCCCCGGATCAGGGAAGATGGCCCACATATGTCAATCTACTTGTGGCCCTGATCGAGTTTCGATGACCGTTGAACTGAAACTGATCCGCCACGGTCGATCTGAAAACACGATCGGACTGAAAACTTAACTTAATCAAGATCCAGTATCGGTGAGCTTAAGTCTGACCACAATCAGTAAAGGGCTTCCAGAAATGCTCCGTTGGATCGGAACAAGCTCGATTTGGATATAACCTAAGTATATCGTGGCCCTAGGGCTATTTTCGTTAGTTTTGGGCCTATAGAAGGACTTTAAACCCTCTCTCACAAATTCCATACAAATTCTCAAACCCTAGTTAAGAAAGAGAGAGAAAAAGAGAGAGAAAGTGAGACAGAAGTTGGTGAATCATCTTGGAATTCTTCCCAGTCTTTCTACGTGCCTAATGCACATATCTGAATCATTATTCCGACGATTCTAATTCCATTTTTGGGTAAGACAATCAAACCCTAATCTGTTTGGAACTTAGAATAGTCTAAGTGTTAATATAGCTAACTTAATCAATGTCTTAGGTTGCCTATTCGCCGTTGACGAAGACTTATCGTCTAAATCAAATCCGTTGCACATTTTCTGGTTAAAGGTGCGGACTATATATATATATATATATATATATATATATATATATATAGATTTTGGTTTTCAAAGCTTTTAATGTCGATTAATGATAGATTCTTGACGTGTGTGCTATTTCACATGCAAAATGCGATATTTGTTTTGCGTTTCAGTTATATACAAACTATGTGGAGTTTAGCGTATTCTTTGTAATTGTAAAAAGTACCGTATACGTATAAAATTTGAAAGTGTGCTTGCCATGATTAACTACTGTGTGTATATTCTAGCTATGCGTATAACAACTCCTTGGCGAGAAAATTCACCCTAATACATGTTTAGGCCCATTTACGTTATGTAGGCTAATAAGTGTAGTATAAGTGTTTGTAAAAATGCTTGTATAAGTAAGTACTTAGCAGATAGTACTTTAGATGGGTGTTGAGATAGGATTCTCATCTACCCTAGGGATGTGTATAATTTCCTCCATGCAAGTTGTTTAGTTTTATCGCCTTACTTATGAAATGCATGTGTATGGATTCTTGTTTATGTTGCATCTTATAACATGTTTGTTATTATGATTGGACTACTTGGGTTACTCCTATTTTGACTACTTCATATGCTTATGGTTCAAGTAATCGGTAGCAGGCTTTGAGTTCTTAGCTGAGATTTATTCGCCACGTAGGACGTGTTTGACGAACGCAAGCCGTACTAGAGTTATCGACAGTGGTTTGGTCACACGGAGTGTTTATGCACTTCATGTCGATCTACTCAACGTGCGCTCGTGCTAGTCGAGCTCATCAAGTAACCCGATTGACCCGATGTATGTTTACTATGTATGGACGCTCTTATTTAAATCTAGGGTACCAAACTTACCAGTGCAATTTCGTCAACCTTGGTACCTTGATCCGCTAAGACTCATGAGCCAGACATGGTAGTATAGGATACCGTGGTCGAGCTGTCGGCCTACGCTAGGGCGAAGAGCCTCCCTATAGTGACCAGTGAGCAACCTAGACTCGTGAGCTGATTATGGTAGTATAGGACACTATATTCGAGCTGTCGGCCTACTCTGATTGGTGACAAGCCCTTTGTAGTGACCTCGAGTATATCCTTAAACTGCATTGGGGCGACGAGCCTTATTGTAGTATATAAGATATAACTAAACTTGTATTAATTGGTGACGAGCCCTTTAAAGCGATCTAGAACTATAATATCGTATGAGATTGTCTAGGACTGACGACCCTAGAATGGATCATTGTTTGGGTATTGATATAAGGGAGGTACCTTAGCTTCCCAATCCCGCTGTATGAAAAGGACTAATAATAACTCGGTAATCTTGAAGAGCACAAAGGGAAGAAAGCATGTCGCGACCGTAAGATGGTGTCGTACGAGGGAGTGTAGGCGAGGGCATGCGTCATGAAAATATTTCATCCTTGCATTAAAAAGAGTATCTAGGAATATCTGATATGTTTGTTTTATCATTACTGCTTGACCGAATTGATAACATGTTAATCTTGACTCTATGATTCCACTGAGTTGATCACTCACTCCCACATTCTGGGACGGTGTTCTGAACACCCATCAAACTCTATCTTAGCTGCAGATGACGACGCGACTCAGGAGGTGGAGCCTGATTACTATGACGATCAGGACGAGTTCTTGTATATGCAGTTCTCCGACGATTTTGCTTACGCCGTCCTGATCAATGGGGCTATAGGGCTTATCATTGTAGTTAAAATATCTCTTGACATTTTGATTTGTAAACTATTACCTGTATATGGCGACTCAGCGATGTATTCATACTCTGAGGTTCGACAGTGATCTTTTGGACTCATATACTCTTATATACATCTTTCAGTCTTCCGCTTGCGTTATATAAATTGATCTGGAGTATGAATTACTGTTTTAGTATAATATCACTCATGTTTAGTGCGCTAATATGAACAACATTCAATTATCATTATCTATGTTGCATAAGTGATGCGTTGGAACTCGGGAGCTGAGCTTCTGCTCGACCTCCGATTTTCAGGGCGTTACAAGTTGGTATCAGAGCATGGTTTGGATTAAACTGGACCTGGGTTATGGTAACACAACACACACTGACACACTCTGACTTAGGAAGGAGGCGATGGAATTTAGAAACCACATTAGAATCTCAAGTGTCACCAACGGGCGAGATTAACTATCTTAGAATAGCCCATACGTAATGGAGACCATGTAAAATGATCTCACATCCTCACTTCTATTCACTCAAGCTTCCATCTTCTTCTCCATCTTACACCCATCCGCCACTATTCTTTACAACTCTTCACCTTCCTTATACCCCCCTCATTTGGGCACAAAACCCACATTTTTGTGTCCCATAACCTGCACAACCTCCAAATGATGGGACATTTAGGGCCCATTTGACCAACTGCATTAGGTAAGATTATGGCGAATGGAATTGTAAAAGTAATAATAAATGCATGTGTAAGGTATTGTCCCTAGATTAGGTGTATCATATGGTTTTCAATACCATGTTTGGAATGTATGCAATTAACAGTAAATCTCGGGATTTCCTTTTAAATTATACTTGGAATTTCATCATCATGGGATTTGGAAATCCCATCTCACACTTTTCAACGCAAGGCTCATTTTTCAAAGCCTATAAAATTAAATTTTAATCCCATCCCACCCTCCTTCCAAACATGTCATTCCCAAATCCTGAGGCGGGATTAGTAACGCAATTAGCAGGTATGGTCCTATGTGTAGTACTCGAGCGCAATCACATTTAAGTCCGGGCAACTTAAATTTCATCTAGCGTATAAACATAGACTTTAAAATACAACCAGTGGATTACCGCTACTCATAAGTTAAGATTAGGCTACTAGTTATACTAAGGAATGTAAAAGATTAATTATGCTAAGGTAATTGAATGATAGACTTAGTTACTCGGCTCGATTAGCTTGGAGTGAGGCCTCATTCTTTCGATAAAGTCCCTTGATACTTAGGGAAGCTGTTTTGATTTAGAAACTATTCATGCATAGAGGAACTTATATATTCCTCGGATTGAACATTAGGTCAAATCAACAAACCCCTTAGACTTGCCTTTTTAAGGACTTGTTACAATCGGAAACACGGAATAGAGAAACTATATATAAGCAATGTATTCACGGTTTAAATCGCATTCTCAATCCTAGTAGATTACCAATGAACTCTATGCTCTGATCAAGCAGAAGATCAGGATCGACTAAGATTAAGAACCAATACGATAAATTTTCTATCCTAGCTAGGCAGGTCTATGTATCCGACTCAGACCCACTACACAACTTCCTTTCTGTGTTGGCCCAACCACTTACAACCAAAAGTTTATTACTTCGTCTTTGAGAAGTATTAAGAACCTATAACCAATAGAGATTTTTCTTTTTAGGCCCAATTAATGTCTTAAATGGGCAATAGATAGTTAGGAATTAGGTCCCGAATCACAGACTATTCTGGCATTCACATTGTGCATATGAACTTAGAGAGATAGTACTAATAATGTATAGATTATATTACGGTATTAAACTGGACATGATTAAAGAGGGTAAGTCAAAACCGTAGTAAGAGTCCTTCTTTGGTAGAATTAGGCACCTTGCCACCAACTCACACCCGTCCCTGGAATCAACCACAATAGAGATGAGGCTCATTTCTATAACCATAGGTATCAATGTCATAGTACACATCGTCAATGAAAGGAAGACCAATGTATTGGGAGATCGTATCTCATTCCATGTCAAGGATAAGTCCTAAATTATGCCTTGTTCTGACATACGGATCAGGACATAGATTCGTGAGCCTTGAGCGTAGAAATAATTTTTAAGGGGGCAAAATATTATGAGTCCAATTTAGTTAGGTCAGCTAATACAACCGTTGGATCAGAGTGATACAGCGGAAGCATGGTTGGCCCCTTCCCCACTGGCCCAAGATCGAAGAAAATTGATTCAGGTTATACGTAAGGTTAGGTCATTAAATAGGATCTGAATCCTCCTTAGAATGTCACTAATAAAGTCTTTAAAGGGAAACAATTAGTGCTTAAGTGTTGAACCCATTCATATTAAATCATAGGCCTAACAATGGGAACGAGCGGAGGTCAATGTATCCACAAATCTACTCGTTAAACACGAACATAATAGAAGCCTTGGCCAACTCTATACGATTAGAAATCCTCTTAGGATGATCTATTAGGGTGCTTATTAACCCCTACCTTGGACATAGATTCAGACGAGGACTCTCCTAGACCAAGACCCAAAGGGCAACCTTATAAATAGGACATTTGAACCTTTTAGTGATGAGCATTCCCTAAGCTTTTAGAGTGATTGGACTACGGAGTTATTGAAATATACAATTACGAAGCATTCGTGGCTTGACCCAATTCTCAATCCTGGGTGACTAGCAATGGACTCACTGCTTTAATCGAGCAGAAGACCAGGATCTACTAGTACTAGGAAAGGATACAATGAGCCTTCTACCCTAGTCAGGTAAGTAATCGAAGTATCGGGATCAAGCCCACTACAATCATCTCTCTGTATTGGTCGACCATTGAAAACATATATCTTACTCTAAGTAGATGGGAATGGTCGTCAAGACTCTAAATAGATAAGAAAATAAATTGTAGCAAATCATCAGGGTATAAGCAAAAGATAAAGAGAAAATTTTTAATGAGGATAGACGAAAATGCGCCAGACTAGTATAGATGTATATACCCCACCACGCATATAAACATGAATCAATAAAGTTTAGGCAAAAGGAATAATAGAATCTTTACTCAGTACTCTTAGCAGATTTCAGAGATGAAATTATTTTTAAGGGGGGTAGATTGTAACACTTCAAAATTTTTTTAACCTCAAATTAGACGTCTTTAGGCAATGGGTCAACCATAATACCTTGGTAACTTTTCATAACTCAATTTCAAAGCCAAAGAAATCGTTTTTCAACCTATTTCCTTCAAAATCTCACCTTTCACCACCTCATTCTTCAAATTTCTCCAAGTACTTTCATATTAGACACAAATCCTAAAGTTTAAATGGTGAAGAACTATACTTAAACTAAAACTTACTGTAAACGGTCGCCGAGATCAGATCCGTACACACCCATGATCATGCAAAATGATCACAATCTACTTCTAGACCGTCAATCGATCGTTTTAGACCATATTTTATCTCATTCTATCCGTTTAAAATTGGTTAGCAAAAATATGCATCAGATTCTATTCGAAATGACCCGAAACGAATTGAAATAGAGTAGAGGGCCCAATCGGGGCACTTGTAGGTGGGACCCACACCTTTTTAGACCCCAGGGGGCAGGAGGACATCGCCCCACCGGTGAGTCCTCGCCGAACTGTCCAGAGACCGGCGAGGCCTCGCCGCCTGTCGGGCCAGATTGGGCGAGCCGACGTGGGCCGATGCGTCTAAGGTCCTATGTGGCCCACTGGTCCATGGTTGGTTGAATAAAAATCCTCTTACAGGGTCTTCCCTTCACAAACCACCCCTCCAAGCTCTCATTTCTGCAAACATCTCTCAAATCTTTCCAAATATCACCCTCCAAGGGCTTCCTTCTTCCATTTTTGTGCACCCTCACTCTACCCATTTCAAAAATCACCTCCATTGCTGAATTTCCTCTTCTTTTTCTTCCATTTGAGCACTCAAATTTCACCTCAAGCATAAATCACTAAGGGTTAATTCATTTAGAAATTAAACAGGAATTAACTAGCGCTACACCAGATTACCTGAGAAATTAGCACCAATCACTTTAAATACGATCTGCAATACCCAAAACTTGTAGAATTGTTAACGCTACATTACCCTGAAATCTAAGATCCAACTCTAAACTCAGTTGCTCTCGAGAGCATTAGAAAATTCCATGTCAGACCTGTACCGCACATCGAAAGTCCGATAGCGATGAACTTAGACAATTATGATCGCCTAGTTGGACTTGAAAATCACCTCGAAAATCAAGTCCAGATGATATCCCGGGACTATTTTCTTGAGTCCGGAGCAAAGAGTGTGAGAAAAGTGAATATATTTAGAAATTAAATATAAATTTAAGCAATTTGAGTCATGTCGCTTTTGGACCAATTATAAGTGTTCTGACCGTTGAATTTTGACCCAAATACACCCTCAGATCAGGGAAGATGGCCCACACATGTCAATCTACTTGTTGCCCTGATTGAGTTTTGATGACCGTTGAACTAAAACTGGTCCTCCACGGTCGATCTGAAAACCCGATCGGATTGAAAACTTAACTTGATCAAGATCCAGTATCTATGAGCTTAAGTCCGACCGCAATCAGTAAAGGGCTTCCAAAAATGCTCCGTTGGATCGGAACAAGCTCGATTGGGATATAACTTAAGTATACCATAGCCCTGGGGCTATTTTCATTAGTTCTGGGCCTATATAAGGACCTTAAACCCTCTCTCACAAATTCCATACGAATTCTCAAACCCTAGCTAAGAAAGAGAGAGAAAAAGAGAGAGAAAGTGAAAGAGAAGTGGTGAATCATCTTAGGATTCTTTTCAGTCTTTTTACGTGCCTAATCTACCTATCTGAATCGTTATTCCGACAATTCTAATTCCATTTCTGGATAAGACAATCAAACCCTAACCTGTTTGGAACCTACAATAGTCTAAGTGCTGATATAGTTAACCTAATCCATGCCTTAGGTTGCCTATTCACCGTTGACGAAGACTTATCATCTAAATCAAATCCGTTGTATATTTTCTGGTTAAAGGTGCGGACTATAGATGTATACATTATGGTTTTCAAAGCTTTCAATGTCGATTAATGATAGATTCCTGACGTGGGTGCTATTTCACATGCAAAATGCGATGTCTGTTTTGCATTTTAGTTATATACGAACTATGTGAAGTTTAGTGTATTCTTTGTAATTGTATAAAGTACCGTATACGTATAAAATTTGAAAGTGTGCTTGCCATGATTAACTATCGTGTGTATATTCTAGCTATGCGTATAACAACTCCTTGGCGAGAAAATTCGCCCTATTATATGTTTGGGCCAACTTACGTTGTGTAGGCTAATAAGTGTAGTCTAAGTGTTTGTGAAAATGCTTGTATAAGTAAGTACTTAGCAAATAGTACTTTAGATGAGTGTTAAGATAGGATTCTCAACTTTCCTAGGGATGTGTATAAATTTCTCCATGCAAATTGTTTAGTTTTATCGCTTTACTTATGAAATACATATGTATGGATTCTTGTTTATGTTGCATCTTATAACATGTTTGCTATTATGATTGGACTACTTGGGTTACTCCTGTTTTGACTACTTCATATGCTTATTGGTTAAGGTTGAATGTGTTTGGGGCCATGTCATGGTCCAGGCAATCGATAACAGGTTTTGAGTTCGTGGCTGAGATTTATTCGCCACGTAGGACGTGTTTGACGAACCCGAGCTGTACTAAAGTTGTCGGTAGTGGTTTGGTCACACGAAGTGTTTACGCACTTCATGTCGATCAAGGGACATAAGTAAGGAGCCGCTTTAGCCGCCCCGAGCCTAGTGATTCAGTTGAGACCACGTTAAAATAAGGATACCCTAGCTTACCCAATATGTTAAATGAAGGGAACCTAATAACTACTCAACTAACATGTGCATTCACCGCATTGCATTAGATAGGATTTGCAATTTGGCGTTGGGTCACCTGTGAGGAAGTATTGGCATATACGAAATAGGCATTGAAGTCGATTGGGAGGGAGTGTTGTTTGGAAAGAGCATGGATCATGTCATATCTATATATGCACATTTAACAAGAGTATTTAGGAATTGTTTAATTTCTTATTTTATCCTTACCTGCGTTGATTGGGTTGATAACAATTCTAACTTAGAACCAATGGAACCACTGAGTTAGCTACTCACTTCCACCTAGGACGGTGTTTTAAAACACCAACCAGGCGATGTTATTGATGCAAGTGATATCGAGATCTTCAGTGGGCGTATTTTGTGTTGATTTTGGGTGTGTATATTATGGCTTGTATAATCTTCATTTGGGCAGATACTACTTTTTCTATTATATTTTGACAATTAGTCCTATATTTATTGATATTTGTTATATCTACCTCGCTTTGGATTCGCTAATTTAAATCGAGCTACTTTGATCGCTCATGTGTAAAATGAATGTGAATCTGAACGAGGTCACACTTGTATTTTCATTTGGCTCACATCCGGAAACTCGGGACCAAAGTCTTTGTACTCAAGTTTCAATTTTCGAGGCATTACAATATTGCATGAATTATTTGATTTCTACTTATCATGCTTCATTACGTCAGAATTTATTCAAACAAACCCAACTCATATTTCCAGATGATGGTCTACAACACTGTGAATACATTCACATGAGACCCTCCTTTAGTTATCCGAGTTGTTGGTCACCTATTCAACCACTTCCACAATGTTGTTTAAGATGATCAGACGATTATCAAATGGTGGGGTTCATCCTCTAAACACGGGTTGCTCATTTGCCTTTCATATGAAAGAACTTCTTAATATAAATAAAACAAAAAGGTAATTCTTACGGTCGACCGCGAAGAATAACTGCAGAGCGTCTTTTTAATGGAGAACTCGCTTGATATTCAAACTGAATATAAACCCGAAGTACAACTAAAGTTGATAGCTACAACTAAAGTTAATAACTACTTGATTATTACTGTCGACTACACTTATGAATATAAACGGCTGATAATGATAAGGAGCACAAAGTAATTAAAAGATAGATTTGATTTGATTTGTTTAGTACCGAACATCTTCTTCTACTGAATTATCTTGCTATTTATAACCTTAAATTAACCATCTAATGCTTCCCATGTTATAATGGTTGTTGTTTAATAGTTAATATAACCGTTTAATCACTATTAACTTTTTCGGGACTTGCTTATAAACTTATTTCTTATTTTAATAATTACTTCAAGCTTTCTTATTGATTTGACCTCAGCTACTCTTAGGGAGTGTTTGGACGGACAGATTGGAAGGAATTGGAAGGAATTGGATGGTAAAATCCTGAGATATGCCAAACATGCCAAACAGACCTAGCGAACTTGTCCGGGGATATAGCAAACCCCATAGATCTTAAACCAATCCACTGACATGACCATCATTACCTTAAAATTGATCTCATCCCTCTTAATCTTGTTCAATTGAGCCTAGGACGTGTTTGGACGTACGGATTGAAAGGTAAAATCCTGGGATATACCAAATGTGCCGAATAGACTTGGTGAATTTGTCCCGGGATATGGTAAACCCATGGATCTTAAACCTGTCCACTGACATCATCATCATTACCTTAAAATTAATCTTATCTATCGTAAACCGTAATCCTGTTCAATCCAGCCGGCCAAACAGGCTCTTAGTTTTTGGATGGATGACATGGCATCGCTTGATATAAATTATACTTTTTCTAAATTCTACTGGGAACACCCTTGAACTTAAACCTCTGTCTCCCTCTCTTCTAAGAACGTACAGAAACGTAAAAAGGTTACAAGTGTTACGAAGAATCATTTACGTTAGAAAAGCATTTAGTGGCCGTTTATATCAGCCGTATTCTGGGGTGGAGCCCAATCAAGCTCAACACCATGTACGATAGAAAAGCGTTTTCACCGAAAAATAGGCCGTCGAGGGCTTCGGAAATCGCACTTCTTTTCATGTCTCGAGAGCCCCAAAAGCGCTTCTACTTTGTCGCTTTTTGGTCGAATCTAACGAAAGACACCTGCATTCGGAAATATTTACAAATCTACCCTAATTTGCAAATACGGTAGAGTCGGAAAAACTGAATAATGATAATACGTCGATCGTGACCGTCCATCTAGTGGGCCATGTTATAGATGTCCTATATTCCGAAACTTATTCCTCGTGGAAAATCTTATACGTCAATATCCTTCTACTTACTGAAGAAATTTTTAACGTTTAGTTATTGATTACTTTCTACCGTCTCTTTGAGGACCACCAATCAGACGGTTAGATTCATTCCATTGGTGTGTCTTTTCTATCAGTCTTAGAAAATAATACACCCTCCCAAGATGCTGTCACGTACTACTCGTTCGTGTTGAGTATACAGAAAACAAGGTGTACAGGAATACATGACGTATTCCAATGAGATACGTAGGGAGTCGGGATCATAGCCGTTGGATGTTGGTCATGTTCAGTGATCCAAACCGTTCACGAAATGGGCCCCACTATCGATAGAGATGAGTTTTTTTTTTTGTTTTTCAAAGAAGCTCTTTGATTGAAGTACTTTGGGCACTTTGATTATTTAACATTTTCCCGTTGAATATGGGCTGTCCGTTTAACCATGATTTGTGGGCCATTGATTTCAAAGTCCATGATTTCATGATCACTCCCCATCAAGCGGTTGTATTCCCGTCGTATCTTAGCAAGGGACGCCGATTGGGGACGCGGCTTTCGCAGGAAGTTCCTGCGCAAGGATCTGGGTGGGGCCCACATAGCTATTTTTAAGAAATCCGCTCCGTCCATCCGTTTTTCGAGATCATTTAAGGACTTGAGATAAAAAATTGAGTGCTTCTAGAACTCAAGTGGGACACACGAGAGGAAACAGTGATCATTCAGTGAGCACCGTTGAAGCATTTTATGGCCATAAAAATATTGTATCAGGCTATATTTTTGGTTTTTTCACTTCATCCCAATGAGAATTACCTTATAAACGGTTTGGATAACATATAAACATTAAAGTCGAGCCCAGTAAAGTTTCAACAGTCGAAATTTCTTTCCCTAATTTTTCCTCTCGTGTGACCCACTTGAGTTTTTTATCCACCTAATTTTTGGTCGTACATCTTAAAATTAGATCTTAAAACGGATGGACGGAATGGATTTATCACATACATTGTAGTGGGCCCCCACCCAGATCCTTCCGCAGGAACCTCCTGCGAAAGGCTTTCGCAGGAAATCCGCGTCCGCCGATTGGGTACTACCCTCGCCTATCCCTAGCTAGGAACGGATAGTGCTTCTAAGGGGACACCTTGATGTATGGATTTTATCCACACCGTCCATCCATTTTTTTCATATTATTTTAAGGTAAAACGTTAAAAACGATGCAGTTCTAAGGTTCAAGTGGACCACACAGTGTGGATTAAATACCTGCCGTTGAAAACTTTTGAGGGGCCACAGGAGTTTTGATCAAGCTGATATTTATGTTTTCCCTTCATCCAGGTGTATATTTGATGGTAATCAACCATCAAGGTGGACCCCAGAAAGGTTTCACCAATGGCTGTCATTATAACCACTGCTTCTTATGGTGCGGTTCACTTGAGACTTGGATCTGCCTCATTTTTGGGCTTATATGCTAAAATGATACAGTCAGTTGGATGGACGGTGTGGATGAAACGGTGGTCCCTCAGAACCTCTCTTTACAATCCTAGCTAGTACCTGCGGGGTAATCTGCCTCGCTTGGCAAGACTCTACGAGAGGGACTTGGATTGCGTAGCGTAGCAAGCATCACTACGTCACCACAAGGTGATGGAAAAACTCTATCACCCTCGTATGATGTATGTATTTTTATTCTAACCGTCCATCCATTTTACCCCCTCATTTTATAACAAGAGTCCACAAGATGAGGTAAATTCAAATGTTAGATGACCAAACTACAGGAAACAATGGTGATTGATTGAATGCTCGGCATTAAAAACAGACGCAGGTTGCCTACACACCCTGTTGCAGAAATTTCCTGCACTCACAAGTTAGGTGAGGCCCACTGTTATGTTAGTGAGAAATCACCCTTAATTTTGGAAGCAGATTGTATAATTAAGCGTACTAAGTAAACTTTGTGAGCCCCACTGTCATTTATGCACTGTATTCACTTCGTCCATCTGTTTTACCATATTATTTTAAGGCTTTATGCTAGAAATGAAATATATAAAATTCTCAAGTGGATCACACCATTGAAAATGGTGTGAATTGAACATCTATAGTTGAAAAATTCTCGGGGGAGCCGAAGTTTTAAATCAAGCTGATATTTGTTTTTTCCCTTCATCCATGTCTGTCTGAAATTATGAACAGGTTGGCTGACAAATAAACATCATTGGGGGTATTAGAAAGTTTTCACCGATGGAAACCAATACTTTCACTTTTTCCTGTGGTATGATCCACTTATGCTTTGTATATGCATTAATTTTGAGTTGAACCCCTGAAATGATATGAAAAAAATGAATGAAAGGCATGGATAAACCACATGCATTCTCGATGGGCCCAACAAAGTCTACTCAGTATGATAAGAGTGTGCTCAATAACGCGGTAAAAAATCCAATTTCCTTAATTGTCCATTTTTCCGGCTCACTATGATACTAGCCTCCAAATGAGTCAGATCCAAAACTCAGTGAGTCACGTAATCTAAAATAATAAGGGCATGTCAGGGAGCGTGGATTAAAAAACCCGTGCATTGAAGCCATCCTGTTATGTTTGACACCGTGAATTGGGAATCAACTTTAATACGCAGGTCCCTATAAACGATATATTTATAGGGTATGAATTTAATTACTAAATTAAGTTTAATATCTCTAATTAGTTACGTATGTAATATTTAACACAATAGTTGTAATAAGCTTGCCGAAATATATACTTTGTTAGAAAATAATGAAATTTCAAGTCTCGGATGGGCCACAATCACAAGATCAAATTCGAGTGACTAACTGATAATTTTTAGCCATTGATTTACATGGACGATGTTTGGATGATGTTGACCATCACATTAAAGTAAATTAAAATAATTATAATAATGCAATTGTTAATCTAATTATTTTTTGATACCATTAGTGAGCCATGTACTCAACAAAACAATAGTATAATGGCACACATGTTACACATGCAATTATAGAATGAATTTTAAGTGTAAACAAAGGTCTCACCGTGAATTTCAAAGGGATTTGAAATCCCCTCGGATCCTCTCGAATCCACGGTACCGCTGAAGTCATGCATCTAGCTAATATTTTTGTGTTTCCAATTCATCCTAACCGAAATGATTTTATAAGCAGTTTGGATGGCATGTAAATATCCCATGGACTCTGGGAAGTTCCAACAGTAAGCATTTTCCTATCCACTTTTTCTTAAACCGTGGCCCACTTGAGTTTTAGATTTGTTATATTTTTTAGCTTATAAATCAAAAAACCTAATGGGCAGGGTGTATTGCCCACAAACATCTAAGTGGGCTCGACCTTAGGCTCCACCTTAGCTTATAAATACAAGAACTTCGGCGCAAGCAATCCACGTCCGTTAAAAACTTCCTCGGCCCACCACTGTTTATTAGCCATTTAACCTGTTCATTAGTCCAACCGACCTGGATAAACAAATATCAGATCCAGAACTTTTTAGCCACACAAATATTATGAGCTGATTGGTGGGACCCACCGGAAAAGATTCTCTTTCCATCCAAAGAAAAGTATGATACGCTGGCAGAGTGTGATGGATGATACTCAGGCACTTACAAATTATCTTAAAATTGCTTAGGGGGCATATAAAAATTCAATTAAACTGAGAAAAGTATGTTTCATGTATCTTTTAAAAAAAAAAAAAAAAAAAAAACACGCAAGTGATAATCTGACTATCGAACTGGAGATTTATTGGACGGTTAAAAATGAAAAAATCCAATGGTACAGGAAACAAGTTTTGAAGAATCAGAGGTCAGGATTGTTAGATAAATCTGATTTCAGGAATATGACAAAGTCACGGTGGGTTCCACAATTTAACCGGTTTAATTGAGTTTAATATATGTCACGTATACAATTTCCGAGTGCCTGCGTATCAAGCGTCATACGCTACTCGAGTATCATATAACTGCCCTTTCCTTCAGGGGATCCAACTTCCTACTCTTATACGTGGCGGATGTGCCCAGTCGCGCGAGTGCATTTTTTTCATACTCCCCACAATGTATTAAACAGTTGAGATCGAACTGGTTCATGTGGTGGGCCGGTGAAAATTAATCTTGAACGTACACGTGTGGCTTGAATCTCATGCAAGGTGTGAGTGCACTCGCGCAGGTGCACCTAACAAATCTCGAAGTCTTTGGGTAGATCGGGAGCGGGTTAGGTGAGTCCGGCCACCAGCTTAGTGGGTAAGTCCCTCACAGTGGGGCCCACCTTGATGTATGTATTGTATATCCACTCCGGCCATCAGTTTTTTTCTAGATCATTCAAGAAATGGTCTCAAAATTAAAGCATATCCAAGTCTCAAGTTGATCACATCAGCTTGTGTGGCCCACCGAGTTTTTAATGGTGGTGGTGTGGTCCACTTGAGATGCTGAACTGCTTCATAGCCCAAAATGAGCTGGAAAAACTGATAGATGGAGTGAATATGCAATACATATATCAAAGTGGGCCTACAGCTAAAGACCTATCTACTTCCAGAGCTTTACACCAATCGAGTTAGCTCAGTTAAGTCCCTTAACTAAACTCGAAAAAGCTTAACTTGGCTTGGTTCGAAACTAAGTTGAGCTGAGTTGAGTTGATTTTTGAAGTTTTAAAAATTTTAGAGCTGAGTTTAAGCTCGAATCAATTCAATTGAATTTCAACTTGAGCCGAACTTAAATTAAACTAATTTAGTTACTTGATTATTTTGACATCGATGTTACTCACCAAGTGTTTGATGAAATGACTCAACAAAGTATCAGTCGGTGCCAAGGCAGTTATGAATATGAAACAAATACTTCTGTATTTTAATTTGGATGTTTACATACTACGAGAAATTAAAAATGCCCTCTAAATATTTATGAAAATATCACACAAGTTCGAACTCAACTTGAATTGCCCTGATTGCTAATTGAATTGATACAAGTTGGCTAATCGAGCTCGAGGATCGAGCCGAGTACATGCCGGAGTTAACTAGTAGCCAAGTCGAGTCGAGTTGTGCCCACCCTCACCTAATCTACACCCCACCTCGCTCATTTGTGGGCCGCCTATGTATGTTGACTGCAAAAATTAATTTTAAACCGTCCACTGCTTTTGTGTCCACGCGTGGATGGAATTTCACATATTGCAACGTGTGAGTGCACTCGCGCGAGTGCACCCAACAAGTTACGTAATCTTTAGGTAGATCACCAACTGAAATTAGTGGGTCCCACCATTTATACACACTGGACTGGATGATCAGGTTGGTTAGATGTCCTGTGGACTTCAAACAGGACACGTGGCACTGTTTGCTACGTAAATTCAAGAGACATTCATTGGTGGGCCCACCGCATGATAGCAACATTATTTGGTGTTTTCTTCCTAACCATCATAGACAAGCCCTACCTGAAATGACACACTCAACGGATGATCCTAGCCGTTCATTCCTTCAGCAAGCATCCCTTCTTGCTCAAGACAAACTTGGGATATTTTGGTATAGTGTAATCTTAACCACTCAAACATATGGTGAATTATGTAGATTCATCATCACGAGTCACGGCTTTTTCATCATCCATCTTGACCGTCCAATACATACTCCGCTTCTTGATAAGAGCTAATTCAAAACCCAAACAATTCAGATAGCCATAAAACTTTCGATCAAAGGAATTCTCTTGGACACGTGCTGAGCGTCCATTATCTGTGATTTTTGGGCTGAACCTCGACCTTAACGCGGTCTAGAAATTGAACGGTCCGGATTTGATTTCAATTAAATGGTGCGGATTTGATATATCACCTTCCAAAACAAGGTTGGAAGGAGGCGGATTGCACAGTTTGTTGACATCACTAAGTTCTATGGCCCCAGCATGATACATGTGTTATATATCCACACCGTCTAATCATTCTTTGAGATCACTTTAGAGAATGACACAAAAAATGAAGTAGATCCAAATCTCAAGTGGACCACACTACGTAAAAGCAACGGGGACAATGATTTCCACTGTTGAAACCTTTCTTGGACCCACCATAGCGCTTATTTGCCATCTAAAATGTTCATAATGTCACATAGACTTACATAAAAAGATATATATCTATATATATATATATATATATATATATATATATATATATATATATATAAAATACGCACATACAGAAACGCTGACCTGAACCAGTTTATACTTACTACCTACGCACTTTTTTGAACTAGTTTATACGTACTACCTGCGCACTTTTTTGAGAACCCAACATCTTTGATGTGGATCCAAAATCTGAACCGTTCATGTGAAGCATCACCTCGTGAGACCCCCCAGGTCCAAGTTTTACTTTAATCTAAAACTTTTCTGGGCTATGAAAATAAAAACAGTTTCCTCCCTTGATTTGCATTTCTCTTTCCTATGACCCACCAAAATTTTGAGATTGGGGTGAAAATTTGTCACACGAGGTTTCATGGGATTCAACATCACATGGACCGTTCAGATTAGACACCCATGGCATGTGCGCAAAGGTGTGCACGTGCATAGGTGCACAAGGGAGCATGACTCTCTCTCTCTATATATATATATTGATACAAAACCCCTCTCTCTCCCTCTCCATATATATATATATATATATATATATATATACACAAAACCTTTATAGCCTAAAGAAGTTTTTAATATGGGGTGTTAAATCCTTTACTTTGTACTATCAACCACTTCAATTTTTAATTTATCTCTTTTAGGCTAATTTTTTAAAATGATATCGTCAAATAAATAAATGGTTTAGACAAAAGATATACATAATGACGACATCAGGAAACTAGAGGTGGGCATTGGACGACTCATACCGACTAAGTCGACTTATCTGACTCGTTTTGATTTGACTTGACCCGAACCAAATATGTGAGTCGGTTTGAACTGAGTAGGCTTCACCCAATCCAAACTCAAACCGAGTCGAGTTCGAGTTACCTAGTATCTCGAAACTCTATTCAGTTAGACCTGACTCGATCCGAAACTCGACTCTCTAATCCTACCCACCGCACCCTACCCCGACCCGATCACAAAATCTCTCTCTCTCTTTCCCTCATCCTCCTCATCTTCCAAGCTCGACCTCTCTTTCTCTCCTTCCCTCGTCCTCCTCATCTTCCAAGTCTAACCTCTCTCTCCCTCATTCATCCTCCTCATCTTCTAAGCCCAACAACCACCCACCACCTTCACCCTCTCTCTCTCTCCTCTCTATTCTCCAGGTCTCTCCCTCCCTCA
Organism: Magnolia kwangsiensis; assembly: GCA_037074715.1. Taxonomy (NCBI): domain Eukaryota; kingdom Viridiplantae; phylum Streptophyta; class Magnoliopsida; order Magnoliales; family Magnoliaceae; genus Magnolia; species Magnolia kwangsiensis. Next base: position 86,268,164 of record CM073588.1, read on the forward strand.
TATTTCAATTCGACTCGATGCCAACTCGACCCGACTCGGTACTTCTGAGCGGACTTGGACTCAGTCCGGATCAATCCAGGCCAGATCGGACTCAAATTGAGTCAGGCATGCTGAACTCGGAATTGAGTCAAATCGAATTCAGGCCAAGCATATCTCAAAATCGAATCGAGTCGACTCAGCCCTAACTTGATCCGACTCAACTCGATGCCTAGCTCTACAAGAAAGTAAGTGATGTCAACATACCACAGGTGGTGTGACACACCACGCAATCCACTCTCAAGTGGTTTGGTTGGTGTCCCACACACCAACGACTTGACGAGTATGCTTACATCACTAAATTCTGTAAGTCTTATTATTAGGTAAGTGTTATATTCAAAGTGTGCATTTATTAGCAAGCTTGTCATTAGGCTTGAGCCAGAAAATAAAACAGGTCAAAAGCACAAAGTGGACCCCGCCGCAATAAGTAGCGGGGTTGAATGTTTACCATTGAAACTCTTTTACCAACACTCCATGGGTTTACTAATAAGCTAACAAAAAAAAATAAAAAATCTTTTACGAGTAATAGAAGTTTTTAATCAATATGATGCTTTTTTCCCTATTTATCTGATTATGTGTGACCTTACGAGGTATTGGATTGAAAATAAAATTTGTGGCAGGCCCTATAAATGCTTGAGAAAATGACCACTGTAGACAAAACCTTTTACCCAGCGGTTTTTATCGCCGAATACAACTTAAGTTACCAACTTAGACTAGCACGTGCGGACAGCGACTTTGAGGACGAAACTACCCCTTCCTTTTACTGCCGTTGCTTTTCCTCTCCCTCACTTCTCTCGCTCCATTTTTTTTAAAAAAAAAGGACGAAAACTCCACCGCTACATCTGTTGCTTGGATCGCACCACGCTCTAGCTGGATCCCACCTTGGGGTGTACACGAATCGAACTAGCTCGGTTAGCTCGCTCTACTCAATCTGAAAAAAGCTCGATTCAGTTCGGTGTTAAGTTCAAGCAAGGCTGAATTGATTTTTTGAGCTCAAAAATGAGTTCGAGCAGGCCAGCTCAACTCGACTCGGATCAAATCTAGCTTGAATCAAACTTGGATCGAACCAGTTCAGTGACTTGGTTACTTTGTCATTAATGTTGCTCACCAACTGTTTGATAAAATGACTGAACGACATGTGGCTGGTGGCAATGAAGGTTTGGCTAGTGGCAAGGTGGAAAGGAAGGTATGTACATGGAACAAATACTTTTTTTTTCTTTATTATTATTATTATTATTCAGAAGGTGTTTGAGAAAATTCCTATAAAATCATTGCCTTTGTAGGTAAACCAGTGGGATTTTGAAGTTGCAATTAAGGTATTTGTGAAAATGCCTCAATAGCAAACTCGGCTCGATCTTAGCTCGAACTCAGCCCGAGCTGCTAATTGAACTGAGCTGAGCTGGCCAATCAGGCCCGAGGACCGAGATGAGCCGAGTTTAAGCTGAGGTTAACCACTGTTCGAGCCGAGTCGAGCTGAGGCCAACTCGACTCGGTTTGACTCGATGTACACCCCTAATCCCACCCTCTCTATTCATCAACATTATCTTGTTTTTCCTGAAAATGTTCCCTCCACGGAAGACAGTACGCATGATAGGTATGATATACATTTACCCAAACGGCGTAAATTTTTTGTGGGCCATTGAAATGTCGAATGAAGCTCCCATCTTGGTTTTTGGTTCATCCATGCGAAAATCATCCTATGGACATGATGGATTACAAGTAAAACATCATTGTAGGGGCATAAAAAGGTTTCCACGGTGGAAACACTGTTTCCTGTGGTGTGATCCACTTGATATTTCAATATGCCACCATTTTGGGCTGAAACCCTTGCTTTAGATGGAAAAATGGATGAACGTCATGGATAGTCCACATACATTCAAGGTGGGCCCAACTCAATATTTTTAATTTTTTAATTTTTTTAATATTTTACTATTAATTTTTTAAAAAAAGTTTTTTTAGGTTAGCTTGTTAGTACACACCCTTGTCAATACACACACTCCATGTTAGCCACCCTCGCTAGGAATCGAGACCAGGACCTCGAGTGTTGATATGAGGTATCTCTGCTCAGTCTGCCAATTGAGCTATGGATCTGGGTGTGCCCAACTTAGTTAACTCAGCACTATAAGTGCATACTGAAAATTTTATGAACCGCTCGGTCAATTTCATTAATTGCTCGATCAAATTCACCGAAGAGAATTTCATGTAAATCTCGGTCAATTTCATTAACTGATCGATCAAATTCAACAAAGCAAATTGTTAGGCTAGGTCAATTACATTTGAATTTCATTCCAATTCATGTTAGCCTCACCCAATTTCAAGCTTACCTCGCTCAAATTGATGTTTCCCTTGCTCGATTTCTCGGTTGCCTCGTTGAATTTTTTCGTTGCCTTGTTCAACTCCTATGTTCCCTCGCTCAATTTCTAGGTTCCCTTGCTCAATCCTTGCTCCAATTTCTACATCGCCTAGCTTGCCTCGCTCAATTTCTAGCTTTCTTCACTCAATTTCTAGCTTCCCTCGCTCAATTCCTAAGTTGTCTCGCTCCAATTTCGATGTTCCCTCGCTCAAATCATAGGTTGCCTCGCTCAATTTCTAGCTTCTTCGCTCAATTCGTAGGTTGCCTCGCTTAATTTCTAGGTTCCTTCGCACAATTTGTAGCTTCCCTCGCCTCGCTCAAATCCTAGGTTGCCTTACTGAATTTCTTAGTTCCCTTGCTCAATAACTAGAATTTCTTGCTGAATTTTTACGTTACCTCGCTCAATTCCTAGCTTCTTTTGCTCAATTCCTACGTTGTCTCGCTCCATTTCTAGGTCGCATCGCTCAAATCCTAGGTTCCCTTGCTCAATTTCTAGCTTCCCTCGCTAAAATCTTAGGATTCCTCGTTCAATTTCTACGTTGCCTCGCTCAATTCCTCGGTTGCCTCACTCAATTTCTAGGTTCCCTCGCTCAATTTTTAGCTTTCCTCGCTCAAATCCTATGTTGCCTTACTCAAATGCTAGGTTGCCTCGCTCAATTTCTAGCTTCCCTCGCTCAATTCCTAGGTTACCTTGTTGAATTCCTACATTGTCTCACTCAATTCATACGTTGTCTCGCTCAATTTTTAGGTTCCCTCGCTCAATTTCTAGCTTTCCTCGCTCAAATCCTAGGTTACCTTGCTCAAATCCTAGGTTGCCTTGCTCAATTTCTAGCTTCCCTTGCTCAAATCCTAGGATTCCTATCTCAATTCCTACGTTACCTCACTCAATTCCTAGGTTGCCTCGCTCAATTTCTAGATTCCCTCGCTCAATTTCTAGGTTGCCTCGCTCAATTCCTAGGTTCCTTCGTTCAATTTATATATTGCCTCAATGGATTTCTAACTTCCCTCGCACAAAAGCAACATAGCAAAAAAATAAATAAATTCAGTTTGTCCCGCTCAATTTCTAGTTTGCCCCGCTCAATTTAGCGGGGCAAACTAGAAATTGAGCGGAGTAAACCGAAATATATTTTTTTTACTTTTGTAGGTTCCATCATAATGTATGTCTTATATCCAAACCGTCCATATATGAGCGGGGCAAACTGGAAATTGAGCGGGGCAAACTGAAAATTAAGCGGAGCAAACTGAAAATTTAGATTTAGAGTGTAAGTTTAGGTTTAGGGATTTGAAAATTTAGGTTTAGGGGTAACAATTTTTGATACACTTTAGCTACGGATTATAACCGTAGCTATAATTGCATCGATATAATTTTTGAATTTGAGAATGGGTAGGTTATAGGTTTTGGTTTTGATTTTGATTTAGGTTATAGGTTATAGGTTTAGGTTAAGGTTATAGGTTTTTGGATTTGAGAATGGGTTCAGGTTTAGGTTATAGGTTTCAGTTTAGGTTATAGGTTTTTGAATTTGACAATGGGTTCGGGTTTAGGTTATAGGTTTTGGGATTTGAGAATGGGTTCGGGTTTTGGTTTTAGTTTTGGTTTAGGTTATAGGTTTTTGAATTTGAGAATGGGTTATGGTTTAGGTTTAGGAAATCGAGTTCAGGTTCAGGATTGGGTTTAATTTTGGGTTTTTAAGTTTAGGTTTACATTTATGTTAGGGAGTTGAGATTAGAATTAGGTGTAGGTTTCACTTTAGGAAATTGAGTTTACGTTATAGGTTTAGGAAAAGGTTAGGTTTAGGTTATAGGTTTTGGGATTTGGGAATAGTTTTAAGTTATAAGTATAAGTTTAGGTTAGGTTATAGGTTAAGGTTTAGGGATAGGTTATAGGTTTTGGTATTCGAGAATGGGTTCAGGTTTAGGTTATAGGTTTTGGTTTTGGTTTAGGTTATAGGTTATAGGTTTAGGATAAGGTTTAGGTTTAGGTTTAGGTTATAGGTTTTGGGATTTGAGAATGGCTTCAGGTTAGGTCATAGGTTTTGGTTTTAGTTTAGGTTATAAGTTTAGGTCAATTTCATGTTTGTCCCGCTCAATTTGCAGTTTACCCCGCTCAATTTCTAGTTTGCCCCGCTCAATTTCAAGTTTACCCCTAGAAATTGAGCAGGACAAACTGGAAATTGAGCGGGGCAAACTGGAAATTGAGCAAGGCAAACTAAAATTAAGCCGGACAAACTAGAAATTAAGCGGGGCAAACTGAAAATTAAGCGGAACAAACTGAAAATTGAGCGGGCAAACTAGAAATTGAGCGGGGCAAACTGAAAATTGAGCAGGACAAACTAGAAATTGATCGGGGCAAACTGAAAATTGAGCGAGGTAAACTGAAAATTGAACAGGGCAAACTGGAAATTGAGTGGGGTAAACTAAAAATTGAGCTTGGCAAACTGAAAATTGAGCGGGGCAAACTGAAAATTGAGGGGGACAAACTGAATTTTTTTTTTTTTGCTATGTTACTTTTGTGGGTCCCATCATGATGTATGTGTTATATCCAAACCGTCCATATATTTTACGAGCTCATATTAAGGCTTGAGACGAAAAATAAGATAGATCTTATTATCAAGTGGACCACACTGTAAAAGGCAATGGGAAATTGAACGTCTACCATTGAAACCCTTTTAGGGGTTACAGAAGTTTTGGATCATTATGAAATTTTTTTTCCTCTTCATTCAGGTCTTTTTGACCCTATGAATGAACTTAGACGAGGAGGATTTCTCACAAATATCACAGTGGGCCCCCTAAAGGTTTCTAATGGTTGACGCTCATTCAACACTATTTCCTATAATGTGGTACACTTGAGAACTGGATATATCTCATTTTTGGTCTCATACCATAAAATGATCTGGAAAAATATATGAATTGAGCGAGACAGCCTACGAATTGTGCGAGGGAAGCTAGAAATCCAGTGAGGCAATATATAAATTGAGCGAAGGAACTTATGAATTGAGCGAGACAACCTAGCAATTGAACTTGATATGTAATTATGGATCCTGATGTATGTCAAAACAAAATGACTTGTGGGCCTTGGTTCTTGGATGCTCTATAGGTTAAATGAGTTCAAGTCATGAGACAAATTCATTCATGTGCAACGCTTGTTTTCTTTGTTCAGGCTAGTATATATCAGGAGGAGAAGAATCTCATAGACTTGTCTATTATCCTTCTCAGATTTTCAAGGTAAAGAAAGTATCATTATGGGAGTTTTGCTTGCCTTTTCCTTATTTTTATTGTCACTTTCTCATTATTATGGAGTATTGCTTTTTGAATATTCTTCTTTTTATAAATTTTGTAAGAATCATATATTTTACAACTCAATTGAATGGAGCCTTGCTGCTACCTTGAGGTTGTGCATTCAATTTGAGACTATTATCACATGTTTCATTTGTGATTTTAAAGATTGTAAGAGTTTGAATTTCCTTAAAAATTCAGTTCTTTACTATCTGTTTAGCTGGGTTTAATAATTTCATATTTGCATTTGGACAGGTATTCAATCTTTCCAATTTAAAATCTTCCAACCCAATCTTCCCAATTTACTATCTGCAATCCCATTCATTCAATTGCTCTCTAAATTGAATCAGTTTGATAATGCACCAACCTTTGCTCTATCCTTTGGTAGTGTTTATTTCCTTTGATTCTATTATAAATTTTGTTTATTCTTTTTGTCATTACAATGATTGTTTCAAAGATTTTATTTGGAAAGAAGCTTCAATATTAGGAACATTGTGTGATCTAGGCTGTATGAATGAAACTATAATAGTTATCAGTTGCATCTGGTTTATCTACTTAATGTTAACCATCATTTTCAGTTGCAAAGTTACAATCGGGATCTATTCCTGTTTGTATACTTTCTAGTTTCAGCTATAACTTCTTTCAAAATTCACCATGAGGTGAGACTGCTCGAATGTGGTTGGAGATTTAGTCATTCCTGTGTAACTTGGTTAACAGACCTGATTTCTAGTTTACAATTACATATGGAAATGGTCTTCTAATGACTTAACTTTGTGCTGTGTATAAAAGATTTGAAGGACAATATCTTAAGAGTAGGGGAAAGGAAGATTTCAATGCCATTTTTGCAAGGTTTACAGCTTCAAGAGGGGTGTTTTGTGTGGATGTTGCTGATATTTATAATACAATCTCCCTCCTGTATTTCATGCATGCTAACTATTTAATAAAATGGCTCAACAAGGAGTGTTTTGTGTCGATGTAGCTGATATTTATAATACAATCTCCCTCTTGTATTTCGTGCATGCTAATTGTTTGATGAAATGGCTCAAGAAGGAATGAGAAGCTAGCACTACTATCATTAGGCTATGATCTGACTAATCCTTGATCTTGGGTGTGTGGAAAAAAGTTTATCAAGATTGAGCAGGTTTCAATTTTTATAGTGATGCCTCTTATAATAGTTATTTCTTTCTTTGTATTTTGAAACACTTCTTACTAAGACTATGATGACACCTGTAACTTGATTGGACTGGCACTATGTGTCTCAACCTTAAGATCATGGACCGGATCCTAGCTTATCTACTGAAGCACATGATTGCACAAAATTGGTAAGGAAAACTGTTGAGCGATTGTGTCTTGAATTTTTTTAAATGTCTGGATCTCTCCGTCATACTTTTTCCTATATTTACATCACTAAATCTATAAGGGCTCTTCCATTTACCATAGACCTTTAGAACCTCATTGCCATATATTGAAAACTCCCAAGTAGAGAAGGCATCTTGCACTTTTTCCTTGGTGACTAATGAATAAGGCATGCACCAATATTCATTATGCAAGTACTCTGGCATATATAAATGTATATATGGTTTATTGTTCCATGATTTTCATCTTTGATATCTTGTTTATAGTTGGCCCCATTGCCAAATATCCAAGTCACTATAACAAAATGGAACATTGTTGTTGCATTTTTTCTAGCAGCCAACATTTAACGTCAGTTGTGGTTTCCACTTGTGGCATATTCTGGATATGTTCTGGATATATGTGAATATTCATATAAGTTTTCCATATTATGTAATGCTTTGGGTTTTGAAGATTATCTACTACGCTGCTATCAAAGTTTTCACTGCTGGGCTGAAATTGTTCAGATCCAAAATGAACAAGTTCCATGTTCCCCATTATAACATGACACAACACTTGATAAGTCTCTTGTCAAGAATGCACATGTGTAGTTATCATTACGGTTATAGTTATTCATTATGTGACAGGTTTTTAGGTGAGATGAACGAGTTTTAAAAGAAAACAGTCTGCGGTTTTGAGAAGCGATTCCTAATGCCATTTTATGTTTAAATGCATATTTCATATTCAAGCATCTGGTACGTCTCTTGACTCAAAAATGCACATGGTTGGAGTGGTCTGACCATTTGGACAGACTGTGTTTATGTATTTGCTCAAAATTGATGGAGTAGACCCGGATGTGCGTCGGAGCTATCCGGAAGATCGGAGGTCCTTGGAAGGTGGGAACCACTGTTATGACCATGATGAAGCTGTCCATTTCCTATGGACAGCATTGGAGGGGCCTGACTATTTGGATAGGCCGTGTTTATGTATTTGCTCGAAATTAATGGAGCGAACCTGGATATGCGTCGGAGCTATCCGGAAGAGCGGGGGTCCCTGGAAGGTGGAAATCGCTGTTATGATCATGATGAAGCTGTCCATTTCCTATGAACGACATTGGAAGGGCCTGGCAATTTGGACAGGCCATGTTTATATTTGTATTTGCAGGTACCATACCTTTAACCTATACCCGAACCGATTCTCAAACCCAAAAACATATAACTTAAACCAAAACCAAAACCAAAACCTATAACCTAAACCAAAACCAAAACCTATGACCTAAACCCGAACCGATTCTCAAATCCCAAAACCTATAACCTAAACCAAAACCAAAACCTATGAACTAAACCCGAACTCATTCTCAAATCCTAAAACCTATGACCTAAACCCGAACCGATTCTCAAATCCCAAAACCTATAACCTAAACCAAAACCAAAACCTATGAACTAAACCCGAACCCATTCTCAAATCCTAAAACCTATAACCTAAACCTATAACCTAAACCCGAACCCATTCTAAAATCCCAAAACCTATAACCTAAACCAAAACCTATAACCTAAACCCAAACCCATTCTCAAATCCTAAAACCTATAACTTAAACCAAAACCAAAACCAAAACCTATAACCTAAACCCGAGCCGATTCTCAAATCCTAAAACCTATAACCTAAACCAAAACCTATGACCTAAACCCGAACCCATTCTCAAATCCCAAAACTTATGACCTAAATCTGAACTCATTCTCAAATCCCAAAACCTATAACCTAAACCTAAACCTACGAACTAAACCCGAACCCATTCTCAAATCCTAAAACCTATAACCTAAACCTAAACCTAAACCTAAACCCATTCTAAAATCCCAAAACCTATAACCTAAACCAAAACCAAAACCAAAACCTATAACCTAAACCCAAACCCATTCTCAAATCCTAAAACCTATAACCTAAACCAAAACCATAACATAAGACCTAAACCCGAACCCATTCTCCAATCCCAAAACCTATAACCTAAACCAAAACCAAAACCTATAACCTAAACCCGAGCTGATTCTCAAATCTTAAAACTTATAACCTAAACCAAAACCTATGACCTAAACCCGAACCCATTCTCAAATCCCAAAACCTATGACCTAAACCCGAACCCATTCTAAAATCCCAAAACCTATAACCTAAACCTAAACCTATAACCTAAACCCAAACCCATTCTAAAGCAAAACCTATAACATAAACCAAAACCAAAACTAATAACCTAAACTAAAACCAAAACCTATGACCTAAACCCGAACCCATTCTCAAATCCCAAAACCTATAACCTAAACCCGAACCCATTCTAAAATAAAAAACCTATAACCTAAACCAAAACCAAAACCAAAACCTATAACCTAAACCCGAACCGATTCTCAAATCCTAAAACCTATAACCTAAACCAAAACCATAACTAAAACCTATAACCTAAACCCGAACCCATTCTCAAATCCAAAAACCTATAACCTAAACTTAAACATTATCCTAAACCTATAACCTATAACCTATAACCTAAACCATAACCAAAACCAAAACCATAACCAAAACCTAAGACCTAAACTCGAACCGATTCTCAAATCCTAAAACCTATAACCTAAACCAAAACCATAACCAAAACCTATAACCTAAACCTGAACCCATTCTCAAATCCCAAAACCTATAACCTAACCTAAACCAAAACCAAAACTTATAACTTAAACCCGAACCGATTCTCAAATCCTAAAACCTATAACCTAAACCAAAACCTATAACCTAAACCCAAACCCATTCTCAAATCCAAAAACCTATAACCTAAACTTAAACCTTATCCTAAACCTAAAACCTATAACCTAAACCTAAAACCTTATCCTAAACCTCTAACCTATAACCTAAACCAAAACCTATAACCAAAACCAAAACCTAAGACCTAAACCCGAACCCATTCTCAAATCCAAAAACCTATAACCCAAACCAAAACCATAACCAAAACCTATAACTTAAACCCGAACCCATTCTCAAATCCCAAAACCTATAACCTTATCCTAAACCTATACTTATAACCTAAAACTATTCTCAAATCCCAAAACCTATAACCTTATCATAAACCTATAACCTAAACCTAAACCTATAACCTATAACCTAAACCCAAACCAAAACTTATAACTTAAACCTGAACCCATTCTCAAATCCCAAAACCTATAACCTAAACCAAAACCAAAACCTATAACCTAACCCGAACCTATTCTCAAATCTCAAAACCTATAACCTAAACCAAAACCTAAAACATATAACCTAAACCCGAACCCATTCTCAAATTCTAAAACCTGTAACCTAAACCCGAACCCATTTACAAATCTCAAAACCCAAACCCAAACCTAAACCTAAACCTAAAACCTAAACCTAAACCAAAACCTATAACCTAAACTTGAATCCATTCTCAAATCCCATAACCTATAACCTAAACCAAAACCTATAACCTAAACCCGAACCCATTCTCAAATCTCAAAACCTATAATCTAACCTAAACCTATACTAATAACATAAAACAATTCCCAAATCTCAAAACCTATAACCTTATCCTAAACCTATATAACCTATAACCTTAACCAAAACCTATAACCTAAACCAAAACCAAAACCTATAACCTAAATCCAAACCCATTCTCAAATCCCAAAACCTATAACCAAAACCATAACCAAAACCTATAACCTAAACCCGAACCCATTCTCAAATCCCAAAACCCAAACCCAAACCTAAACCAAAACTTAAAACCTAAACCAAAACTTATAACCTAAACCAAAACGAAAACCTATAACCTAAACCCAAACCCTTTCTCAAATTCCAAAACCTATAACCTAAACCAAAATTAAAACCTATAACCTAAACTCGAACCCATTCACAAATCCCAAAACCTGTAACTTAAACTTGAACCCATTCTCAAATCCCAAAATCCAAAAATCAGTGGGGATTACAACAGGGAAAAGGAAAAAAAAAAATAAAAAATGAAAAAGAAGCCAACAAGTTGGGGTCGACCGGTCTATGGCTACGGATTATAACCGTAGCCATAACTATAATGCTCTACACTTTTTTTTCTTTTTTATTTTTTATTTTTTACATGGAGAACTTTATTATACCTACATTTTTCTTTAATACATGTTTATATAAATGTGTGTGTGTGTGTGTGTGTGTGTATATATAAATTTTTCTCCTTTTTTTTTCATTTCTTTCTTTATTCATTTAACAAGAATATCTTCTAAACTAAAATTAGTTACTTGACGTACCACATATGATTTTGGGGTAGGAGAAGCTATTTTAGCCAACCAACCTAGTTATTTTCCAAGATTCCATCAGGTCGATGGTTAAGGTTTAGGTTTAGGGATTTGAGAATACATTTAGGTTTTAGGTTTATGTTATAAGTGTCGGTTATATGTTAAGGTTTAGGGAACTGAGAATAGGTTAAGGTTTAGGCTTAGGAAATCGAGTTCGGGACCGGATTTAGGTTTGGATTTTCAAGTTTAGGTTTAGGTTAAAGAGTTGATATTAGGATTAGGTGTAGGTTTATGTTATAGGTTTTTGGATTTGAGAATGGGTTCGGGTTTAGGTTATAGGTTTTGGTTTTGGTTATAGGTTTTGAGATTTAATAATGGGTTCGGGTTTAGGTTTAAGTTTAGGTTTAGGTTATAGGTTTTGGGATTTGGGAATAGTTTTAGGTTATAACTATAGGTTTAAGTTAAGTTATAGGTTAAGGTTTTGGGATTTGAGAATGGGTTCGGGTTAAGGTTATAGGTTTTGGTATTGGTTTAGGTTATAGGTTATAGGTTTAGGTTTAGGTTAAGGTTAGGTTTAGGTTATAGGTTTAGGTTATAGGTTTTGGTTAAGGTTATAGGTTATAGGTTTAGGTTTAGGTTAAGGTTAGGTATAGGTTATAGGTTTTGGAATTTAATAATGGGTTCAGGTTTAGGTTATAAGTTCTGGTTTTGGTTTAGGTTATAAGTTATAGGTTTATGATAAAGTTTAGGTTTAGGTTTAGGTTATAAGTTTTGAGATTTGAGAATGGGTTCGGGTTTAGGTCATAGGTTTTGGTTTTAGTTTAGGTTATAGGTTTAGGTCAATTTCATGTTTGTCCCGCTCAATTTCTAGTTTGCCCCGCTCAATTTTCAGTAATTGAGCGGGGCAAACTAAAAATTAAGAGGGGCAAACTGGAAATTGAGCGGGGCAAACTAGAAGTTGAGCGGGGCAAACTGAAAATTGAGCGGGGCAAACTACAAATTGAGCGGGGCAAACTGAAAATTGAGCGGGGCAAACTGCAAATTGAGCGGGGTAAACTGGAAATTGAGCGGGGAAAACTGAAAATTGAGTGGGGGAAACTGAAAATTGAGCGTGGAAAACTTGAAATTGAGCAGGGCAAACTGAAAATTGAGCGAGGTAAACTGAAAATTAAGCGGGACAAACTAGAAATTGAGCGGGGCAAACTGAAAATTGTGCGGGACAAACATGAAATTGACCTAAACCTATAATGTGAACTAAAACCAAAACCTATGACCTAAACCCGAACCCATTCTCAAATCCCAAAACCTATAACCTAAACCTAAACCTAAACCTTATCCTAAACCTATAACTTATAACCTAAACCAAAACCAGAACCTATAACCTAAACCCGAACCCATTATTAAATTCTAAAACTTATAACATAAACCTAACCTTAACCTAAACCTAAACCTATAACCTATAATCTTAACCAAAACCTATAACCTAAACCAATACCAAAATTTATAACCTAAACCCGAACCCATTCTCAAATCCTAAAACCTATAACCTAAACCTAAACTTAAACTTTATCCTAAACATATAACCTATAACCTAAACCAAAATGAAAACCTATAACCTAAACCATAATGAAAACCTATAACCTAAACCCGAACCCATTATCAAATCCCAAAACCTATAACCTAAACCTACACCTATAACCTATAACCTTAACCAAAACCTATACCCTAAACCCGAACCCATTCTCATATCCCAAAACCTATAACCTATAACTTAAACCAAAACCAAAACCTATAACCTTAACCCGAACCCATTATCAAATCCCAAAACCTATAACCTAAACCTAACCTTAATCTAAACTTAAACCTATAACCTATAACCTTAGCCAAAACCTATAACTTAAACCAATACAAAAACCTATAACCTAAACCCAACCCCATTTTCAAATCCTAAAACCTATAACCTAAACCAAAACCAAAACCTATAACCTTAACCCGAATCCATTCTTAAATCCCAAAACCTTAACCTATAACCTAATCTAAACCTATAGTTATAGCTTAAAACTATTCCCAAATCCCAAAACCTATAACCTAAACCTAAACTTAAACCTAAACCTGAACCCATTATTAAATCTCAAAACTTATAACCTAAACCAAAACCAAAACCTATAACTTAAACCCGAACCCATTCTCAAATCCAAAAACCTATAACATAAACCTATAACCTATAACCTATAACCAAAATCAAAACCTATAACCTAAACCTAAACCAAAACCTATAACCTAAACCAAAACCTATAACCTAAACCTAAATAAAAACCTATAACCTAAACCAAAACCAAAACCTATAACCTAAATCACAACCCATTATCAAATCCTAAAACCTATAACCTAAACCAAAACCTACCTAAACTCGAACCCATTCTCAAATCCAAAAACCTATAACCTAAACCTAAACCTTAACATAAACCTATAACCTAAACCAAAACCTATAACCTAAACCTAAATCAAAACCTATAGCCTAAACCAAAACCAAAACCTATAACCTAAACCGGAACCTATTATCAAATCTCAAAACCTATAACCTAAACTGAAACCAAAACCTATAACCTAAACCCTCACCCATTCTCAAATCCCAAAACCTAAACCTATAACCTAAACTCAAATCCCTAAACCTAAACCTAAACCTAATCCTATAACCTAAACTCAAATCCCTAAACCTTAACCTATAACCTAACCTAAACTTATACTTATAACCTAAAACTATTCACAAATCCCAAAACCTATAATCTAAACCTAAACCTAAACTTGAAAACCCAAACCTAAACCCGATCTCGAACCCGAACCTGATTTCCTAAACCTAAACTTTAACCTATTCTCAATTCCCTAAAACTATTACCTATAACCTACACCTAAACCTAACCTAAACCTATAACCTTAACTTAAACCTAAAACCTAAATGTATTCTCAAATCCTTAAACCTAAACCTACACTTAATCCTAATCTCAACTCCTTAACCTAAACTTAAACTTAAAAACCCAAATTAAACCCAATCTCAAACCTGAACCCGATTCCCTAAGCCTAAACCTTAACCTATTCTCAATTCCCTAAAGCTTTAACCTATAACCTAGAACCTATAACATAAACCTAAACCTTAACCTAAACCTAAACCAAAACATATAACCAAATTTTTAGTTTGCCCCACTCAATTTCCAGTTTGCCCCACTCATATATGGCCGGTTTGGATATAACACATACATCATGATGGGACCCACAAAAGAAAAAAAATTCAAATTGAAAGTTGAGCGGGGCAAACTGAAATTTGAGCGGGGCAAACTGATTTTTTTTTTCCTATGTTACTTTTGTGGGTCCCATCATGATGTATGTGTTATATCCAAACCGTCCATATATTTTATGAGCTTATATTAAGGCTTGAGACGAAAAATAAGATAGATCTAACTATCAAGTGGACCACACTGTGAAAGGCAATGGGAAATTGAACGTCTACCATTGAAACCCTTTTAGGGGTTACAGAAGTTTTGGATCATTATGAAATTTTTTTTCCTCTTCATCCAGGTCTTTTTGACCCTATGAATGAACTTAGACGAGGAGGATTTCTCACAAATATCACAGTGGGCCCCCTAAAGGTTTCTAATGGTTGACGCTCATTCAACACTATTTCCTATAATGTGGTACACTTGAGAACTGGATATATCTCATTTTTGGTCTCATACCATAAAATGATCTGAAAAAATATATGAATTGAGCGAGACAACCTACGAATTGTGCGAGGGAAGCTAGAAATCCAGTGAGGCAATATATAAATTGAGCGAAGGAACCTAGTAATTGAGCGAGACAACCTAGCAATTGAGCGATGCAACGTAAAAATTCAGCGAGGCAACTTAGGATTTGAGCGAGGTTCCCTCGCTCAATTTCAACGTAGCCTGAACCTCGCTCAATTTCTAGGTTCCCTCGCTCAATTTCTAACTTTCCTCGATCAAATCCTAAGTTGCCTCGCTCAATTTCTAGATTCCCTCGCTGAACTCCTATGTTACCTCGCTCAATTTCTAGCTTCCCTCACTCAATTCATACCTTGTCCTGCTCAAATTTCAATTTACTCACTCAATTTTATATTTGTCTCGCTCAATTTTTAGTTTGACCATGAAGTGATTGAAATTGATCGTGAAGTGAATGAAATGTATTTTCGACCATTGACCTGATGGAATCTTAGAAAATAGCTAGGTTGGTTGGATAAAATAGCTTCTCCTACCCCAAAATCATATCTGGTACGTCAAGTAACTAATTTTAGTTTAGAAGATATTCTTGTTAAATGAATAAAGAAATAAATGAAAAATATATATATATATATATATATATATACACACACACACACACTTATTTATATAAACATGTATTAAAGAAAAATGTAGGTACAATAAAGTTCTCCATGTAAAAAATAAAAATAAAAAATAAAAAATAAAAAAGAAAAAAAAGTGCATAGTATTGTAGTTATGGCTACGGTTATAATCCGTAGCCATAGGCCGGTCGACCGGGTTGACCCGGTCAACCCCAACTTACTGTCTCCTTATTCATTTTTTTTTTTTTTTTTCCCCTTTCCCCGTTGTAATTCCCACTGATTTTTGTGGGTCCCATTATGAGGTATATGTTATATCCAAACCGTCCATCTATTCGGTGAACTCGTATTAAGGCTTGACATGAAAAATAAGATAGATCTAGCTATCAAGTGGACCACACAGTAAAAGGTAATGGGGAATTGAATGTCTACCATTGAAACCCTTTTAGGGGTTGCAGAAGTTTTGGATCATCATGGAATTTGTTTTTCCTCTTCATCCAGGCCTTTGTGACCTTATGAATAGATTGGATGGAAAATAAATGTTATGATGGGCCTTACAAAAATTTTTAACGGTGAAAATCAATATCCCCGCTGCTCTTTGTGGTGTGGTCCATTGATTTATGGATATGATTTTTTCTTTTTTGGATAATGCTCCGAAATGATTTTGAAATATGGATGAACGCTGTGGATATGATAAATACATAGCTGTGGGGCCTTGTAACTTTGATCTCTCCTAAGCCGTTCGTACAACTCTCAGTTGGAGGAGCGTCAGCGTCGCAGTGAAAAGGAGTGGTAGTTTCGTCCTCAAAGTCGCTGTCCGCACGTGCTAGTCTAAGTTGGTAACTTAAGTTTGTATTGCACGATAAAAACCGCTGGGTAAAAGGTTTTGTCTACAGTGGTCATTTTGTCTAAATGTTTTAACAGAGAGAATCATTGTTCCACAGCTATTTGTGGTGTGGTACACTTGGGTTTAAGATATAACTCATTTTTGAAACTATATACTAAAATGATCTTGCCAAATGGATGGACGGTGTAGATATAACAAATACATCATTGTGGTGCCATGTAACTTTGATCTCATTTGAACCGTTCATACAACTCAAGAGCTAAAGGACCGTCGGTGCTCGTTTTGCACGATACGTACCCATGCCAGCCAGGTCGGTGGAGTGTGATATACCAGCCAATCGGCTTCCAACCTTCACATACAGCCCTTCCTCTCATGGACGCTGATTGCGTCCTATCCCTATCCGTCTCCAGCTGGGAACGGGCATGAGCTTTGAGTAACCACCTTGATCTATAGGTCTTATCTACACCGTCTATCCATTTTTTCGAATTGTTAGGATATAAGCCCAAAACTAAGATAGATCCTAGTCTAAAGTGAACTACAGCGTAGGAAGCAGCA
Source organism: Magnolia kwangsiensis (assembly GCA_037074715.1). NCBI lineage: Eukaryota > Viridiplantae > Streptophyta > Magnoliopsida > Magnoliales > Magnoliaceae > Magnolia > Magnolia kwangsiensis. The sequence continues at coordinate 86,285,176 of CM073588.1, forward strand.
GTGATGATGATTCTCACCATTGAAGCTTTTCTAAGGCCCACCATGATATTTATTTGCTTCCAACCTATTCGTAGTGTTACATGGACCTGTACAAGGAGAAAACACAAATACCAGCTTCATCAACTTACATAGCTCCTAATAAATTTTAAAGGTAAGAGTTTAATTCCCACCGTACGGTCCACATGTTACCTTAATTTTTAGCATATATACTAAAATGATAGGAAAATATAGTGTGGATGGAGAAATTTGGGACTGTGGACCCCACCTTTTATCTAGTTGTTTTTACTAAACAATACAAACTTTGTTTGGGAACTTAGACCTGCTCGTACGGACAACGTATTTGAGGATGAAAATATCCTCCTTTCACGTAAACGGATTGGGTACTCCGCCAGCCACCAGCCAATGGTGGATGGTCTGTGGGCCCACCATGATGTATGCTTTTCATCCATGCTGTCCGAATTTGAGGACAAAAATATCCGTCCCTTCACAGAAACGGATTGGGTATTCCGCCTGCCACCAACCAATGGCGGATGGTCGATGGTCTGTGGGCCCCACCATGATGTATGCTTTTCATTCATGCTGTCCGAATTTGAGGACGAAAATACTCCTCCTTTCACAGAAACGGATTGGGTACTCCGCCTGCCACCAGCCAATGGCGGATGCTCAGTGGTCTGTGGGCCCCACCATGATGTATGCTTTTCATCCATGTTGTCCATATATTTTTCCAAATCATTTTATGGTATGAGACCAAAAATGAGGTATATCCAAATCTCAAGTGTACCACATTACAGGAAAGAGTGTTGAATGAGCGTTGACCATTAAAAACTTTTAGGGGGCCCACTGTGATGTTTGTGAGGGATCCTCTCTGCCTAAGTTCCTTCATAGGGTCACAAAGACTTAGATTAAAGTTAAAACAAATTTCATAATGATCCAAAACTTTTGTAACCCCTAAAAGGGTTTCAATGGTAGACGTTCAATTCCCCACTGCTTTTTACAGTGTGGTTCACTTGATAGTTAGATCTATCTGATTTTCATCTCAAGTCTTAATATTATCTCCACAAATAGATGGATGGTTTGGATATAATATAGACCTCATGATGGGACCCACAAAAGCAACAAAGCAAAAAAAAAAAAGGGACGACCACGGCACCGTCGCACTGCTGCCCGCAGTCTGCTACGGTTATAGCTACAGTTATAATCCGTAGTCATAGTGTATCGAAAATTGTAGGGTTTTTTAGGCAAACTCGCTGGACAGTTCTGGGCTTTTTTAATAAGATCGAAAGGCCTCTAATTTTACATATAGCTACGGATTATAACTGTAGCCATTATTGTAGTCTGTGCCACTCTATACAATTTTATTTATTTTATTTTATTTTTACATGGAGAACTTTATTCTACGTACAATGTTCTCTAATACATATTTATATAAATATGTATACATAAGCATATAAAAAAAAATTCTCACTTTTTTTCATTTCTTTCTTTATTCATTTAACAATAATATCTTCTAAACCAAAATTAAGTATTTGACATATCTTATATGATTTTGGGGTTGGACAAGCTACTTTAACTAACCAACCCAGTTATTTTTCAAGATTCCATCAGGTCGATGGTCGAAAATCCATTTCATTTACTTTGCGATCAATTTCATTCATTTAATTTACTTCGCGATTAATTCTATGCATTTCATGATCAATACCAGCGATTCCCCTTCACTTCACGGTCAATTCCATGCATTTCACAGTAAATTCCTTTCACTTCACGGCCAATTCTATGCATTTCACGGTCAATTCCCTTCATTTCACAGTCAAACAGAAATTGAGCGGGGCAAACATGAAATCGAGCGGGGTAACCTAGAAATTGAGCAGGGCAAACATGAAATTGAGCGGGGTAAACTAGAAATTGAGCGGGGCAAACTGAAAATGAGCGGGGCAAACATGAAAATGAGCGAGGAAAACATGAAATTGAACAGGGCAAAAATAAAATTGAGAGGAGCAAATTAGAAATTGAGCGGGGCAAACATGAAATTGAGTGGAGCAAACTAAAAATTGAGCAGGGCAAACATGAAATTGAACGGGAAAAATATGAAATTGAGCTGGGCAAACTATAAATTGAGCGGGGTAAACTAAAAATTGAGTAAGGCAAACATGAAATTGAGTGGGGCAAACTGAAAATTGAGCAGGACAAACTAAAAATTTTCAGTTTGCCCCGCTCAATTTCTAGTATGCCCAGCTCAATTTCATGTTTGCCCCGTTGAATTTCTAGTTTGCCCCGCTCAATTTTGTGTTTGCCCCGCTCAATTTCTATTTTGCCCTACTCAATTTCATGTTTGCCCCGCTCAATTTTTATTTTGCCCGCTCAATTTCATGTTTGCCCCCCTCAATTTTCAGTTTGCTCCGCTTAATTTCTAGTTTGCCCCACTTAATTTCTAGTTTGCCCCGCTCAATTTTCGGTTTACCTCACTCATTTTTTAGTTTGCCCCGTTGAATTTCATATTTGTCCCGCTTAATTTTCAATTTTCCTTGCTCAATTTCCAGTTTGCCCCACTCAAATTTTATTTTGCCCTGCTCAATTTCATGTTTGCCCTGTAAAATTTCTAGTTTGCCCTGCTAAATTTCATGTTCGCCCCGCTCAAAAGAGATCAAAGTTACATGGGCCCCACAATTATGTATTTATTATATCCACAATGTTCATCCATATTTCGAGATCATTTGGGAGCATTATAAAATAAGAGAGAGAGAGAGAGAGAGAGAGAGAGAGAGAGAGAGAGAGAGAGAATCATATCCAAAGATCAACCAGACTATACCACAAAGAGCAGCAGGAAAATTGATTTTCCCGTTAAAAATTTTGTAGGGCCCACCATAACATATATTTTCCATCCAATCTATTCATAAGGTCACAAAGACCCGGATGAAGAGGAAAAACAAATTTCATGATGATCCAAAACCTATATGACCCCTAAAAGGGTTTCAATAGTAGACATTCAATCATCCACTACCTTTTACAGTGTGGTCCACTTGATAGCTAGATTTGTCCTATTTTTCGTCTCAAGCCTTAATATGAGCTCGTCAAATAGATGGACGATTTGGATATAACACATATCTCATAATGGGACCCACAAAATGCCATGAGGATTACAATGAAAAAAAGAAAAAGAAAAAGAGAAGGTAGTAGTTAGGGTCAGTGGGATCCTATAGCTACTGATTATAACTGTAGCCATAGCTGTAGCCCCTACTTTTCCACACGTCCTTCGACATATTGAAGGTCTTTTGATATTATTGAAAAAGTCCAAAACTGTCAGGCGAGTTCGCCTTAAAAATTATGCAATTTTCGATACACTATGGCTATGGATTATAACCGTAGCCAGACTGCCGCGGGTGATAGTGTTGTGACTGTTTGTTTTTTTTTTTTGATATGTTGCTTTTGTGGGTCCCATCATGAGATCTATGTTATATCCAAACCAACCATTTATTTTTGGTCTCATACCATAAAATGATGTGAAAAAATATATAAATGGCATGGATGAAAAGCATACATTATGGTGGGGCTCACAGACTACGACCATCCGCCATTGGCTGGTGGCAGGTGGAGTACCCAATTCGTTTCCATGAAAGGGGGGTATTTTCGTCCTCAAATTTGCTGTCCGTACGAGCAGGTCTAAGTTCTCAAACAAAGTTCGTATTGTTTCGTAAAAACAATTTGATAAAAGGTGGGTCTACAGTCCCAAATTTCTCATGTGGATAAGTTCCGTACATCATGGTGGCCACTCAAAAACTAAGCGGAGGTGGAATGCAATCCGTATCCCTTGTATGGTCACCATACCCGTGCATAAGGTACCCGTCCGTCTCTAGCCCCATAAGGGAAGTTACGTGGGCGCCCACCCCACCGTGATGTATCTGCATATTCAAGTCATCCATTCCTTTTTTCGTATCGTTTCAAGGCACAGACAAAATATTTAAGTAGACTCTGCGTTAAAGTGACCACATCAAATGATAAACTTGGCTGAATTAAATGCAAGAATCATTTACAATGTGGTACATTCGACCGTTGAATCTACCTAATTTCATTGTGTTCATTTATTAGTATATACAGGAAGCGGTTTTTCTGGTGCATTCAAGCGTTGAATCTACCTCATTTCATTGTGTGTTCATATATTAGTATATACAGGAAGCGTTTTGGCTGGTGTACCTCACACCAAATGTATAGCTGCTATAGGTACATGTCATGGGAAGACGAGCATTAATGAATTTATTCAATTGTATCAACGGTTCAAACAAGATCAAAGTTACATGGCTCCAAAGTGATGTATTTATTATATCTATATTATTTACTTATTTTTAGTGATCATATTAGAGTATTATCTAAAAAATGAACCATATTTAAAGATCATTTGAACTACACCATAAATAGCAGCCGCGAACATGATTTTTACTGTTAAACAATTTGTAAGGGCCTACTATAACATTTATTTTACATCCAATTTATTCACAAGGTCAAAAATAATTGAATGAAGAGAAAAAATAAGTTTTATATTGTTCCAAAACTTCTATGACCTAAAAAGGATTTCAATGGTAGACATTCAACCTCCCACGGATTTTTACAGTGTCGTAGAATTGATAGTTTATCTTATTTTTTGCCTCAAGCCTTAAAAAGAGCTCGCAAAATAGATGGACAGTTTAGATATAACACATATCTCATTATCAGGCTAATAGAACCTGTTGACATCAATACACCAACTATATAACTAGTGTTACGTGCACAAGCAGTCGAGTAGACCGCACTAAATAATTTCTGCATCCGTATATACAACACTCAAGTCAAACACACAGATAATATATTTGGCTGCATTAAATGCACAAAGTATTAAATACAAGAGTGATATATGGCATGACAGAGGGTCCGTACTCCTGCCCGGGTGGTAGACTCTCGGGGAGTTTCAACTACCGGTCACGGGTTCGAATACCCATAGGTGGTGAAATTCCACCAACATGAGCATGTGAGGTGTGTGTGCGTGTGTAAACTAAATAAATAAATAAATATAAATGTGTGGCATGGCAGATTGGAGCGTGGATCTACCTTATCTTGTGTTCATATCTTAAAATGATATGGAATGAATAAATAGAGACATCACGGTGGGGCCGCTACAGAGATGCCCGTGCGTAGCACACCTGATGAGTACATCTTGTTTTCGCCGTGGATGATCTTAATGTGCGGCCCACCTTTCATACGAGTTGGATGTTAAGTTTCCGTCTACTGAGATCATGTTCTACAAACGTGTGCCATCGGTGGCCCCCCACCGTGAACGGTCCAGCTGCGCACACGTGTGTTAGACTCGGCCATTCATTAAAAAGTGCCCCACGTGGGTACCTTGCCGCACGTGTGCTAGATCCGTCGTTCATTATCTTTTTAACATTTGAAGTCAACTCCCCGAACGTCGCTGCCGTACCTTGTGCTAGGTACTTACCGGGGTTACTTCCGGAAACCGAGACCCACTTGGGTGAAATTTTCATAAGATCCACACCGTCCATCAGTTACTGTGACTCATATAAGCCATTGAATCCAAAAATTATTATAATATAAGATTCAGGTAGGCCCTTACATAGGAAATAAATGGTATGGAACGCTAACCATTAGTTTAATATCTGCCCTACCATGGGGTTTATATATCATCCAATATATTAATCTGATTTTTCTCATCAGAATGAAATTATTACCCAAAAATAAAAATATGGTAAAATAAATATGGACCATTCCAGGTGAATTTAAAGTATTTTTGGGTTTATTTCTCGTTGTGGTCGTCATAAATTTTTGAATTATTTTTATTTTTTTACTAAATAAAAAAAAACATTTTTCTAGTTGATAGACGGCATGGATTGTACGTATGTTAGTTTTTTTTACCAAGATAAAGAAACTAACCCTGGAAAATATATAACGCGATGTACGCAAGTGGTTTGGATAACGGCAAGGATATTCTGGTAATTCCACTTTCCCTTTTTAATATTTTCAACAGAGATTTTGATGAGCTTTTCGCAGAATCTAGGGTTTCTCATCTCTCCACGACCTAGCTTGCACAAATTTTCTTTTTTCACCCGTTTCCGAAGAACAGAGATCTAGGGTTTTGGAAAAAGGCACCAAAAACCTTTGATTTTAGGGTTTCGTTTCTGAGATTAGCTGATTTTTCCCTAGATTCCATGGTTATTTCGGTTCTCTTGAAATTCTAGGGGGTTTTACGATTTTTATCCCTTGATTCTAGGGTTTTGAATTGAAATGCATGGATTTCTGGGGTTCCTCATTTAGATGCAGTGATTTGTTGGCTTTTTAGGGCTTTCGTCTCGTAATGTTTGGATTTTTAGGATTTGATTCCATTTTTTAGGGTTTTGCATCGAAATAACAGGATTTTGTTGGGGTTTTAGTGTTTTTAAGTGTGTTTTGGGGATTTAGAGCTTCAATGACACCAGTTTCTGGTAATTTGTTTTGAAAACTGATCTTTGATCCTCTTCGGCCACTGATCTGTGAATTTCTGTTCTGTAACCCATGCTTTTTTCTTTTGGATTTTGCAAGCCTTTGCTGGTATTTATGGTTTACAGCTGCCATTGTCTGTGAATTACACCCCCTGGAGTTTCTCTAGAAATTTCTGCTCGAAAAGCTGAGATTTGTTGAGTTTTTGCTTCTGTGTTGGGGGATTTAGGGTTCACAGCCACCATTCTATGAGATTTTCTGGTGAAAACAGAGCCTTGGGTTTTTGAGGATATTATTTGGTGACAGTTGGCTCAAAAAAGAGAGATTTTTTTTTTGTAGAATGCACTGATTTGGGGTTGTTGCCTGCTAGTTAGGGTGTTCTGAAGGTGGGAAAAACTAGGATTTTGATGTTTCTCAGGCGCCACATTCTTATGATATTTTCATTTTGAAATGCTGAAACCTGGGGTTTTATTGATCGAAGATGAATCCTGAAAGCAGCAGTTTCACAAGGTGCGTGCGGCACCCGTCTCAGTTTTTCACTGGTTTCTGTTCGATGTGTTTGGTTGAGAGATTGTCACGAGTGGAGTCTGCAGGAAGAAGCCTAAAGCCATCCTTTGACTCTGAGCAGAAACAGGTAGAGTGCTCTCTACCTGTCTCTGGATCTGAAAAGAAAACTCAAGATATTCGGGTACGGAAAACCCTCTTGTCATTGTTTCATTTGGATGATAATGTTAACGAAGAAAATGGTACAAAGCATCAAGGTCAGATCGAGAATTCCACGAGCAGTGTTAGATTTGCTGAATGCAGAAATGGGTCTGCAAATATTTCTGTTGGGGTAAAGTTCAATCCTGTGACTGGGGTTTCACCAGACCCAAATTTGTCAGAAAGCAATCATATCCTGGAAAATTTTGATTCAGAAACTAGGTTTCGTGAAAATGGAAATGGGTCAAAGAGTGATGTTATGGGAAATTTCAATTCAGAAACTCGGGCTTCCAGCTCTGTTGGTGCTGTAGAAGATGTCAGTGTTGATGATGGTGTTCGGAAGAAATGCAGTTCTCTGGAGTATGAGAATTTGAAGGAGAAAAGCATCTTATTTTGTTGGAGCTCTGTGTTTTCAAGAAAAGTATTGAAATGGAGTAGAAGTGCTTGCAGGAGAACTCTAACTCAGGAGACTAACAACTGGAATGTTGGATTCAGGGAGAAACAGCTGGAGACCAAGGTTGATTTCCGTAATTCCTGTGATCAGAAGGCATCTTACAATTCAAATAATGCCTTTTGGGAGGATCCGAGACATTCATGGGATGGTGTCATGATGGGCAAGGCATTTACTCCATCTTTTACTGGCATTGAAGCCATAGATGGGAAACTGATGGGGACGTCGGGGATTGATTGGCGAAATTCATCAATGTCTCACAGGAGGAGAATGAGTCTGTCCGAGGAAGATATATCATCGTTGGATCCTAGGCCATCAACGGATAGTAAAGATATGGGCAAGATGAGTTCTGTGAGTTTGGATGAGGAGAAGTGCATGTCGGCAGGCAGCAATCTGGGTGAACCAAATGGAGATGTGAAATATGACGAACCTGGCCAAGACACGTCAGTTCTGAATACCAGAAGGAAATCTCATGGGTGGAGTAAGGTGTGGAACAGGAGTCTAACCAGCCCTTTTAGCGACTTGAGTAAAAAACGTGAAAACTTTTTGGAGCGGTCTCTATCAGAGTCATGGTGTGGAATTCAAAGAGAAAATAACACGGAAACGATCAAAGCAGACAGTATAACGCATTTGCGTGGTGGCAGCGCAAGTTCTGCTAAGAAACAACAGATTCCAAGTGGGAACAGAAATGTTGGGAATGGTGAATTCCAGAGGGTTAGACCTGATTGCCAGAAGAAGAAGAAGGAAATTATGCTTGGTCGGAGCCGGAGTGTTCACTACTCCTCACCTGGAAACCTGGATCATGGACTTCTTCGCTTTTATTTGACTCCTCTGAGGAGCAGCAGAAGAACTACAAGAAAGGGTCGGATGAAGACATCAAGGTCTTTTGCTAGAGGCATCTTTGGTTTTTAGTGATTATGTACTTGTGGAAAGTATTTTAGTTCGTGATGGTGGAATTTAAATTTATCATGTGTTATAATGTAAAGATATGATGTTGATGATATGGTGATTATTCACGCCTGTGGAGCGGAGCTGTGCCAATGCATTCTGCTTATCCCACAGTACTGCAGCAAGGCTCTTAACTGCATTGTATAAAGCTGGGTTTTTACTCACAACTGAAAAGCATGGAAGAAGGTCTTAGTGCTGTCTACAACTCTGAAGATAGAGAAAGACACATTCAAGGTCTGCCTCTCAATTTCAGCCTGAATGCTCTTTTGTAAGCATACTTATGTAGTTTCCTTATTCTTACAACCTTCTTTTAGTTAGGAGACAGACAACTCTGCGCTTTCCAAGTTCCTTGAATGTTATTGTTCTCTTATGTCAATTAATAATGGGAATATATATTTCAAATTCAATCATTTGGGTTATTATTACCATGTCTCAATATTACTGTCAAGTCCAGATTGCAGACTCTCAGTCATCCGCTATCCACTGTGGTGCCAATTGAGTTCAATGACCTAGAATTCTTTCCTCTCTCTCTTTAAAAATAAAAATAAAAATAATAATAATTATTATTATTATTATTATTATGAAAGGCTCAATGACCTGGAATTCTTTTTCTTTTTTCCTGAAAGGCTCAATGACATGGAATTCTTATTTTAAAATAAAAAATTAAAAAATAATCAAGAATGCGGATCACAAAACCTGTTCCAACTTACTCATGCATCAGGTGCCAATGAGTTCAATGATCTGGACTTCTTCGAAGTTAAAAAGAAGAAGGTTCAAGGATCTGGACCACCAAGACGTGATGATTATTATCAACCTATGCAATAGACTATTAGATAGTGCTTGATAGAACCTATGCAATAGTCAATTACATTGTGATTGTGGGAGTTATGTGCTCTCATTGCTGGTCCCAAGCCTGGATAAAGGGGGTTGTGCCAGGTAAAGGTTGGCAGTTCGCATCAAACTTATGCCATAACTTCGAACATGAATCCGAACAATATGACATTCCAAACTCATGCACATTTGAAGACATTGCCCTTGAGAGATTGGAATCGTGGAAAAGGATTCATGTAGCTGACATCACTTGGGATAAGGCTTAGATGATGATGATGATGATCTTAATCACTGAACCTGGACCAACTGGTGCATCAGGATACTCAGGATGCAACTTTCATTAGAGAAAAATAAATGCGGGTGTTCTGCTCGTCTCGAAAAAGTTTAGAATTTTTTCTTTTTTCTTTTTCAGTGCCTAAAGGGAGCCAAGGAGTGGTGTCGAAAAGTTAAATTCTTCCCTCTATCTACTTATCGTCATCTAAGCCTTGTCCCAACTGATTGGGGTCAGCTACACGAATCCTGTTATGCCAAGGACATGGCAAAGAAGCAACCCAGAAGAAAAAAGGACAGCAAACAAAAACAAAAGAAAACAAAACAGAAAAAACCTAACAAAAACTATTCAACTCAAAACAACCCTGAAGGCAACTGTAAAAACCATACGAAGAGAGTACCACATGCCACACAACTTCCGAAAGACAATTATCAATTTGATATTAGGATCAGAAGTTCAAAATTTTCACTCTGTATATATCTCATTGGGAGCTAACTTTCAGTTCATGGGATGTCCTAATTTGGTTTAGGGTGTGTTTGGTTCACCAAATATCATGATATTTCATGATTAATCAGTCTAATTTGATGCAAAATATCACGAATTCACGGTATTTGGTGCAACCAAATGCACCCTTAATCATTTTCATTTTCTCTTATCTAAAATAAAGGGAAGAACTGTCTAACTCCACTGGTTGATCTGTGCCATAAGCTAGACTTTTTCCTTACAAAAGGAAGTCTTGCCGTGATTAGGATAAGAATAAAGACCAACAACACCTATGTAATGATGGCTTCAAGTCCCACTTTCGGATATGGGGTTGCTGGTTGCTAGATCATGCGTAAGATGGGCTATGGCCCACCTTGTTAGGTATTGAAAGTCGACACCCCGGCAGCTAGCCAATACTTTTGCCTCTCGTAGAGTATGCACGTCTAATAACAGCTAAACCATCCATCTAAAATTTCTAGGATTTTGAGTTCGAACTCCAAAATGTGGTGTAACACAAGAAGCAAGAGATTATGGAGAAGAAAGCCTTGTAAGAACAGGTTCAGCCAGACGGATGGAGACCCATACGCTTTCTCAACCAGTTGATTGTACCAAAATGAGCTTCAACGGGGAAGATTGATTGGATCAGAACTAAACTGATAAGGGGCAACTTCAACGATTCAAGAGGTCTAGTTCAGGTTCTCTCTTTTTTTTCTTTTTCTTTTTTTTCCGGTTCATCTGTTTTCAGTTTAGGTCTTCTTTTGTGTCTGACATGTTTGCTGTGGTCCCTAGCTGTTCTCTAGGCCAGATTTTTTAATCTTTAACTGAGATAATGTCTGCTATCCCAATCTGGACCTCTTCTGACTCAGTGCCTGTGGTTGCGGCCAGCAAAGACAGCTTCCCAGTCATCAGACTAAGCATATCTTGCATGCATCTTCCAATGACGGTACTGATAAGATTCGACTGGTGTATGACACTGATGGTCCCACCTTTCATCTCTTCCGGTCACTCAAAACGTAGTTCTAAAACCCTCAGACTCAACTCGTAACTGAGCCGTGTAAACTTGAGAGGAGCTCTTGAGGGCAGCTTGCGAAGACTCAAGCTGAGTTTTTGAGCCATGGTTTGAAAAGATGAAGCTCAGATGCTGGAGAAACTATCAAATTTTACTTTGTCGAGCTGGTTCGAAAGGTTGGAGAGATTATCATTGGCAACTTGATAAAATGGGCTCTCGTAAGGCCCTGAATTCTGCCGTATTGCACCATCGTTCGTTGATAAATCCAAGCTGAGGAGCTCAGAGGAGAGTCCGGGTTGTGTTTTAATTGTTCATTTGTTGATAAGTCTGAATATGAGATGGGCCGTTTTTTCATTCCATCAATGCTAGATAAGTCAGCTAGGATGGGCCTAGTTGTGTTGCCTTGAGAAAAATGCGAGGTGGGGTCCAGCTGACTCATTACAAGGCCTAAAATTCAGGTCCAGGTATGACACACAACTCTTGAGGCTGATACAATACCCGGCCCGAGGTGGGTTGGATTTGGACCGAGCAGATCCGGCCAGGTGCAGAGCCCATTTGGACACACTCTATGGGGGTGTTGGATGCCTAAATGTCCTTCAATGCTAATCCCCTTTTCTGTTCTTTGCTTCCTTTAATTTTTATTAATTTAATGTCATTATCCATTTTAAATCTTCTAAATTAGCTGCAATAATTATAGTATTTATTTTATTTTTATCCAAATCCAAGGGGGAAGCTCATAGTCACCATTCTTATGGGTGATAATAGTTTGAAAAGACCCTTATGAAAATTTTAGAAGATTGTAAGATACTACATGATTTTGTTTACAACATGATAAGAGCTCACAAATATACCATATTTCATTGCTGAGTCAAAACCTGCATTGATTTATTTCCAAATATCACATAGTGGGATTAACTGATCTAGAGCTCTATGTCAGAAAATAATCTTAATTTCTTCATAGTGAGTTAAGTGATTTTGGGGGCTAACCCAAAAAAAAAAAAAAAAAAAAAAAACATTGGAGGATGTCATTTTTAGGACAATCATCCAAAAAATGCATTAGGATGTATGCAAGAAGATAAAGTTGAAGACCATGATGCATGATTTTATTTATTTAAATTAAAAGTTTGGAGATTCTACCCATAAGGGTTTAACTTTGAATTGAAATTTTAACATTGTTGTTTGCGCCATTGATGTTATTATAATAGATTGGATTTAAGATATCAATGATAATTTAACATTCACTGTTTAACTCAAAAAATTAAAAAGATTGAATTTGCTTTCAATCTACGTTTGTGTGCATATGCTAAGGAATGGGAAATTATTTAGAAAGGTATTTGTGCAGAGTCATTAATACACAACCTATGTTTTTTGCGGCGGGAAGGTTCCCTTAATTTTCAAACTTGTAAGAGTTTTAAAGAGCCATGAACATGTGATATTGATATGCATGCAATTAAACTAAAGAAAATAATACATCAAGACCTCACCTTTGGGCTCAAATGCTTGCTTCTTCCTAGATTTCCATACTCACAAACCTTGATTTTTGGACCTTTGGAATTCTTGTCAAGGACTGGAGAATAATATCTTTCTTAGCTCGAAGAACTCTTAAGGTTGTGAGGTATATTGAATGAGAAGAGGAGAGAGGTGTGTATATGACTCAAACTCGAAATGGTATAGGTAGGCTGGCGGCCATACCTGTGATGGTGACTCAAGATCCCATATTGTTACTAATGTTTATATTGCCATGATATTCTTCTATTGTATATGCCATGGATAGTTGAAATTTCAATTTTCTTGATCCTTTTAATGACATGATGTATTATCCTGTCATTATCTTAACGATGTTTTAGCCCTTTTCATTCTTTACATGCATGATGAGATGGTACTAGGGGTGTTAACAGGCTGTGTTAGGGTCAGGCCAAACTTTGTTCAAGTCCGGCCTGCATTATTCAATGTAGGATTGAACTTGGCTCGAGTCTATGACGGGCTCAAATAGTCTGGCCTGAAATGTTTCTGTTGGGCCCGTGCTCGAGTCTAGCTTGTTTGTGCTGTGATTGAGCCCAAACTCAAGTGTTCCTTAGGTGAGTCTACTATTTCTGAAAATGGATGGCTTACCTAATTGTGATACATGAATGGTCTAAACATATGTAAGGTTGGCACACGTGGAAGGTGTACTAAGCATGCTCTTCACGTGTGAAGTTTGTAGAATTCGGTGGCCTGAGTTGTTTCCATGTTGGCAAATTGGCAATGGGACTTGGGGGGCTTGGGTCATTGACTTGTTGGAAGGAAGGGAGAGAGAGGGGGGGAAATGGGTTGGGGTTGTTAGAAAGAAAGAGGAGGGGGGTTGAGGTTGCTAGAGAAAGAGTGATTTGTATTATATATTTAGTATATTAGAAAATTATCTTGTAACCCTTAATTGGCCCGAGGGGGGGCAGATTTGAGTCAGGCTGACGGGCTGGTGTACATAGTCCAAGCTCAGCCCATTTAAAGAACGAGCTTGAGTTTAAGCCCAACCCAACCCTTGGGCATGATACTATGACCTAAGCTTGGCTTAAGGCAGACTAAGGCCAAAAGCCCAACGGTTTACCTTGGCCCATTGATAGCCCTAAATAGTATGTTTTGTCCATGGCTAGTTCTTTTAAATAAATAAATAAAAAGACTATTTTTTTCTTTTTATGAACTTTCCAATGGACTGCCTAAACATCTCATGACAAAATAATGAGTTTTACTAAAATAGTCCCTATGTATGGCGATTCCAAAGAGAATAGCTTCCTTTTCATTTCTTTTAAAAAAAAAAAAAAAACCATCTTAATGCCTCTTTAGTGTTTATAAAATCAAAATGCATCATGCTTTTGCATCGGGAGAAGCTTCGTAGCCCCAATCTAACAAAGTCATCATGTGATGATTGGGTTCACTTAAAGGCAGATTCAATCCATTCATTCTTTTTGTGGCCTACTATTTTAGTAAGAAAACATTAATTTTAGTTAGATATGAGCTCTCTGTGACCCATAAGAACCGATAATAATAATTGTTTACTCTAAACTATTTTCTTGTTGTGTGGTCTACCTTATTTGCGAATGTGGTTCATTCCTTAACCCATGACCTTTTATGAAATTTCAAGTCTAATGGATGGAGTGAATTTGATATATAACCTACGGTGGGCCCCACATACAGTGTCTGAATACCCATAGGTAAGGCCACAGTTATCATGTATTAAGGGTTGTGGTTGTCATGTGTTAATGGTCTGGGTCGTGATTATCATGTGCTAAGGTTTGTAGGACTCATCGTGCGGTATGTATTGAATCCACTCTATCCATTGGATTTAGAATTTAATTTAAGGTCATATGCCAAAGAATGAGTTACATTCATAGATAAAATGGAGCCACACCACAAGGAAACAATTGGGAGTGAACGGTCACTGTTATCGATTGTTGTGGACTATAGAAAACTCGTATTATGTTGAAATTAATATCTTTCCGCTAAAATGATGGGTCACGAAGAAAATGAATAAATCAGATCTATCTTTAAGTGGGTTCAATTACTATATAATGGCCCCGTAATGTATTAAGATTGGAACTACAAAGCTTATCCGGCAAGTAAAAGAACAAGCCTTGTTCATAAAAGTAAGGGCACTTTGATCATATAAACGCTGAAACGCTATAGGAGGCTAAAAAAATAAAAAGAAATAATATTCTTTTAAAACAATCAAACTTTGGGACTATTTTGATAAAAATTCCACAAAAATTCTCCCATGAGGTTTTTCTTAACACCTTTATGCCCAAAATGATACATGAAGATATTTGTTACACCGCGGACCACAAGATAGAAAATAGCCAAGATTGGAAAGCCCACCATTTAAAACATCCCGTGAGGCTCACCGTTACGTTTATTTGCCATTATGTTTATAAGACAAGTCACAACACAATAAATGGAATTAAAAAAAGAGAGGTTAAAATAGAATTTTGGTGGCCCAAAAAGATTTCAATGGCAGGAGTCCGCTCATCTGTCGTTTCTTGTGTCGTGGCCACCTTAAGTTTTGCATTTTCCTGAATTTTGCAATCATGTTCTAACATTATCTCTCTACTAGAAGGGAAGGGGATTGCGTTGTGTCCTCTGTGGAGCCCACTGTAATGTATGGGTTTTATCTACACCGTCCATTCATTTTTTTTCAGATTATTTTAAAATATGAACCCAAAAATGAAGTAGATCCAAGGCTCAAGTGGACCACAATGGGAATTGAACTCCCACCATTAAAAACGTATTGTGAGCAGCAGAAGCTATGGATCAACCTGATATTTGTCTTTTCCATTTATACAGCCCTATATAACCTTATGAACAGATATGAATGGAAAATAAACATAACGGTGGCTCCTAGGAAAGTTTCAACGGTGAGTTTCATTATCGTCACTACTTCCCATAGTGCTGTAGACTCACATTGGACCTATCTAATTTTCAGAATCTTAAAGTAAAATGATCTGAAAATTTGAATGGACGGCGTGGATAAAACATATACATCATGGTGGGCCCCACATAGCCCTGCCCGTACGCATCGAGACGCAATCCGCTTCCTACTCTCAGCCGGCACTGAGGGCTCGTTATCCATACATGGCCGGCCCTCGTCATCCTTCCACTAAAGCGGAAGCAGATTACGTGCGGACCGACATCACGGAAATGGTGCGGCACTCATCCTGGGAACCTTCTTGTTGCATGTATTTTATATCCAAACCGTCCATCCGTTTTTTCAGAATATTTTGTGGTATAAGACTAAAAAATAAACAAGATCCAAATCTCAAGTGGACCATACTATATGAAACAGTGGTGATTAATAATTAAATCTTTTTGTGGGTCACAGAAATTTTGGGTCAATCTGATATTTATTTTTATACTTTCATAGATTTCTCTATGATCTTTTCAACAGGTTAGATGGAAATAAAAATTATGGAAACATTAGAGAAGTTCCAGGAATTTTTTTACGGTGGATCATTCAATCACCACTGTTTCCCACAGTATAGTCCACTGAAGATTTGAATCTACTTCATTTTTAGGAGTATGATATAAAATGAAAGAAAAAATGGATGGACGGAGTCGATATAGAATACATCCATCAAGGTGGGCCCCACTACGAGTGCCGCACCGTCTTGGGTGAGACCGGTGCCGCATCTAATCCGCTCCTACTAAAGAAGCCCAAAAATGGCAAGCGTCTTTTGTTTTCTTCCATTACTTTAAAGAGAAATGATCCAATATTCCCAGAGCATTATCAGTTACAGCGCCCTTAGTTGCGTTGAAACACGTGGATAGTCCGACAAATCAACCTGAGCTGTCCATTACGTCCAAAACTCAGTGCACTTGTAGTAGCATAAGTTTGTAGTGATCCATGTTGCATCGATCAATCCAGACCGTCTACTGGGTTCATCATATATTCAGTGGGCCTTGACGTGAATATAACACCTAATTGCATGATATAATTTATACATACGTTGGACTCATTTTTATAGCCATTCGTTTCCCAAGGCGACGATGGAATGCTTAGAAATTTTAATTTGAGCCATGACCGTTCCATGATGGATCCCAACAAATAGAGTCTAAATTGTTGATTAGGCCCACTTTCATAAACGATCTTGACCATCCATGTTATAGGAGGTCGATGGGATGGTTAGAATTAGTAGATTGGTGTGATTTTATTGCTTAATAGACTACTAGATCATTTCTAATTATACTTAGGGGTACGGATGGTTAGTTATCTTGGATAAGCTATCTATGCTATAAGTAGTTTATCTTAGTTATCACTTACCAGTAAAAAAAAAAAAAAAGTAGAAAAATATATTTGGTTTCCAAAGTCATTAGTAATTATACCTTAGGCTTGCATGGTCTCCCTTGCATTGACTATCCATTATGTGAGGCCAACCTTTGACATGAACCAATCATTGTATAGGCTCCACCTTTGATGTGGGTCGTCCATCATATGGGGTCCACCATGGATGTGGGTCATCCATCATGATGGTCCAACCATTCATGTGCACCACCCATTATGCAGGGCCAACCTTTGATGGTGGTTATCCATCAAGTGCGGCCCCACCATCAATGTTGTTGTTCATCATGTGGGGCCTACCTTCAATATCTACCTCCCACATGTGGACCCTACCTTTGATGTGGATCGTCCATCATATGGGCCCCACCTCTGATGAGGGTTCACCTTGGATACAGGCCACTCATCATTAGGGTTGACCTTTTGATGTGCACCGTCCATCATGTAGAGCCTACCTTAATGTGGACCGTCCATCATGTGGGGCCCATCTTGATGTGGATCATCCACTGTGTGCGGCCCACCATCATTAATCGCCCATCATGTGGAGATTACTTTTGATGTGGATTGTCCGTCATGTGGGCCTCACTTTAATGTGGATTACCCATCATGCAAGGCTTGCCTTGGATGTGTGACGTCATTCATCATTGGGGGCCCACCCTTGATGTGAATCGTCCATCATGTAGGGCCACTTCAATATGAGTCATCCATTATGTGAGACCTAACTTCAATGTCCACTACCCATTATGTGGAGCCCACCTTTCGTGTGCATCGTCCATCATGTAAGCCCCACGTTTGAAGTGAGTCATTCATTATACCAACCCACTTTGGATGTGGGCTTTTTATCATTATGGGGTGACCTTTGATGTGGACCATCTATATGTGAGCCCACATTAATATGGGGTCATCCATCATGTGAGGCCCACATTTTATGTGAACCGCCCACCATGCGAGTTCCACCTTCAATGTGGACAATCCACCACCCGGGGCCTCTTTTAATATTGATAGTGAGAAAGAGTCTCCTTTGATATGAATGGTGAGAGAGAAGTAGAAAAGTAAGAAGTTAAAAATAATCGATTATTAAGATAAGTAGCTTTTGGCACATAAATTACTCTTATGGTCAAGCTTACTAAAGTAACTAAAATGGGTCCTTGCTCTTATCCGGGTGGTAGACTCCTTAGAGTTTCAACACCAGGTTAAGGGTTCGAGTACCCATGGTGGTGAAATCCCACGGTGTGTGTGTGTGTGGCGTGAGTGTGTGGAGGTGTATGTGTGTGTGTAAAAAAAAAAAAGTAACTGAAGTGGGAAAAAAATCAACTTAATTACTTAAAATAAGCTTAAATGGTAATTTATTTGGTGGTACCCAAACAGGCCCTTAATGAGAAATGCTCCAATGCTTTTACTGCACTAGGATCCACTTATTTTAAAAGTTAAATCTATCCACTTAAACTGTCTAACAAGTCCTGAAAACATTCAATGGACCACCGTAAGGGTGCACATTTAACCGGTAGAACCGTGGAACCGGACCGAAACCGACCAAACGGTCCGGTTCTAGAGTGCACCGGTTCTGGTTCTGGTTTCGATTCCAAAAATCAAAGAACCGATCACATCGGTTCGGTTCTCAGTTTGGGGGTATGTAGAACCGAACCGAACCGTGAACCGACCCGTAGAACCAAACTGTGGATCTGATCCGTAGAACCGAACCGTGGAACCGAACTTGGAACCGAACCAAGAATGCTTTGATTATTTTCATATTTAACTCATGATTTATGGTTTATAATGCACCATTTAATTTTTTTCATAAATATATTTTTGCACACCTTATACAATATCTAAATTATTCATCAAATGGACCACAACATGGATGGACATGGGCTAGATAATACAATTAAACATGCAATTGGGCTGGATTATAAAAAGCCCAGAACCGTGGAGCCGATCCGGTTTTAACGGTTCGGTTCTGGTTCGGTTCTAGGGTGCCAACGGTTCGGTTCCGATTCCAAATATCATAGAACCGTTAGGAACGGTTCGGTTCCGGTTTCACCCCAGAACCAGACCAAACCGAACCGTGTGCACCCCTAGACTACCGTAATCAGTCCTCGATTTGGCCATATGTTCTATGCCCATCCTTTTCCCGGCTATGAATGGTATAATTACGATCTCCTAATAAAAGTGACTCTTTAGAATCATGAGTAATCCATGATGGGCCCTAACAAATAGATGGGTCAAATTATTAATCAGACCAATGTTTGTGTAAACAATCTTGACCATCCATATTAGAGGTTGTGGATCAATGGTAATATTTCTTGGATTGGTGCAATGTTTTCATGGTATTCCATAACATGAGTAAGGCCTAATGAACAATATGAATTATTGAATTGGATTGAATTAGATCATTCAAGTGAACCACTGCAACTTGGATCATTATAAGTTATAATGGCACTGGAACATTTCTCATATTTACTAATCTATAATTTTTTGAAAAACTTTAGAAAAAAGTGTAAATTTTATTAAAAAGTTTGTAAGAATTGTTAACATAGATATCAAATACACATCAAGGTGGGGCCCACTTAAGTTGCTCCCCTTTTGCTTACACATAAGGTTTCCTACCGTACAATTTATAAGGGATTGCTTCTCTTTTTTAGTATTTGTGATTTAAAAAAATATTTTTTTTTTTTTGTTAATAGAAAAATATGTGGTCATTTAAGCATTTTAAAGCTAACAAATATGAATTTTGGTAATTTATTGGTTTGTAAAAATTTTAAGGGTGTTTTCAACTTTTAAGAGTTTTCTTGGGATATAATTGAAAAAATCTTATTTAAATTTTTTAAATTATTTACTAAAATTAAAGAATAATGAGCAATTAATATATATATATATATATATATATATATATATATATATAGAGAGAGAGAGAGAGAGAGAGAGAGAGAGAGAGAGAGAGAGAGAGTATTGTTTAGAATGTTAAGTTATTTATGTGTTAAAATTATGATACTATTGTGATAAAGTTATAAAAACGTTAAAATTTGCCTAAAACCTAACAATAATGATATAATAATTTTATTTAATTATTTCTTTTCACAAAAATATCATGATTCAAAATCTTAGTTGTGGAGTTGATTGAGTAGTTTTAAACTTATATTAATGAAAAAGCATTTAGATTGTTTACAGTTTTTCATTGCATGCATCTATCAAATGACAATACAAAATAGTTTACATATGGTGGAGTCAAAATAAAATCAACTTGGACATACTTCTAACCATGCATGAATTAAAATAATCATAAAATGTTCATTCAGTGAGGATTGGAAGGGACATTCAATGTTTGCTTTCTTTTTCATTCTCATCGTGAACCAACTACCATAGAGTTTTTAATCCATGTGCCAATAAAGGTTCCTAAGGTGTGGAACTCTACAGGCTGCCTATGCTATTATCTAATATTTATAAACTTAAAGGCTATAGTAACTAACTTTTTTTATCATAAAAAGATTTCTCCATGACAATCTTCTTAGATTACCTAAACCCAGTGTTCACAATATCAATACTATCGGCCAATATTATTGGTATCGCAGTATAGTGATACAAAACCCTTTGGAATATATTAAAAAAATGAAAATTTTTACAAAATACTTTGTATCGCATAATATCGCCAAATATTATTATAAATATTGTGCGATATCAATGATACTATCACTTTTATTGAAATTTTATTACTTTTTTCAAGAAATTTGCTACAACACCTACTGGGGCTACTGTAACGCCCGTGAAAAATCCATACTTGGGCTCGAGTACCAACTCGACCCGAAATTGTGTAGAATTTATTCCTTTAGAAAAATATGACTAAGTTAGCTAGTGCAACGTTAGAATAGCTGGGAAATGGTCCCTGATCACTTTAGATACGTTCTATAAGGCTCAAAGCGAGTGGAACCAATGGTGCTATAATACTCTAAAGCCTCGGATCAAACTCTAAACCGGTTTATTCTCGGGACCTCCTTGAAACTTTGTATTGGATCTAGACCGCGCGTCGAAAGTCCGATACCTACCATCTTAGACCGTTATGACCGCTTAGCTGGGCTTGGCAATCATTTCGAAAATTAAGTCCAACTGACATTCAGAGGCTATTTCATTGAGCTTGGAGTGAAGAGAGTGAGAATAGGGTTAGAATTGGAATTTAAAATTCAAATCTGGCACACAAATTGACGCATCAGTATTGAGCGTTCTGACCGTCAGAATTCAACCAAATTACACCCTTGGATCAGGAAAAATTTCTATTACATATCACGAGACTTATAGGCCTGATCTTGGTGCGGTGACCGTTAAACTGAAACTGGACCGCCACGTGCGATCTGGGAACCCTACCGGTATGAAAACTGGATGCGTGCTAGATCCAGTATGCATGAGCTTAAGTCCGACCGCATTTGGCCAGGGGACCATCAGAAATGCTCTTTTGGACCGAAACGGTCCCGATTTGGTTAGGCACCAAGTAAACATTGTTCTCAAGCCTATTTTGGGCATGTTTTAGGCTATAAAAGGGGTTGAAACCCTCACTCCTCTCTCCCATCCGAATTTGAGAGAAACCCTAACTTGAAAGAGAGAAAAAGGTGAGAGATTGTGAGAGAGAGTGGGAGAGTTCTTCCTGCTACTTGTGCTCCGTGTTGCACGTGCTTAAGCAACGCACCTCTATCGCTTTCCCGGCGATTTCACCGCGATTCTAGGTAAGTAAATATCCTAAATAGTTGCTGATTTGAGGTTCCTTTGTTTCCATAGCGATGTAGCTCATGGATCTTGTGTATTAGGTTCCCTATTCGCCGTAGACGAAGCATATACGCTCCGTTTCAATTCACGAGTCTACAAGACATAAGGTGAGGATTTTAGACGCTTTGATTGACGGTTCCCAACGCTTTCAATGTCGTTTAATAGTAGATTATTGACGGCATCGCCGTTTGACATGTACAATATGCTCTCCGTTTCCTGTTTCGTAAATTAACGAAGAATATGAGATTTAGAGCATTTTAGTCATTTGTAGGAAGTACTGTTTACATTCATATTTTGCTGATGTGATTGACATGGTTTGTTGTCGCATTAGGAAGTTAGGAATACGTGCATAATTAGTTTGGCGAAGAGATTCGTCTAATTGCACACTTCGGGTCGACATGCTATATGTAGACTTAAGTGTGTAGTGTATGTGTTTGTATAAATGTTTGTATTAGTATGTATTGAACTAAATGATGTTATGAATTAGTTTGAGATGGATTTCTCAATTAATATGCTGATCTAAATGATTTCCCACATGTTGACTATATGCATGATTTCATTACATGCATGAAATATATGTGTTTGAAGATTTACTTAAGTTGAATGTTATAACATGTGTTAACATGCTCACATGATTGTATTTCAATTCCAATATTCCTATATAAATTGCTGATGTGATTCCATAATTGTTTGGGACTATACTTAGTCCAGGCAGTCGGTAACTGAGCGAATTCGTGGCTGGCTGGTCTTGGCCACGAACGACCCGTCGATGAACGCGAGTAGTATTTGAAGTTGGCGACAGTGGTTACGCCACGCGAAGTGTTTTACGCACTTCATGTCGTTCGACTTGAGATGCGATCGCGCTAGTCGAGCCCGTCAAGCAACCCGACTGGCCGATGTATGTTCACCTTGTATGAGTCATAACTGCTTGAACCTAGGGTACTGAACTTACCATTGTAAACCCTGTTAACCATGGTACCTTGATCCACGAAGACTCATGAGCCGGGCATGGTGGTATGGGACACCGTGGTCGAGCTGTCGGCCTACGCTGGGGCCACAAACCTCCCCGTAGTGACCAGTGAGCACCTAAACTCGTGAGCAGATTATGGTGGTATGGGATACTATATTCTAGCTGTCGGCCTACACTGATCAGGCGACGAGTCCTTTGTAGTGACCGCGAGCGTATTCTGAGTCCACGGGAGGCGATGACCCTTCCGTTGCGGTAGAGTACGGTAGGCCTGTATTGATAAGGTGATGGGGGAGCGGTGCAACGAGTGCGAGCAACAGCCCTGGCAGCCCTTGCAGTGACCTACGAAATATACATCGTATGAGATTACTAGGAGTGACGACCCTAGACAGGATCTGTGTTGGGATTAATATAAGGGAAGTACCTTAGTTTCCCAATCCTGCTGTTTGAATGGACTAATAACAACTTGAAAATCATATCACCATAGCATTGCATGTGCCTGGAAGATGTGGAGCACTCTAGGGAGTGTGACATGCCGCGGTCGTAAGATGTTGCCGTATGAGGGAGATCGTCGGTGAGGGCATACATCACGTCATGTCATCTTGCATTAACAACAGTATTAGGATTGTCTGATTTACTGCTTTACTATTATCGCATGATTGAATTGTGAATATGCTAATCTTTGCTCTATGATTCCACTGAGTTGATCACTCACTCCCACGTTACGGGATGGTGTTTGCAACACCCACCAGACCCTGTTGTAGATGCAGGTGAGGCTGAGATCTAGGAGGCAGAGCCAGACTTTGACGAGGACTAGGACGAGTTCTCGTACGTGCAGTATCACGATGGCTTTGCGTAGGCAACCTGGATCGATGGAATTTCAGTGGAACCATTTTGGATATTTATTTTGTTCATGTATATGTATATGAGACTCAGAGATGTAGTCATACTTTGAAGACAGATGAGATTTACTTTGTTCTTCCATACAGTGATATATATATTGTTTAGTCTTCCGCTTGCTTTTATCACTGGATCTGAAGTATGAATTGCAGTTTTGGTATACTTTTACTCATGTGAATGCTTTAAATCAGACAACATTGAATCATAATCATTTTTGTTGCATAAGTGACGGTCTGGAACTCGGGAGTTGAGTTTATACACGACCCCCGATTTTCAGGGTGTTACAGCTACTGTAGTCAACTTCGGGATGTTGAGAGAGCATCATTATCTGAAAAAATTGGAAAAAAAAAATTAACGGTAGATTTTGGTACCTGTAAAAAAGATCGCCCTGATCGGAAGCTGCGTTTGATGGGCCATTCGAATCGAAGTCTCTGATTTGAAGAGATTTGGACGCGAAATCCATTAAAATCCTCGAAATCATCAGCAATTGGGAGAGATTTTAGGATTTCGGAGTTCCGGCGCTCCGAAACCCTCAGTGCTTCCAAAAAAAGGGCCCCGAGCCCTTCTTTATAGGAAGCGGATGGGCTAGTGTATCGCACACCACTGACCTGGATGGTGTGTTGACGTCACCAAGTTATGTGAGTCCCATCATGAGGTATATGTTATATACAAACCGTTCGTCCATTTGGCAAGCTCGTCGTGAGGCTAGCTGAAAAATAAGACAGATCCAAAGATCAAGCGGACCACACTATAAAAAAAAAAGCGGAATATTGAGCGTTTACTATTGAAACCGTTTCGGGGTCATAGTAGTTTTGAATCGATTTGATATTTGTTTTTCCTATTCATCAAGGTCTTTGTGACCTCATGAACAAATTGGATGGAAAACAAACATTATGGTGGGCCCTATTAATGTTATAACAGTGAGAATCAGTGTATTCATTGTTATTTGTGGTGTGGTCCAATTGAGCTTTGGATATGACTCATTTTTGGGCTCATGATCTGAAATGATCTCTCTAAATGGATGAACAATGTAGATGTAATAAATGCATAATTTTCACCACAGAAAGTGGCCAATTCTTGGTTTTTAAGCTTTCTAAATGTCTACGATCATCTTGGACTTCTAACAATCTTCTGTACAATGAAAGTACATCTAATGAAGACTAATTTACCTTTGATATGCATGAGAAAAGAACGTAAAATTGATAATAATTATGCAATTTTTTGCAATTATCAACCATCAATGAATTTAAGCAATTTGTTTGCACATAAAATTAGGACAACTTAGCTTTTCCACGACAGGTAGTTGTCACGATCCAACTTAATGGAAACTGTTGCATTGATAACATCCAAACATATTTTACATGATATATATCCTTTATAAAAAAAAACTATGCAACTGTATAATTCGATTTAAACATGCTCTAATAGAGAAGTGCGTTGAAGTTAAAAATATTTAGTAGAGATTAATTGACTTATATAAGGCTCGAAAAGTGATAAATAAGTAAGATAAGTAAACCACCTTTAATTACACACGTGTGTATGTACATATAATATTAGTATTTTTGAACACATTTTCACTTGACATTAGTCTTAGGTACTTTAGTTGTTAGATGACACAATTATTATTAAAGATATATTTGCTTGTCAATGAACAATTCAATTTTATCATACAAAGTGCTATGAACAACCTATATTGAGTTTATTTTCTTTAACTTATTTTAATAAGTGTAACCTACATTGACATTTCATCTTCTTCATATGTAACTTGTACAAAGTGCTTGATTGGGTAGATGGTGAGGCAAAGAATTTGTGAGGTGTACCTGGATGATTGTACGACATTCATTCTGTACATTTGTCATGTCGACTCATGTGAGAATATCAACTAGAACATTACATGGATTAAGGACTTGATCGGCCGTAAAAATGGAAATAGTAGGGATGAGTCACCCACTCCTCTTTCTCTATCTAAACACGTATATAAACACACATCTATTTTTACTCAACACGTGTTGCACATGGCATACTCCTGGTAGTGTGTATGAATATATCAAATTATGTAAGTGCATCATCTAAATTGTCCAATTGATTATGTCCACCACAATAAGATAAACTTGTATAAAAATTAGCCTTATAAACTCGTTAAGTGAATCACACCATAGAAAACAATGCATAACTATAAATAAATAACAAAATATCAATGTGGTCCACTTAATAAAGTGCATTAAGCTACTTTTTTAACAATGTGCCCTCTTAGTGGGATTAACCTTAGATGACACATGCACATAACATGTTGGAATATCCAATAGGTGGATGGTTAACGTATGATTCAATTGGTTGGGCTGTCACATCATAAAATTTGGGTACGGAGTGTGCACCTTCAGACCCAAGTTTCAAGTTGTAACTCGTACACAGAGTGTACTAACTTTATTTGTTGATTAATTTAATTAGATGTGAGAATTGCATTCATTATAAGTTCTATCAGATATCATCGAATTTCAATCACGCACACATGATACTTAGGACTAATTAACCAAGCATATATAAATATTCACGATCATTCAAATAACAAAAATCTCAAATATCATTCATTTATTATCACGTCCTATTATAATATATGTTTATTCCAAACTCCACAATCTTAATCGAATAAATCTAAACAATTTTTTAAAATCACATAATCAATACCGATATGCATTATACACCAATCAAACTATCATAACAATAAATCAAATATTCATAAATGGTCTATTGTTGTCAATTCATCTTCGGATAGGTATGATTATGTTTCATATGGGTTGTATTCAGGTGTGGTGGCTTCTTCGAGTTCCTACGCAACATTATCTGCTAACGACTCATCTGAATGATTTTTATATCAATAAAAATATAAGCTGGGCTTAGTGAAATAACCCAGCATGGTTCATAATCATAACAATTAAAATAATATAAAACACTGAATGCAAAAAATGTATGCATAGTGATATGGATTCAAATTATATATGAATGCATCAGATAGGACAATCGTCTATCTGCTTGAGTTGGAGATCATCAACCGTCATTTACCCGTTGTGTAGACTTTTACTTTTTGTGGGCTATGACATTACTCATATCTAGTAACGTTCTACCAGGATTGACATTTCTTCCAAGGAGGGCTCACGTGATTGATAATACAATGTTCAAATGAAACAAATGGTGGATGATGTATGAATGCATCATTTTTATAACTACTATAGTTACTTGTCTTGATCATAACATTCATATATGAATTTAACGTACAATTAACATAATTCACGCAATTTGACACATTAATACGTAATTTACTGTAACAAACACTCCAATCAATTAAATCATTATAAATAATTTATTTTAATTTCAATGAATCATGAGACATGTTGGGTTACTCACCTAAATCTAGTAGTATAAAATACACGTGTTAATCATGCTGATTTGAATTTGGAAATCCTATCAATTATATTCACAACATTGTTATTTATCCGGTTATATTACACGGTGGGGCCCATCTTTAATTAACATTCTAAGTGTCAAAGCCATAAATGACCAAATATGTTCATTAAATTTAATTATCAAAAAATATATATATTTTTTGTTCTTTTTAAGATTATGAAATTGAAAGAAAAATGATTGATCGGAGTGACTCACCGGATGATTGGATAATCCAGATTATTGAGATTTTAGTATATTTTGCCTCTACACATTAGATGAATGATATGAATATAACCACACATATACTGATGACCCATACCGACCTTATACGCCAAGTGATACAAACGCTTGCGCATAATATATGAACTTTTCTTATTAAACATTTCAAGATCTGACTAGTGTGGCCCATCTAATAGTCAGATTGATATGAAAGTTAGGGCCCTTGTATATTTTAGTTTTAGGGATTGTATGATTCATATATATCTAATTTGATTCGACCAAATGTACACCAATTAATCTCTACAATAAAAAATTTTATATGAAATTTTAGACTTTCATCATCTTTACATCTTATCTATCAACATATCAATGCAATGAATGTGTGGTCAATCTACACCATTCTTTACATAGATCGAATCAAATTACATTAAATGCACAAAAAGAAAAAGAAATAATAGACAATAAACTTACTGGATCGAAGTTCTCCAAAGTCTCATATATCTCGCTCTTTCTTAGTTATCATAGGGTGTCTTTTGGTTAATATCCGAGTTAGAGTAAAACTCCATTTACGACACATTCCTTAAACAAAAAGACTAATTTGAGAGATTTAGAGATATGAAGAGAATAAGGGATATTTATAAAGGACAAGGATTAGGGATAAAAATAAGACATGGGATAAGATATGAGATAAAATTATTATTATTATTATTTTAATTTTCCTCGAGTGTTACATGGCCGAGTCTTCTTTCTCTACATATATAAAATAAATCTTATGAATATAAGAATTCTAACCTTCATAATTGAAATTTTATATTTTAAATTTATTTTATGTAACACAAACTAGTATACAAATATATGAATATATAATTTTAATTTTTTTTTATTTTAAAATTTTAGGTGAAATTCATGATATGGTAAAAAATTTCAATCTCCGATGTTTTGCATTTAAATTTATTGGACATGATTTTCAATATTTCTTTATGATAAAAATTGAATTAAAAGTGAATATCTCCCATATTATTTTTCTAGTAAGGTGTTTTGCTAATTATATATATATATATATTTATATAATGTTTTGTTTTAAAAAGGTAAAAATAAAATAAAATAATATTTTCTTTTTATAATAATCAAACAAACAAAGAGCATTAAACCTTCCCGTATAAAAAACATATCTAAGATTTATTTTAATAAAAATCTCGTTAGAGAATATTCTTTCTTCTTTTTCCTTCTCCTCCTCCTGCCCTCTTTAAAGGAGAAAAAGAGGGAAGGAAGAGGAACTTAAGAGCCTAGTTGAGTTAATGAGATCTAATCATGATACATGTCTAAGATCTATCTATTCATGATATGGGCCATAAAATTAGGTGACTTGGCTCATTAGGTGCATAAAAATGTGGACCACTTACCAATTTTCCAACCATGTAATTTTTTCCGCACTGGCATGGTTGGCCTAATTACTCAGTTAACCTAATTATAGGTTTTGGAGCACATCCATATTATGACCCACTTGATGAATGGCTTAGATCTTATACACGTGTAATATCACCACATGTACTAACATACAAGGACTCGAAAAACCCTAAATCAATTATTTTCATATATAAATATTCATATGCTCTTTTCCTTGGAATCCTTCAACCACATAAAAGCCGAAGAATCCCAAGAAAAGATGGAAACCAAAATCCCCATCAATGGAACCCCACCATCTGTAGTGTCCTGATACAGTACACCTTCCCAATACTCCTAAAAAAAAAAAAGGAAAAAAAAAGAAAAAAACAAAAAAGCCCTTGTTCCCTGGTGTTTTTGCAACAGAGAAGAGAGAGAGAGAGAGAGGGAAGAAAGCGCGGGACAAATGCGAGAAAACCAGACCGAAGATCAATCAAATCCCGCCAAAAATCAAATCGAGTCCAGCCAATCCGGTAACCTTTTTCTCCCATCTCCCAAACGTTGAAAACCCATGTTTTGAATTTTCAATCAAAGAGACAAAAAAGATCCCAACCCTTCGTTTATGTTCCATGGCCGGATGGTCTCTTCTATCAGATGGGTCTTCTCTAGATAGCGTTGAAATCCTCCGCAATCTCGAGATCAACGGATTTGGACTCGACGGCAGCAAAGATCAGACCGTCAGATGCTTATTCGATCAGATCCTCTCTCTTTTCCTGAAAGAGATCTCGCAGAAAGAGGAGATTCGGCCGACTCCTGTGATGCTCGGTGATGGGCAGACCGTCGATTTGTTCAAGCTCTATTGGGCTGTTAGACAGAAGGGTGGGTATGATTTGGTCACGTCGAGCAGGCAGTGGGGACTGGTCTCGGAGGAAACTGGGCTGGCAATGGAGATGGGATCGATGGTGAAGTTGATCTACGTGAAGTATTTGCACGCTTTGGATCAATGGCTGCGGATGACGTTCGATCAGAAGGGGATGCCGGGCCGGGCATTGTCAGTTGGGCTGGAGATGGAGATCAAAGGATTCTTATGTGGCGCCACAGATTGGAAGATGGACGGTTGGGAGTTACCGGAGAGGAACATGGTCCGTGCGGTGGTGAGTGGCAATGGGCATGCGGGTGGGAGCATTAACAGATTGGTGGCCAGGGAATGCATTATTGTCGATGATGACGATGACTATCAAGCCATGGTTGTGGACTCCACAGGTGTGAATGGGGACACTTGTTCTCTTAAGAGAAAGCGAGATCAAGAGTGTCTGTCGGGAATGTTGAATTGGGTGATGAGGATTGCAAAGAAGCCTGGTGATCCTGCAGTGGAGAAGGCATGTGAAGGATCTGGAAGGAAGGCGGTCGGAGTCAAGGAGTACTGGGCCCAGGTGCTTGTCGCTAGAAAGCTGTTGTTTTCAAGAAGGCCTGCTTGTTTGAGAAGTGAGGGATTCCTCTTGCTGGTATGTTGCGGAGCCATGCCCCCCCTTTTAAACTTTTACCATGCAAATCGTTGGTTTTAATGGTATGCCAATGCAGGTGAAAAGCTTCTGCCTGAAAACACCATAAGGGGTCGTTTGGAACCATGGATTTGGGGAGATTTCAAATCCCTTGGTTGTTTGGCACCATAAAGTAAATGGGGGTTTCAAATCCAGAGGGTTTCAAATCCCCTCAAACAGGGGGTTTCAAATCCACCGTGAAAGCTTGGATTACATCTAAAATCCTTTCAAGAGTTGCATGTGTAACATGTGTGTCACTAGACTATTAATCTATTGGACACATGGTCCACTAATGATATCCTAAAGTAATTAGATTATCAATTGCATCACTATAATTACTTTAATATGATGATTAGCGTCGTCCAAGCATTTTCCACGTAAATCAACGGCTAAAAACAGTTGGTTAGTCCTTCGGATGTGATCTTGTGTTTGTGGCCCATCCGAGACTTGCAATTTCATCATTTTCGGGTAAAGTATATATTTCAATGGGCTTATTACAACCATTGTGGCAAACATTACATATGTTCACTAATTAAAGATATTAAAGTTGATTTCAAATCCACCGTGAAAGCTTGGATTACATCTAAAATCCTTTCAAGAGTTGCATGTGTGTCACTAGACTACTAATCTTTTGGACACATGGCCCACTAATGATATCCTAAAGTAATTAGATTATCAATTGCATAACTATAGTTACTTTAATACGATGATTAGCGCCGTCCAAGCATTTTCCATGTAAATCAACGGTTAAAAACAGTTGGTTAGTCATTCGGACGTGATCTTGTGCTTGTGGCCCATCCGAGACTTGTAATTTCATCATTTTCGGGCAAAGTATATATTTCAGTGGGCTTATTACAACTATTGTGTCAAACATTACATACGTTCACTAATTAAAGATATTAAAGTTGATTTAGTAATTAAATTCAAACCCCCGTAAATATACTATGCATAGCTACTTTTGGATTAAAGTTGATTCTGAGTCCAGGGTGCCAAACGCTATAAGAGGATTTAAAATCCAGGGGGTTTCCAAATCCACGCTCCTAAATGGGCCCTAATCCTTGGCGTAGGATTGGAAATCTCAATCCTCATGTATAATGATTATTTCCCAAGGCGCTATGCAAGCATGGATTCCATTTGGGCTTGTTTAGATAACAAGTGGAAATCTCATATTCCTCTGACAATGCTCACCTTGTATCGTGTGCTTGAGAATCCAAACTATGCAAAATTTTAGCAATTGTTTGGGGGAATCCGTTATTTCTTTGCTTTCGAAAGAACACAAAGGGTCACATCAATGGAAAACCTTTTCCATTTCTTTGGATTTCCATGGTTTTTCTCATACCTAGACATGCCTTACATAATGTGAATCTATATACTCATAGAATTCCTAGTTCTAAACTGAGTAGGAAACTTGCTATAGTAAGAAAACTTAACTAGTGACATTTGGATGAATGATCCCTGACAGCCGGCTGAGGTACTGTGGTTAAAAGAGTTTAAGCGACAACTTGTGGTATGGGTACCCTTATTTTTGTCACTTATTTTTCAGTCCAAACAGCATCCACATGACACGAAGTTGGTGTAGTTTGAAAGTTTATTGTGTTATCTTTCAAAGAAGCCTGTGATCAAGTGGTCTTGACATCAACTGACCGTGTCATGGCCGGATCTGTAGAATGGCTATGTTGTTGTGACAGGATTTAGGGGTATTTTAGTCATTATCAATACTTTTATGGACAAAGAACATCTCTATGAGATTTTAGATATTCTATAGTTCCTCCCCGTATCAATTGCCCAGTTGTGGTAATTGAGATTCATGGGCTATTTGGATTGATATTTAGGGATAAAGGTTACTTTTCTTTTCTCCTTTCAAAAAGTTTGTCTATTTGGATTTGTCTTTGGTCTAATTCCTATTACTTTGGTCAGATTATTTGTAATTGCATATTTACAATGCAAATGTGGTGATCAATTGCACTTTCGATTGATTAATGCGCACACGTGTGTGCATGTGTACCTGTTCTTCTAGTGGAATTCCAAAGAAGGGCCTATCCCTTTATTCCTTTTCCTATTTTCAAATAAGGCTTATCCTTTAAGCTCGCGGTAAAAAAAAGAAGCCCACATTTGATTTTGATCAGGGAAAACGATATCCAGAAGGGTTCGGAAATGATGATTTTACCCAATGTTTTTAGTATCAACGATACCGGCTGATTTATCCCACAATATATCTAGCATCCCACTTGTGTGATACGAAAAAAATAGCTACACAAGGGGTTCGACATAAATGGTACCTCTTTTCTATAAGAAGGCGATCGACGATTACATATGAGGCTGCCTTATTTGTGATTATCTGGACAACTCCCACTTCCACAACTACACTATCTAGTAATTTAAACATATCATCTGCCGTATGAAGATAATCCGATGCATCCACACACTTTAAGAACATTGTCTCAGCCGGACAATTCACAAGAAAGTTTATTAGAATCCGATCGGATTTATCGGTTCATCTATCGGCCATGAGTGTACAATCATAGGTTTTCCATGATTCTTTATATTCGACTATGAAATTTTGTGTATAGTTAACGTCGGTTTTGAAGTATGTCTCCCTCACTTCATGATATGAAAGATTTTTAAGCCCAGGACCAAATTGACTTATTGCCACAACAATAACCTTAAAGCTTTTCAACTTAACAGTGTTGAAAACAACATTAGCTTGGTATAACCACTTTATGATATATTGAATCGTGGGTTGTTTATCTTTTTGCTTGTATTTGTTTTCTAATGTGGTTTGAGCGGGTCCTTTGCCCCAACTCTTTTGGTCGACTACATTCTCGAGGTGTGGTCTACACCACCTATCCTTGGGCCCATGCCTACAAGCTCTTTTCGAGGCCGGCTCGTCAAAATAGGAGGAGAAGGGTTTATCCACATCAACCACATCTATATTCTCATATGTTTCATGTTCCATAAATTTCTCTTGAAGTATAGAACTATCGTGTGTTTTTTTCTTGTCTGTTTATCCATATACTCCATGATTTCCCCTTGGATTTCAGGAGTAATATTGGGACATGCTCTTGCATTTGATCCCGACGTATGTGCAAGGTGTTGGTTGTGCCATGCAATGCCACTGACACTTACAAACCCACATAAGTCACATACTATGTGAGTCTTTTTGGTAGCACTATGATAGTGCTCATACATCCAATCCGTGTCATTGGACTTGGGTTTCAAAGAAGAGGATTGGGAAGAAGAAGACATGATTCTTTCTTCTTGTACACTTGTAAGTTGTAAAGATTAGAGAATGAAAGAGAGTTACAGACTTAAACTTATAGTTGTAGATTAAAGGGGAGAGAGAGAGAGAGAGAGAGAGAGAGAGAGAGAGAGAGAGAGAGAGAGAGAGAGAGAGTCACCCAATCTTGAATCCTGATTCTTGTCTTGAGACTTGCTTGAGTCTCGAGTCTTGTTTCGTTAAGCCTACACTTGTAGATTCTTGAAGTCGAATCTTAAATCTTGTAGTTGTAGCTTATAGCTTACACTTGTACCCTTCTAGTTTTAGACATTTGGTTTGTACACTTGTATACTTGAGTTAAAAAACACACTTGAAGGGAGAAGGTAAGTAATAGATAATGTAGAGATTAGAGAATGAAAGAGAGAGAGAGAGAAATGTAGGGAATGTATGATGGGGACATCACGCACAAACGCCCACCCCCTACGCACGTACGCAAGGAGGAGAGCCCCACCATCGATCTGGATCAATGACGACGTCTAGGGAGAGCCTCATAGTTAGAAGACTACATTTTGGTTTGTTGGAGTAGGCCTGATAGTCATGTAAATCCCATCATGGGTTCTCATGATCGTGGCCCATAATTCTAATTAATCTAGTACTTTGGGTTTTGCTTATTATTGTTATTAGGAATATCAAGGACGGTTTAGATTACTTTGATTAGTTGTTATTTTTGATTACTTCGTCTCCAAGTAATAGGTTGCGTACATGACGCGAGTTTTGGGGTATAGGGTTTTCTTATAAATAGGTACCCCTTGTAGGTTTTTTTTTTTTTTTTCTCATTGAAAATTAATAAAGTTTCTGCGTTTTTTTGCTCCTCTAAATTTCTGAGTTGTGGAGATTCAATTGGGTGTGAAACCCTCCATTCCTTGAAGGGTTGACTACCGTGGTGCGAAGTCATACCTATCCTGAATCGCCCCCACCTTCTACCATTCACATTTCTATTCTCCTACAATCATCTATGCTTCAAATCCATCTTCTATTGCAACTGTTTTTCTTTCTACAGCAAATTTTCAGAATCTGGCCCTGCAAGAGGGCTAAAACTTCGGCGGAGCAACATGCACAGACCGTGAATTGGATCAGGCTAAAATTTGGAGGTTTTGTGGCCCACCCCTGACCGACCAAAGCTAAGTTGGCCATTTTCTGATTTGTGGGCCCCACACACGTGTGGGACACCTCCAGCGCACATGCGGCTGGGCCTTCGCCGCTGTCCACACGTATGACGCTTCTCTGGTTCGTCTCTCTCCTCTCTCTCACCACCTTTTCACCCCAAATCCCTAACCCTAACCCTAAATTACTCAAATCTTCAATTTTATGCCCTTTCGTCAACCTTAGGGTTCCCCGAATTGAAATCTACGAACCCCTTGGATTGGAAAATTATTTCTATGCATGTGTGGATGAATTTACCCTCCTTTGATTATTTTTTGGTCTATAATTTTGATTGATCCAACCTTAGCTTGTGTAGGCCTGGGCTTGCATAGATACCCCTTGATTGAATGCTTGAACTTTTGTGTGGGATATGGAATTTTGTGTAATTGTTTCCGAACTAACGTGATCTAAAGCCTGAATATCTTGCACATCATATTTGAATTTCATGTCCTGCATCAAATTTGGTATCAGAGAACAAGGTTTTTATAGGGGAATGCATTGCATGTTTATTGTTTAGTTTATTTGTGTCCATTATGCATTAAGTATCATCATATAGAGCTGTTTAGAGGTCCATAATTTTTGATATAAGCTACTGAATTTTCTACTATCAGAAAATCCGCATCTCTTTGCTGGATTTTCTGTTGATAGATTCTTTGGACAGATAGGGTGCTGGAAATTGAGTGGTATTGTGTCGTTTCCCCCATGTGGAGTCCTATAGGAGCATTCAGTCCCATCTAGCGCATATAGTCGTATTAGAAGGTCCCTAAGTTGAGTTAGTAGTTGTATTCCCACACGTATGGGTCGTGGTTTTGGCTTGCACTGTACACTAAACACGGAGCAATTGCAAGAGTCAATGAACAAGATGACCCAGTAGTTTAAGTCTTCGGGTAAGCGCTTGGAACAATGTATGGACCAACACTTTAAGCAATTTAATGTACGCATTACCCAACTAGAGGCCTCCGCCGGAGCAAACCCCACTATTGAGGAAGATGCTCAATCTCAGGTAGTTGATCAGGAGGTTAGACCAAGGAATGGAGGTGGCCAAGGAATTGATCATGGGCGCGCACCTGTGCACCCACCCCGCGAGGGATATCATGATCAATATGACCTAAATGCATTACTCCTCAAGAGAGTTAGAGTAGATGCCCCTACGTTTGATGGCCACTTGGACCCTAAAGCCTTTTTAGATTGGCTGGCGGATATGGACCACTATTTTGAGTGGTATGACATGTCGGATGCCAGTCGAGTCCGATTCGCCAAGATGAAGCTTGTGGGCCAAGCAAAAAGGTTTTGGGCTACTGTAGAGTGAAAGAAAGAAAGATCAAGGGAGCTCCCAATAGTCCATTGGGGAGAAATGAAAGAAACTCTTAAGGAAAAGTACATCCATTTCTCTTATCACTTACGGTTGATTGAGGAATGATCGTCTCTTCGATAGGGTTCCATGAGTGTTGCTGAATACATTGAGAAGTTCGAAGAGTACTTTGATTCGTTGTAAAGTTGATGAGGACCTGTACTCACCATTGCTCAATTTAAAACACGCCTTCGTTCTGACATTAGGAGAGAATTGCTCGCCAAAGACATAGACACTATCGAACAGTTATATTAAGTAGTGTTGGAGGTTGAGCAATACCTCAAAACATCTATGGGAAGGCGGTTTGACTTTCGCGATTCTAGTGCTAAGGCCAATCCTTCTGGGGCTAAATCTAACACTAGATACCAAAACAAACCTTCCAACAGTTCTCAGTCTAGGCCCAAGGATGATAAGGGTAAAGAAATTGTTGGGTCTAGCTCACGTAGAAGTGGAATAACTAGGTGTTTTAAGTGTCAGGGGTTTGGTCACTTTTCCCACTAGTGCGGCACGAGAGGGCACCAAGGTGCTCCTTATTGATGGTTGATGGGCAAGTAGAAGTAGTACCCCCAGAGAGTGACGGCGAAGAGGAAGCATATGAGCCAGTAGAAACCCCTAGTGATAAGGAAGAAGGAGTGCAAGAGTCTGCGACGCTCGCAGTTGTGCATTGTGCCTTTGCTCAAGCCAAGAACACTGATGATTGACGCCGCAATATGATCTTCTATACTTGTGCAAAATGTGGGGAAAAGAGTTGTAAGATAATCGTGAATAGTGTAGTTGTGCCAACGTGGCATCGATTAGCACTGTGAGCCATCCAAGCTTGAAGCTTGAAGCCCATCCTCAACCCTATAAAGTGTCTTGGGTTGATGAAACTTCCATTCTAGTCTCGCACCGTTATCTTGTTCCCATTCAGTTTGGATCATATAAAGATACACTTTAGTGTGATGTTGTTCCCATGAATGTTGGTCATATCATTCTGGGTAGACCATGGCTCTATAACAGGGATGTTACCATATTTGGTCATTCAAATGTGTGTACATTCTGATTTGAGGGTAAAAAGGTAAAGCTAAATCCTCTAACACTCAAGAACACGATTGGAAAGGAGTCCACTACACAGTGATGTAGCGGCTCAAAAGATTTGAAGGAGTTGAAGTCCAAGTACAAGCCTCTCCATATTCTAAATGCCAAAGACTTTGAGCGAGAAACGGAGGTAGACTCGATGGTATACGCCCTTGTGGCTAGGGAAAGTGTACTAGAGGCTAGTGTAGAGTTACCCACTGAGGCCATTCAGGTAATGCATAAGTTTCGTGATGTCTTTCCTGATGATCTACCGAATGAGCTTCCCTTCGTGATGTTTTTCCTGATGAGCTACCGAATGAGCTTCCCCCTATGAGGGATATACAACATGCCATTGATCTAGTCCCTGGGGCAACTCTACCAAACCTCCCTCGTTACAGAATGAACCCAAAGGAGCATGTTGAGTTGAAGAGACAGATTGACGAGCTCTTAGAAAAGGGTTTGATTCGAGAGAGCATGAGCCCGTGTGACGTGTCCGCCCTTCTTACACCTAATAAGGATGACACACGGAGGATGTGTGTTGATAGTAGGGCCATCAACAAAATCATAGTCAAGTATCGGTTTCCCATACCGTGTCTTGATGACATGTTGGATATGATGGCCAATGCTCCTATCTTCTCAAAAATTGACCTCAAAAGTGGTTATCACCAAATTCGTGTACGCTCTGGTGATGAGTGGAAGACGGCCTTCAAGACGAAGGATGAGCTATACGAGTGGCTGGTTATGCCTTTTGGGCTGACTAATGCCCCAAGCACTTCCATGTGCATGATGACCCAAGTGTTAAGGCCCTTCATGGGGAAGTTTTTGGTTGTATACTTTGATGATATCTTGATTTATAGCGTGACCAAGGAACAACACCTTAACCATTTGAGGCAGGTTTGTGGGATCCTTAGAGTTGAGAAATTGTACGCCAACCTAAAGAAGTGTATGTTTTTGTCTAGTAGTGTTATCTTTTTAGGTTTTGTTGTGTCAGCTGAGGGCGTATTGGCGGATCTCGAAGAGGTCAAGGCCATCGTCAATTGGCCTGAACCCTGCAATATTCATGAGGTGCGCAACTTTCATGGCTTAGCCACCTTCTATAGGCGGTTCATTTGAGGCTTCAGTTCCATTATGGCTCCTATCACAGATTGCATAAAAAAAGAGAGTTTCAATGGACAAAGGCAGCCTCAAAGGTCTTCATGGAGATATAGGTCAATATGACCGAAGCTCTAGTCACACGACTTCCAGATTTTTCAAAAGCTTTTAAAGTCGCATGTGACGCGTCAGGAGTCAGCATAGGGGGAATACTTAGTTAAGAGGGGCACCCTGTCACCTTTTTTAGTGAGAAATTGAATGAGGCGAAATAAAAATATTCCACCTATGACAAAGAGTTCTATATGGTAGTGCAATCATTGCACCATTGGTGTCATTACCTATTGTCGCAAGAATTCGTCTTATTCTCAGATCACGAGGCCTTGAGATACCTGAACTCTTAGAATAAATTAAACCCTAGGCATGCCCAGTGGGTTTAATTCCTTCAAGAGTACACTTTTGTGGTAGCACAAGGCCGATGTAGAGAATAAGCCTGCCGACGCGTTGAGTCGTCGAGTCGCGTTACTCAATTCCATGAGTGTCGAAGTCACTGGCCTTGAGCGCATCAAAGAAGATTATTCTGAGTGTACAGATTTTGGAGTTGTGTACGCATCGTTGTTAGAGAGTCTGTCAGGAGCTAGCAGAGAGTACTTGATTTTAGGCGGATATTTGTTTAGGAGTGACTGCTTATGCATACCTTGCACCTCCCTCTGCGATTTTCTTATCTGGGAGTTACATTCAGGAGAGGTTGCGGGTTATTTTGGTCGAGACAAGACCATTGCCCTAGTGGGGGATATGTTTCATTGGCCAAGCCTCAAGCGAGATGTGGCCAAAATTATAGGGTAATGTTGTACTTGTCAACTGGCAAAGTAGAAAAAGCAAAATATAAGATTATACACACCTTTGCCGGTTCCATTTATCCCTTGACAAGACATCAGTATGGACTTCGTGCTTGGACTCTCCAAGACTATTCGGAAACACGATTCCATATTTGTTGTCGTGGACCGTTTTTCTAAAATATCCCACTTCATTCTTTATTCTAAGACCTCCGACGCATCTCATGTTGCCAAGCTGTTATTTAGTGAGGTCGTCAAACTGCATTGGTTACCAAAAACCAGTGTCTGACCGTGACGTACGATTCATGAGTTACTTTTAGAATACACTATGGCACATGATGAATACTAGGCTCCAATTTTCTTCTGCCTACCACTCTCAGAGCGATGATCAGACTGAGGTGGTCAATAGGAGCCCAGAGAGTTTGCCCAGATGTTTAGTGGGAGAGCACACCAGGACGTGGGACACCGTACTACCTATAGCCGATTTTGCGTTCAATAGTTCTGTTAATAGGTTCACAGGTCTAAGTCCTTTTGAAGTCGTTACTGGTTATAAACCTAGGAAACTTATTGATCTTATCCATATGTCACTGTCCTATAGGCCATCAGATTCTGTAGAGTTCTTTGCGCATCACATTCATTCATTGCATCAAGAAATCAGGCGAAAGATCATTACCAGTAATGAACATTACAAATTTTTTGCAGACCAACATATACGTTTCAAGGAATTCAACGTAGGTGATTTTGTGGTTTGCATTAGGCCCGAGCGGTATCCTCAGGGGGTCGTTCGTAAATTACATGCACGTAGCGCTGGACCCTTCAAAGTTATAAAACGAAACGGTCTTAATGTGTATACGGTAGATCTTCCACCTTCCATTGGAATTAGTTCCACATTCAATGTGGAGGATCTAGTTACTTTTCAAGGGACCACTGATACTTTGTCCGACCCTGCGCCCACCCATCCTGATTCCCCAGACTTGTCCCTTGATCCAGGGCCTCTTTTCGACCCCTCTTCCCAGCCTCTATCTCCCATACCCACCCTTCCCACACCCAGAGAGGAAATAAATGATATTCTGGACCATCAGATAGTATCATCGTTGGACGGCGGGTTTCTGAAGTACCTGGTTAAGTGGAAGTTACGCTCAGCTTCAGACAGTACGTGATTCATTGAAGAGGAGCTTCGAAGACTTGATCCTGACATCTTGGAGCGGTTCAGGAGTTTTGTTTTGTCAGTGGCGAAATCTTCGCAGCCTTGGAGAGTTGATGGGGACATCACGCGCACACGCACGCTCCCCCTATGCACGTACGCAAGGAGGGCCCGTTATTGATCTGGATCGATGACGACGTCCAAGGAGGGCCTCCTAGTTAGAAGACTGCGTTTTAGTTTGTTGGAGTTGACCTGATAGTCATGTAAATCCCACCATGGGTTCTCATGATCGTGGCACACTATTCTAATTAATCTGTACTTTGAATTTTTCTTATTATTGTTATTAGGAATATCATTGACTGTTTAGATTGCTTTGATCAATTGTTATTTTTGATTATTTCGTTTCCAAGTAATAGGTTGCGCACATGACGCGAGTTTTGGGGTATAAGGTTTTCTTATAAATAGGCACCCCTTGTAGGTTTTTTTTTTCTTCATCGAAGATTAATAAAATTTCTGCGTTTTTCTGCTCTTCTAAATTTCTGAGTTGTGGAGATTCAATTTGGTATGAAACCCTCCCTTCCTCGAAGGGCTGACTACCGTGGTGCGAAGCCACACCTATCCCGAATCGTCCCCACCTTCTACCATTCATATTTTTTCTCTTACAATCATCTACGCTTCAAATCCATCCTTTATTGCAGCCGTTTTTCTCTCTACAACAGATTTTCAGAATCTAGCCTTGCAGGAGGGCTGAAACTTTGGCGGAGCAACACGCACAGACCGTGCATCGGATTAGGCTAAAATTTGGAGGTTTTGTAGCCCACCCCTGGCTGACCAGAGCCAAGCTGAGCGTTTTCTGATTTGTGGGCCCCGCACATGTATGGGACACCTCTAGCGCACGTTCGGCTGGGCCTTCGCCACTATCCACACGTATGATGCTTCTCTGGTTCGTCTCTCTCCTCTCTTTCACCCATTTTCACCCAAAATCCCTAACCTTAACCCTAAATTACTCAAATCTCCAATTTTATGCTCTTCCTTCAACCTTAGGGTTCCCTGAATTGAAATCTGTGAACCCCTTGGATTGGGGAGTTATTTCTGTGCATGTGTGGATAAATTTACCCTCCTTTTATTATTGTTTGGTCTATATTTTTGATTTATCCAACCCTAGCTTGTGTAGGCCTGGGCCTACATAGATTCCCCTTGATTGAATACTTGAACTTTTGTGTGGGATATTGTGTAATTGTTTTTGTACTAACTTTATCTAAAGCCTGAATATCGTCCACATCATATTTGAATTTCATGTCCTGAATCAATGTATGTAGAGATTAGAGAATGACTCTAAAGATTAGATGATGTAGAGAATGAATGTAAAGATTAGATGATGTAGAGAATGGATGGTGAGAATGTTGAGAGAGAGAGAGAGCGAGAGAGAGAGAGAGAGAGAGAGAGAGAGAGAGAGATTAAAGAATGTAACTATGTAAAAGAGAGGAGAATGCAGGAGAAGGAGAGAATGAGAGATTAAAGAATGTAACTATGTAAAAGAAAGAGAAGAATGTAAGAGAAAGGGAATGGGTGAGTAGCATGATTGTCTTCTTAGGAGCTCCAATCTTGAATGATCTCTGTAAATTTCTCTTCTTAGGAGCTTGTAGGGTTGTAGAAGATTGTAGAGAGATTAAACTTTAGAAGCAAGAGAGAGAGAGAGAGAGGGAGAGTTTAGAATGAATAATATTGAATTTTTTTTTTTGTTTGGGGGGGGGGGGGAGATTTTGAGTGGCTTTTTTATAGGAAAAGAGTGAGGAATTTGCAATAAATAAATAATAACTAATAACCGATATTTGACCTTTGGGAAGCATTGGGAAATTGGTTGAATTTTTCAATGAAACTTCAAGGATTGTTAAACAAGACATCACTACACACTTGGAAATGAAAACATCACAAAAACATGTGCACCTGATAGGTTTCCTTTGCATGGGGCCCTAATTATGCATTGTCTGATTGAACTAACGCAA
Source organism: Magnolia kwangsiensis (assembly GCA_037074715.1). Taxonomy (NCBI): domain Eukaryota; kingdom Viridiplantae; phylum Streptophyta; class Magnoliopsida; order Magnoliales; family Magnoliaceae; genus Magnolia; species Magnolia kwangsiensis. The sequence goes on from CM073588.1 coordinate 86,327,238, forward strand.
TATATTCAAAATCAATTTATATAATTTATAAATGTAAGAAGACATGTATGGAAACACAAGTAATACATTTAAAAGCAAAAGAAGTAGAAAACTATAAATATACCTATGAGCAATGCGTGCATGTGGCTCAAAGCCTTAGACCCACATAGATTTGCGCGGTGACCCATGTTGTCAAGTGTGATTGCATATGCATTTATTCGACAATATGCAACTTATGCGATCGACTATTAGCCAACGATCAAATATTTGACATTGATTTTACCCTTTTCATGACCATTTGACCCATCTCTCCACCTGTACCCATTAGAAGATCCGCCTGCCAAATGTTAGCTATTGTGTTGGCCCCTTTCTAATTCAATGTTGCTGAGGTAAAATCTCCTCGTACTCCTTCCTAGCATAATTTGATATGTTACATTTCATAGCTATTATTATCCAATAGAGAAGATATAGGGTCATTGCCCTATAATATGTGATGCGGGCTGATCTGGGCCATGACCATTAAGTCCAAGCCCAACAGTTGGCCCATCAATAAGGAGTTCCAAGCCTCCTATTTAGGTAGCTAGCTAGTGATATCATTCAGCTAGCTATGAATAGTTCACTAGTCAAATCCCTATTTATTTATTTTCCATACTTGTAATAAGTCATTGGTTGTCAATTACATTATGAGTTTTCCTTTTATGTACGTTTCAAAGCTTATATAAGGGTCTGATATGAGTAGTATCAAGGCACCTTTGAATTGAATGAAAATTTCCAGCTTGCTTCTTTCTACTTTGTGTGGTTCTTGTGCATAGATTTAAGGTGCCTACGCTTAGGCGGATCCTTCACATCAGCCAGCTGCGCTAGTTTGGTATCATAGAAGGTTTCAACAGCCGGGTTGAAGTCCTGCATCAACAACAACTCGATATTATTGTGTCCAGGTTCTTTAATCATAAAATTCTGCCTCTTTTCCTTTATTTTCTTCATTGCATCCATCCTTCCTACCCACATTCTCCTTTTTTCTTTTCTTTTACAAAGCCTAAAAGTTCAATTGACAAGGGGAGTCCCTGCCGAAATTTTGGCAGCCATCTACCTATATTCCAACCCTTTAAAAACTCCCAAAATCAGCCATATTCAAACCCATTAAACTCCCTAAAATCGGCCTTATTCCAGGCCATTAAAACCCCCAAATCAACCCATTCCAGCCCTTTAAAATCCCCCCAAATCAGCCATATTCCAACCCATTAAAACCTCCAAAATCAGCCATATTCCAGCCCATTAAATTCCTCAAAATCAGCCCCATTTCAGCCCATTAAAACCACAAAACCAGCCCTATTCCATCACCTAAAAACCTCAAAATCAGCCTCATTCCAATCCATTAAAATCCCCTAAAATCAGCCGTAACCCCCCCCCACACCAAAAAATAAAATAAAAATAAAATCAGCACTATTACAGTCCATTAAAGCCTCCAAAATCGGCCCCATTAAAATCCCCAAATCATCCCATTCTATCCCATTGAAGACAAAAAGGCCATATTCTTGTCCAAATCCAGTCCAACTAGGAACGACCCTAGTCCAGCCTATTTCAATCCAACGTCACGATGTCTACCTGTAGTGGTAACGTCTATCGAGGGAGGCTTACTGATCAACAACAAGACAATTGCATCACCGAGCTATTCACAATGATAGCTAGCCTGGAAACCGCTGTTGACCAACTACGTGGAGAACAACACGATGAACAACCGGATCCTATCGGAGATCCCAATGGTAATCCAAATCCACAACAAGGGTTCCAAGTAGAACCTTCGGCGAATCAAAATGGTACGGGTCCTTAGGAGTATTTATAACTTCATGCAACGGCTCTTTGCAAAGAGCCCATAACATTGCGATAGAGACGCCTAAGAAAGATGATATTATTAAGAACTTACGGGTTGAAGTCAGGACTTCATGAGTTATCTTGATGCAAAGGCTTTTGTTGATTAGATTACAACGCTGGAAAATTATTTTGCAAGGTACGACAAGGATGATGTCCATCAAGTGGCCTTTGTCAAGGTTAAGTTCAAGGCCCCAACAGTAATTTGGTGGTGAAGCATTGGCGACAACAATTTCATCATGGCTCGTCCTGCCATCACCAGGTGGGCTGACACGAGGGAGAAGTTGGAAAATAAGTATTTGTCTTCAGATTACATGGATACTCTTCTTTAGGAGCTTCTTGTGTTCAAACATAGAACCTTATCAATGGATGATTGCACTGAAAAGTTACAATTAGCTTTCTGTTCATTGTAAGCTTGTAGAGACAAGACCACGTAACCGCTAACCGTGATCGGGCAGGGTTGCACCAAGAGATCTAGTGCAAGATAGTCACGTGTGATTCTGAGTCAATTGATGATGTTCATCGGAAGGCTCGACGAGTTGAACAGCAACAGCAACAACGTGCTCTTTGATGCTTTGGTTCTCCAGTTGGGAAACCTTCCGTGAGAAAGGGTTCGAATCCCCATCTCAATTGGTTTCCATCACAGGGCTACCGACCACCTCCCCACCCATTTCAGTCACGCCCATAGATGTAGACTCCTCTTATAAGGTAGCCTTAACCTTTGCAATGCCCTCCGCCACAAAATTCTTACCAAAATCAACCAACAGTGCAGGGACATGACACCAGTGAGTGAGGTATTAATCTTAATCATTCCATCAGAAGAGAATGACAGGGTGTTGATTGTTACCGTTGTGGACAGATAGGACACTTTTCTAATGAGTGCCTGCAAGTCAGGAACCTCCATTGCTACTGCAATGAGGATGACTCGTACTAACCAGACGGCCATGAGTATTACAATGAGCACATCGAGATGGAACGACCTTATGTAGAACCCGCATCACAGCTAGAGGTCCCTCCTGCTGAAACTGTGGTTGAAGCTGGAGGATGAAAGCCCTACTTTTATCATACGTTGCCTCCTTACCACCATTGAGGAGGAAGAAGAAGATTGGCGATGGACCACTGTTTTCCGTACCCGAGTAAAATGCCAGGGTAGGTTATGTAACATGATCATTGATGGTGGCAGTGCAATGAACACTGTATCTCAAGAGGTGATTGATAAGCTCAAGTTCCCAACTGAAAGGCATCCAAAACTATATTAGGTTGCATGGGTTGGGGATACTGCCATTCTTGTGATTCGAAGGTATTTTGGTATCATTTAAAATTGGCAAATACAAGGATAATAGTTGGTGTGACATAATTTCGATGAATGTCACCTACATCCTTCTCGGTCGACCTTGACTCTTTGATTGAAAGGTACAAAGCGACGATGCAGCTAACATGTATACTTTCCTATGGTGAGGTCATCGTATCCTTTTTTGCTTGTCGTAGCCTACCTCACCTCCATCATCAACATCAGCCACTCTTTTAAACTCTCATGTTCTCACTTCTCACAATGTGGAAGTTTGAAGAAGAAAGGAGAAATGCGTAATGTTTGCTCTAATCACAAAACATGTGCAAGAGCCTATTATTTACTAGGATGAGCCTATTCTTGATGAAGTCAAATCCATGTTACATGACTTCCAAGATTTGGTCCCTGATGATTTGCTTGGGGAGTTTCCTTTGTTGTGGGATATTCAACATGCTATAAATTTGGTTCCTAGAGTATCCTTAGTCAACTTACCAGCATACCAGATGAGTCTCGCCAAGCACGCCAAGTTGAATAGTCAGATTGATGAGTTCCTTAAAAAGAGTTACATCTAAGAGAGCCTAAGCCCATGTGTAGTGCCAACCCTCTTTACTCCTAAGAAGGATGGAGGTTGGCGCATGTGTGTAGACAACTGAGGTATTAATAAAATAACAGTGAAATATCGTTTCCCCATTCCTTGGCTTGATGATATGTTGGACTTGATGCCAAGTGCTAGCATCTTCTCCAAGATTGATCTTTATAGTTGATACCACTAGATTCGCATTTGACCTGGTGAACAATGGAAGGCGGTATTTAAGACGAAGGACGGTCTCTACAAGTGGCTAGTTATGTCATTCGGTTTCAAAAACACGCCTAGCACTTTCATGCGCATCATGACCCAGTTGTTATACCCTTTTATTGGTAAGTTTGTCATTGTCTATTTTGACAACATTCGTATCTATAGTAAATGAAGAAAAGAGCATCTAAATCACCTTAGTCTTATATTCAGAACCCTTCATCAGCTTTAAAAAGTGTACCTTCATGAGTACATCAATGGTCTTCTTATGATACATTGTCCCATCGCGAGGTGTAGAGGTGGATCTCGCCAAGGTGAAGGCCATCGTTGATTGGCCGACACTTACCACTATCTTTGAAGTTCATAGTTTCCATGGCCTCGCTATATTTTATAGATGTTTTGTGCGGAACTTCAACAACATCATGGCCCCGAGCACCCGATTGTATGAAACAAGTTTCAATGGACAAATGCAACAACATGAGCGTTTAATAGGATCAAACGTAAGATGACTGAAGCTCTAGGCTTGTGCCTTCCGAACTTTGAGAATGCATTTGGGATGAGTTGTGATGCCTCTAATGTCGGCATTGATGGAGTTCTCAGTCAGGAGGGCCATCCTATAGCTTTCTTTAGCAAAAAGCTCTATGATGTGAAGCAGCGGTACTCCACCTATGACTTGGAATTTTATGGCATCACTATTTGGTTGGCAAGGAGTTATTCCTATATTCTAATCATGAAGCACTCAAGTATTTAAACTCTTAATAGAAAATGAGTGCTTGTCGTGTCAAGTGGAGTGCATACCTTTAAGGGTTTTCTTTTGTCATTCGTCACAAGGCTGGCAAGGACAATCAGGTTGTTGATACATTAAGCCGTCGTGTGCATCTATTGCCATTGATGACGGTCATTGTTCCGGGATTCAAAGAGATACGACGTGAGTATGCTAATGACAAAAATTCCAATTGTATTTATGCAGGCATTCTCTGTGGTGAGCTTGCGAGACACCCACATTTTAGTATTTATGATGACTACTTGTTCCAAGGAATACAACTTTGCCTACCAAATACATCCATCCGTAAGTATATTTTGAGGGAATTACACGCCTGTGGGTGTTGTGGGCACTTGGACCGTAATAAGACCCAAGCTCTTGTTGGAGATAAATACTTCTGACCTCATCAAAAATCAGAAGTCGCAAAGATCTGCCAATTATGTAGGGTTTGCCAACGTGTTAAAGGTCAAAAGAAAAACAGTGGATTGCGTCAACCACTATCGATCCCACATGTTCTGTGGGAAAATCTCAGCATAGACTTCGTCCTAGGTTTGCCAAAGACCGCTTGGAAAGTTGATTTAATATTTGTGGTTGATCGATTTTCAAAGATGGCTCATTTCATACCATGCTTGAATACAGTAGATGCTCTCAAGATTACTCAATTGTTCTTTCGAGAGGTTGCTTGTCTTCATGGGCTTCTAAGGACAATTGTATCTAATCATGATACCAAGTTTACGAGTTATTTATGGAAAACCCTTTGAGCAGCAACGAAAACGAAGCTTCAGTTCTCTAGTGTGTCTACCACTATCAAATTGGTGGTCAAACAACTCTCAGACTGATGGTCAAACAAAGTGGTCACCTGTGGCTTGGGCAAGTTATTACGATGTCTTGCCCGCGATCATGTAGCTATGTGGTACTTAGTTATACCCATGGCTGAATTTGCTCATAATAACTCAGTCAACAGGGATGTCACCTTTTGAAGCAATAACTGGTATACGATCGCATCTTCCAGTTGATTTGGTTCCTCTACCTATAGAGTGGAGACCAAGTGCAAAAGTCGATGACTTCATCCACCATATGCAGTAGGTGCATGATGGAGTTTGACGCATTATCGCCTCAAATAATGAAAGTTATAAGCAACATGCAGACATAAGACGTCGCTATGTTGAATTTGAGAAAGGTGACATGGTTATGGTCCGTATTTGTCTTGAACAGTTGCCCCCCAGTACCTTGAAGAAGCTCTATTCTCGCAATGTGGGGCCATTCAAAATCATAAAGAAGATTAGTGCGAATGCTTATGTTTTAGATCTCTCACCAGATTTACCTATCATTCCTACTTTCAATGTGGAAGATTTTCCATCTATCATGTGCACCATACCGACGATGGTATCGAATAACACGTCATCACACTTCCAACCATTTTACCACCTATAGACACGATCATTGATGTTCTCAATGACCAAATCGTCTCCACGCGCTAAGGTGGTTACCAAAAGTTTCTCATTCGTTGGCAAGGACGACCTCTCTTCAATGCTACATGGATCACAACTACCGACTTTCATGTCTGAATCCTGACCTCTACGAGCAATATCAAGCCATTAACTTGCCGGAGTCGAGTTCTTTCAAGTGGGGGAGGACTGATGTAGGATGATCTGGTCCCACAATCCACATGCCAGGCCCATGCCTATTAAGTCCAAGCCCAACAGTTGGCCAATCAATAAGGAGGCCCCCCTTCTGTTTAGGTAGTTAGCCAACGAAGTCAATCAGCTAGCTATGAATAATCCACTAGTCAAATCCCTTTTATTTATTTTCCATATTTGTAATAAGTCATTGATTGGTAATGACATTATGTGATTTTCTTTTATGTACATTTCAAAGCTTGTATAAGGGCCTGAGATGAGTAGTATCAAGGCACCTTTGAATTGAATGAAAATTTTCAGCTTGCTTCTTTCTACTTTGTGTGGTTCTCGTGCTTAGATTAAAGGTGCCTATGTTTGGGAGGATCCTTCCTATCAGCCGACTGCGCCACTATGATTGGTCCCCACTACAAATAGTGCATAAATGTTTGATGTGGTTATGCCAAGCACCCAAAATATCTATAAGTGTGAGACATAGATGCGACATCTCGACTATGATTGGGTGTGTTCCACCCTGAAGGAAAATTGGTGCAACCCAAGCTATCGAGTCAATGAGATCTCAACACTTGAATCGCAAAGAAATGGACAAGAGTATACTCATAAGAATAGTTGAGTGGAGAGGGACAAATAATTTTATTGATATCATATCAAGCTTCTTCATGCAATACTCAATACTTAGAAAATACCTCCTACCCTCCTTTTGTAAACCTTAAATGAATCTTTAATGAGGATTTCCCAATTAAGAGATTGATTTCATCAATCATAGTCGATTTGAAATCAATATAATCCACTTAAGATGGTAAAAGCCTAATAATTGTAAAAGAAAATCTAGGAAATAATCCTCAAAATCTTTAATCCTGTTTTCAAATCAGCCTCATATCATCTATCACATCATAGCTTTTGATATTTAAGCCCCAAATCTATAAATAAACACTCTAAAATTAGCACATGTTGGCCCTATTGTGGGCCATGGGCTGCATCATTCTCCCTAGGTCGGAAAGAACTCGACTCCGACAAGTTGGATGCCTCATACAAGAAATAGTGGTTTGTATCTAGTTGTTTCAATTTGTTGCGTGTGATCCAATCATATTCAAAATAAAGCTTATTCTTCCATTTCAAGTATTGCTTGTATTGGCCCCGTCGAGTTTCAGTAATCTTCACTTGAAACAACTTCTTTTTCTTTGGGAGTTGTTTATCCATATCGATAATGACTTCATCTCACACGTTAGACACCTCGCCATAGAGCTTGAACATATCCATCTCGTTTAAAGTCGGCAAGATATCTAAGTCATCTAGCAACTCGATATCATAGGCATTGTCACCCAACTTCATCTTAACTCGACATGGACCAATCTTCTTAAACTTAAGCTTATTATAAGTTCCCCTCAAAAGTGATGCAGGACAATTATCCACTTGCTCTAAAAGCTCGAATTGATAGAGCGTAGTGAATCAATCCATTTATCTCATAGCTCAGGCCTCACATCCCAAGGGTTAGGACCTCGATTGAACCCCCCTCGTGGACCCCACTTCACATGAGTTCTGCCTCACACGAGTCACCTGCCTCACGCAGGCCACCCAGCCCGTGTGTGCCCTTGCATCCCACAAGCCACCCCACTCGAGCTTGATGTGAAAATGCCCCTGCATTAATCACCACCGGTGAGGAGTTTCGAACACGAGACCCCCGATCTGATACCACTTTGATGTTGGACAATTAGCCACTTGCTCGAAAAGCTCAAACTGATTGAGCGTGGCGAATCAATCCCTTTATCTCATAGCCCATGCCTCACATTCCATGGGTTAGGACCTAGGCCATAACCCCCTAGTGGGCTCCACTTCACATGGGTTCCGCCTCACACGAGCCACCTGCCTCATGCCGGCCGCCCACCCCAAGTGTGCCCCTGCATCCCATAGGCCAACCCACTCGAGCCCGGTGTGAAAATGCCCCTCAATTAAAAAGCCTTTCTTTGTGGAGGTAAGCCAAAGCTAAGTCACTTTTTAAATATATATATATATATATATATATATATATATATATATATATATATATATATATCTTCTCCCATCAATTTTCATTTACGGCTTCTCGGTACCCAGTGTTGCTCTCTTCAATCTTCTTCCTTGTTTAAACTTACAAGTCTTGGATGTGCTCGGCGAAAGCATCAACATCTTCACTTGATCTTGTACCGATTATGCTACTAACTCAAGCACAAGATGTGGACCTCTCATTTATAGTCTTAAATGGGGATTTTCTGGTGGTATGATTTATGCATTTATTGTAGGCAAACTTAGCTTGTGATATAGCCAGGGAATGCCAAATTGGTTACGTATCGGCCGTATCGGCCGATACGTAACGGTAACGGAGGCAACCGTTATGCGATTCGGCCCCGTATCGGCCAATTTGTTTTTTTTCACCGTATCAGCAGATACGGGGGCGTATCGGCCGTTATGGGCCGTTACAGGCCCGTATCGACCTTTTTCCATTTTAAAATTTATTTTTGCTGTTTTTTTGAAACCTCTTGCTTCCAAATTGTTTCTCACTCATTCTACTACTAATTTCGACTAACTTTGGCTGGGTATTTGAGATAAAAATACATTATATTATGGATTTTCTTGAATGAAAGCTCGGTGGGCCATTTTTCAGAAATTCATTAAAAATAGGTATTTATACTTTTTTTAATATGTTTTGTTGTTTTAATCATACCATATGATGTGTTAATTATAGTAAAACATGTTAATGTGCATTTTACAGATTTGGGGTGCCATTTAATATTTTTTTCTATTTACGCATGAATTTTGGCCCCTTTTTTTAAAATTCGAAAAATCAATTTTTAATGGTTGTATTGCTGTTTTAATCATGCCATTTGATGTGTTAATTATAGTAGAACATGTTAATGTGCATTTTACAGATTTTAGGTGCCATTTTATATTTTTTTAAATATTTTTTTCTATTTACGCATTTATTTTGGCCCTTTTTTTGAAAATTCGAAAAATCATTTTTTAATAATTCTTTTGTTGTTTTAATGATGCCATATGATGTGTTAATCATAGTAGAACATGTTAATGTGCATTTTATAGATTTGGGGTGCCATTTTATATATTTTTTATATTTTTTTCTATTTACGCATGAATTTGGCCCCTTTTTTTAAAATTTGAAAAATTAATTTTTAATAGTTGTTTTGTTGTTTTAATCATGTCATATGATGTGTTAATCATAATAGAACATGTTAATGTGCATTTTATAGATTTGGGGTGCCATTTTATATATTTTTTTAATTTTTTTCTATTTACGCATTTTTTTTGGCCCTTTTTTTGAAAATTCAAAAAATCATTTTTCAATGATTCTTTTGCTGTTTTAATGATGTCATATGATGTGTTAATCATAGTAGAACATGTTAATGTGCATTTTACAGATTTGGGGTGCCATTTTATATTTTTTTTCTATTTACGCATTTATTTTGGCCCTTTTTTTGAAAATTCGAAAAATCATTTTTTAATGATTCTTTTGCTGTTTTAATGATGCCATGTGATGTGTTAATCATAGTAGAACATGTTAATGTGCATTTTACATATATGGGGTGCCATTTTATTTTATTTTTTTAATATTTTTTTCTATTTACGCATGAATTTTGGCTCTCAAAAATAATTGCAAACACCTAAATGTAAGATATTTTCATATTACATTTATTCTAATATATCTATCATTGATAGTAGATAGTTAGAAAATTAAATATATGAATTTTGTAGTCAAATTCAGGTTATCTGGTTCATAAATTCATTAGACAGTTCGATACAACTTCTGACCAAAGAGTGGACCGTTACACCACCATAAATATGTTCCAATTTATAAATGAATGCATATTTGGAATGCTTAGAATATTTCGGATTTAATCCATATTTTTTCATAATTTTTTAGCAAAAAAAAAAATTTTGCGCCGTTATGGGCCGTTACGCCCCCATATAGCCGTTACGCCCCCGTATCCGTATCGGTTTCGGAGGGCACCGTTACGCCAACCGATACCGATACAGGACACCTTGGGTATAGCTAAGTCCCATTGAGGAGGTTACCAAGGCACTCTTGTTGGCTACCTTGGTTTGGCCATCTATTTGAGGATGATATGCATTAGAGAATTGAAGCTTTGTCTCCAACCACTTCCATAGAGTGCGCCAAAACTACTCCACAAACTTTGAATTATGGTCCAAAGTTGTTGTTTTCGGTACCCCGTGAAGTCTCACAATTTTTGCGAAGAATATGTTGACAATATGCATAGTGTCCGTCATCTTTTTGCATGGAATGAAGTGGGCCATCTTCGAAAAATGCACTACCACAAAGAAAATCAAATATTATCCCCTTTAAATCTAAGGAAGACTTAGAAGGAAGACCATAGAGATGTCCATCCATGGTGTGAATGGAACGAGAAGTGGCATATAAAGGTTGGCATTCTGTACGTGACCTTTGGAGATTTGGCATCGACGATATTGTACTACGAATCGTTCAATGTGACAACGCATATGAGGCTAGTAGTATTTTCCCTCCAACATGGCCAATGTTTTATTTCTTCCAAATTGTCCATCTCGTCCTCCTTTATGTAGCTCGGATGGAATTTTCTCTCATAGCAATCCTTTAGGAATGCATAAATGAGAACCTTTGAATAAATATCCATTGAGTCAGATGAATTTACACTTTGTATCTTGGTCATCCACACATCGATCAGGCATTTTGCAAAAAATGGTATCTTCCTTGTATTGTTCTTTTAATGCCTTGAATCCCACAACTTCCATGGCGAGTGTTCCTTATGAAAACATCAGCCCTATCCACTCATCAAGTGGGCCACGCCATAGAAAACAATGTTTATCCATCGATAAATAAAAAGTAAAATAAAAACGTGGCCTACTCGATGAGTGGATATGAATGATTTTTGTACTAGGTGATCCTTGTGGTTTGGGCAAGCTATTGGATGGGTTGGATTTCGCATGCACTTAATAGGTGGGAAGTTATCAGCTGGGTGGACCATAACTTGTGGTCCAACCGGTTGGACTTGAGACCTATATCTATATATATCTACAGAGAGAGAGAGAGAGAGAGAGAGAGAGAGAGAGAGAGAGAGAGAGAGAGAGTAGCCATGCCATATGGGACTTAAAGTTGACCAATCAAGGATCAACATGTTCATAGGATGAGTGTAGTTGAAATGAGGATGTTAAGATGGGTGAGTGGCAAGAGAAGGATAGATTTGGAAATAAATGCATTCATGGGAACTTAGGAGTAGCACCAATAGGCAGTAAGAAGAGAGAAAGTGGACTTAGATAGGGATGTACACAAACCAAGTTAGCTCGGTTAGCTTGCTTGACTCGACTCGAAAAAGCTCGATTCAATTCGGTCCGAAACTAAGTTTGAGCCGAGTTGAGCTGATTTTTTGAGCCCGAAAAAATTTCAAACCGAGTTCAAGCTCGAATCGACTCCAATCAAACCCAACTCAAATCGAAATCGGATCGAAACAGTTCGGTGACTCAGTTACTTTGATATTGATGTTGCTCACCAAGTGTTTGATGAAATGACTCAATGAAGTGTGGCTGGTGGCAAGGAAGGTACGTATACGAAACAAATACCCTTTTTTTCTTGATTTTTATGTTGCTTACAAGGTGTTTGATGAAATACATGTAAAACCACTGCTGTTGTTTTACATTAAGTGAGATTTTGAAGGTGCAAGCCATGTGTTTGTGAAAATGCTGCATAGGCAAACTCGGCTCGAACTGGCCTGAGCTGCTGATCGAACCGAGCCGAGCTGGCCAGTCAGGCTCGAGGACCGAGCCGAGCCGAGTTCAAGCTGGGGTCAGCAAGTGGGCGAGCCGAGTCGAGCTGTGCCAAGCTCAACTCGGTTTTACTCGTGTACACCTCCAGACTTAGATGGTTTGGCCATGTGCAATGGAGATCAAGAACAACAACGGTTGGAATGAGTTAGTTCAAGTTGAAGTATCTTAAAGGGCAAGGGGAAGGCCCAAAAGGACATTGGTGGAGGCAATTAGAAAAGATTTGAGCACCTTGGGTTTAAACTAAGAATACGGCCTTTGGTAGAGTAGAATGGTAGAACAAGATTTGTGCAGCCAGCCCCAATTAGTTGGGACAAGGCTTAGTTGATGATGGCAATGACAATCTTATTGAAGTAGATGGTTATGATTAGAATTACCAAATGGGTAAGGATTATATTAGGATTTCTTTTTTCTTAAAAAGTATAGTTCCATATCCATACTTATTTTATATGATAGGTATAAAACCAGCAATGCTTTGTAGGTCAAAATGTTGTGCGTTAATGAACAGCATGTTCATAGGATGGGTTTAGCTGAAATGAGGATTTTAAGATGGATGAGTGGCAAGATGAGAAAGGATAGAATTAAAAATGAATGCATTTGAGAGAACATAGGAGTGGCACCAATAGGTAATAAGATGAGGGAAAGTAGACATATGGTTTGGTCATGTGAAACGGAGACTGATTAGGAGTGAGTTGGTGCAGGTCGAGGGCTCTACAAGGGCATGGGTGGAGGACTGGAGGTAGTAAGAAAAGACTTGATGACCTACAGTCTAATTGAAGTTAGTGCCCTTGATGGAGTGGATTGGCAGAACAGGATTCATGCAGCTGACCCCAATTTGTTGCGATAAGGCTTTAGATGACGACAATGTTGACGACGACGACAATGATAATATATCTATATCTATACTACGTAAAAGAGTGTTATTGCTTTTTAGGATTAAATTCTCACTATGTCCCGTGAATGTACTTTCAATGAAGCTGTTGTCAGCTTTTGTTGGCGCACTTGATGCGGGCCATAAGTGACATCTGATACATTGGATGGGCCGTACTTTAAAATGTCTTTAGCCAAGAGACAGCATATCTATACCACACAAGAAAGAGTGTTGTTGCTCTTTAGGGCGAAATTTCCAGTGTCCTGTGAGTGTACTTTCGGTGAAGCTATCATCAGCTTCTGTTGGCGCATGTGATGCGGGCTACAAGTGGGATATCTGAGACATACATTGGATGGACGCATCCTTCTAAGTCCAAACAAATGGCTATGATTGTAAAAACAGGCATGTTCAAATGATTGACATGGGTTTCACAGTCACACGTGCACAAAACTAGTGCATGTAAAAGTCTTTTATGAATATCTGGATGAAGTAGAGAGAGACTCTCATGCTTGGGGGAGTGATTTCTTTACTCTTTGCTAGTGATGCTCCAAGCTGGTTGGTGTGATTGCTAACCATATCAAAGTACAACTGATAAAATTTCTGTCATCCATTTAGTGTCTTAATTTATCACATTTCTATCCTTGCATTTTACCTTTGTAATATTTGATTCTAATTTTCCCTTAAAAAGAATAGTATATTTTCAAGGGAAAAGCAATTGCAAAAGTGGTTATATGTTACATTAACCTACAATGGGATGTGGGGGATTGCTTTTCTAGCATCAATATGCCCTAAAATTGTAATGCACTTTAACTTAGCTAAACTACCCATGACAAAACAGAAAAAAATACCTAAACTTTTTGTGAAGTTTAAGGGTGTTTTGTGTGATACAGTTTTGTTCAGAGCATAAATTGTTGGTGTTACATGGATTTTCATGAGTCAAAGTTGTGTCCATCCTTTGCATGGTAATCTTCGTATCTTTGTAATGAGGACGTTTGTGCAAAAGGATATAACATGCTTGATTGCGGGTTTATCAGATCTTACTTTCACCCCTTGTTGGCTTTGACAATTTGTTGATTTTGAAGCGTGTTTGAGGATCATTCTGGTCAGTGAGATTTGGGTTACGTTTTCTTTCTTTTTGTAAAGTTCTAAACATTTGTTGGTCTTTCAAAAAATTTCAAACATGGATTAATCAAATGGGAATAAAATGCAAAATTTCGTCGAGTGTATGTGTGGTTTTTGTTGAATGCATTAGAAATTTGTGTTAGCCTAGTAAGTTATAGTTTGCCCTCGAAATCATGCTAGATGGATTCTTCTCATTACTTTTGTTAATTGGCTTGCCACAAATTCTTTCATTTTGATTTGAATATTGAAATTCAGATTTGGATGCCTAAATGTAAGAGGTAGTTATTATCTACTTGATATAGTCTTTGTAGAGACAAGGTATGTAAGAGGGAGTCATGAGCCTTGATGTGATGATAATTTTTTGTAATCCTCTTTGTTGAAGCTTTCCTTGTATGCAATGTTTTCTATCGCGTTGTTGGAAGATGTTTATGAGTATAAAGATGGATTTTAAGAGGAACTGATTAAGGAAGAAAGAAAACCACATATATGAAGGGCATAATGGACGGTATGGTAGGGGTTTACAGTGGGAAATTCCAATTTCCAAGTTCCCCTTTACAATTTGTATATGATATGATTCTATGAGGCATAAAGGACTCGTTTGCTAAATTTGAGAAAGGTCGTGAGGTGTCTCTAAGGTGTATCGAACAATCTCCAAAAGTGCAAGCTTCTAGGGGTTTGTTTGGAAAGATGGCCAAGCACCTCTGTGATGGGGATGTCGAAAGAATGGAAACCAAGCTCTCTGGATAGAGAAGAAATTATTTGACGCTTGGGGTCCACATCACCTTTATTGAACTGGCTAGCACAAACATGCTTATTCACTTCATGTCCTTGCTTCAGTGCTCAATAAGCATGCTTAACAAGCCTGATTTTTTCTGTGAAGTTCTTTTACTCATTTATTTTGGAGGAGGGTGGGGTTAGAGGGCTTTGACTGCCAAGATATGGCATTATTCAGGCCCTCCTCGGTTGATTACTTATTGGGGTGCAAATGGATCGGGTCTGATCGGGTTTAAGGGGGTTCAGGACCCGACCCATCAAATAGTTGGGTCTGTATTTTGCACTCAAACCCTACACAGTAATATCTGGGTTCTCCAACTCAAAATAATCCAAGCCCTTTGTTTAACATGCCAAGTTTGATATACGAGGATCCCTACCTAACCGTTCGGTTCAAGTTGAAGGAGTATACTGGGGTTTCACACAAATGATGTTCCATATCTGTCGGTTGTGTGTAGGCTTAATTCAAATTAGCTCCAAGAGCACATGGTCTTATGCCATTTTAGATAGAAGTTGAGAAGAACTTTTGAATAATCCAAGTATAAATCTATTTAAAGCCATCCTCCATATGTATTGAACAATTATAATAAATGATTAAAAAGGTGTCTTCTTAGAGCATGTGTTGCTTATTATGGTAGCAAGTGGGGTTATGTGTGCACAGATGCTAGCATACAGCTATTAGGTTGCTTGCAGTATGTTTCAGATCTAGATTTCATATTTCCTGCTGTTGGGCATGGTTTGTTTGCAGTGTTAGATTTGGATATGGAAAAGTACAGCTTTAGATCTGGTTTTGTTCATTGTGCTGCGTCAGATACAAGTTAAAAATTGTGGTTGGAAGTTGGAACCTTAGTTGCATGATCCTTAACTAGGTGACACTCCCACTTCAAATTATGCTCTGGACTTGCCCTCCCACCCCCATGTTCTTGCTGGTTATACCTGCTAACAAGTTGGACTAGATGCTTCCATCATCATCATCATCATCTAAGCCTTATCCCAATTAATTGGATTGGCTACATGAATCCTTTCTGCCATTCCACTCTATCAAGGGCCAGACCTCCAGTTAGACCATAGATGATCAAGTCTTTTCTTACAACCTCCATCCACATCCTTTTGGGCCTTCCCCTTGCTCTTTTAGAGCCTTCAACTTGTACCAACTCACTCCTAACCGTTGTGGTTCTTGGTCTACGTTGCACATGACCAAACCATTCAAATCTACTTTTCCTCATCGTATTACCTATTGGTGCTACTCCTAAGTTCCATCAAATGCATTCGTTTCTAATATGTCCTTCCTCTTCTTGCCACTCAACATCCTCATTTCAGCTGGATTCATCTTATGAACATGTTGTTCTTAATTGCCCAACATTCTGTCTCATAAAGCATGGTGGTCTTATAACTATCCTATAAAATTTCCCTTTCAAATTGAGTGGTACACGACGATCATATAAAACTCCAAAGGCACATCTCCATTTCTTTTACCCAGCTTGAATTCTATGTGCAACATCCTTTTCAATCTCTCCACTCTCATGAATTATCGACCCAAAATATCGAAAGTGGTCATTTTGGGTAACTTCTTGTCAGAAATCTTAATTAATTCCTCGTTTTCACTCCTATCAATACTAAAACTGCACCCCATATCAAGGTATTCAATAGAGATAACGGTGGCAGTAATGGCCACTGTTGTTACCATTATGATATAGACCATAACAGCCATTACAACCTTTTTAAAAAAAATTATTTACTGTAACAACTGTTATGGGGCACTTTTTTTTTTCCATAATGGCTCCGTAATGCATAATGGTACCCACTGTTACCCATTTTTGGATATCATGCTCCATACACTTTGTTTTAGTTTGACTAATTTTAAATACTTTAGATTTTAAAGCATCCTTCCATAAATCTAGCCTTGTGTTTACGCCCTTCCTCATCTTGTCAATCAAAATTGTCATTTGCAAACAACACACACCATGGGATCTCATCCTACAAATGCTTCGTTAGCTCGTCCATAACCAATGTGAAAGGTACGGGCTCAATGCTGACAACTGGCATAAGCATAGTAGCCTACAGTATTGGGAACTCACTTGTCTCCACTAGTGGTCCTCACATTTGTTATCACTCCCCCATACATATCCTTAACAATGTCATTATATCCTCTTGAAACTCTATTCTTTCCTAACACCCATCAAATTAACTCTATAGGGACCCTATTGTATACTTTCTCTAAGTCAATAAAGTCGATGTGGATATCCTTCCTCCTTTCCTTATATTTTTCCTTTAATTATGTCAGTAGGAAAATAGGTTCAGTGGTTGACCTCCTAGGCATGACAAACTGATTTTCTAATACAATTGTCTCATGTCTTTGTCTTTGCTCAATCACTCTCTCCCAAAGTTTATAGTATGGTCTCATGCCTTAGTCTCTTTGCTCAATCACTCTCCCAAGTTTCATAGTATAGCTCATGCCGTAGTCTTTGAAATAGGCGCTTCCCCAAAGTTTTTTAATAACAGTATCAGGGGGTGTATCTACGATATGGGCCCATACAGCTCCTTGGCTGATGCGAGCCTGTATCGGCCCCATATCAGATCCCCATATCGTGTATCGGAAGGCACCGTATGTACATGGCTCCCCCCTGCTGCACCTAAACCTGTTGCCACTTAGCTTCATGGTTCATGCAACTATAGTTGGAACAATTATTGCAAAGGTGAACTTGTTACAAATTTTCCTTCATTACATTTAGTTTTGAGCTCAAACCATCTTTTATGAAGGGTACAATCAAACTAATCGTTAGAAGATATAGCGAATTGTGCAACTTTTCTTAGACATTTTTACACTTTTTGACACTAATGATAGATGAAGCGGAGGAAAAGGATACAATGATTGCACCTTTGCTGCAAATGTTCCTACCACAATATATATGTTACTACTAAGAAACAAATGCATCCACACATCCATAGCTATCGAACCATTTAAAGATTATTTGACTGTTGAGGTAATTATTTTGGCTATCAAACAACACATTGGGAAAATGTGATGTGGACTTGTAAGGGCCAGTTTGAGTGATGGGCTTAAATGAGTTGAATTCATTTCTTGTCATTTTCGCACAAGGTTCTATCATTTATATGGACAAAACCGTCAGTTGAAAATGTTATTTTGCCTGAAAGGAGATGAATGTCTAGACCTGGTTTCTTGTTCAAGGGATAGTACCTGCCTGACAAGTGTTCGGATCACACACACATGTATGCCATGTTGGCAAGCGTGCAGCAAAGTGTGAATACTATGGCTGATGAAATAATTCTTTATGAACAAGTTGAGCTGAGTCTCCGAACTCGGGCGAGTCGTGACTTGATTCAAGACCGAACGAGTCAAGCTGAGTCTCCAAATCTGAAAACCATGCAGGGTGGTTGTCCATCATGTTGACTAACATATCGATGAGCTGGCCTAAATTTTAGGCTGCTCTACGCATCAGGTGGGTCGCTTTTGTATGTTGAACATAGTCGGCAATGTCATTAACCATTCATTGATTCCCATGTTCCACTGGATGAGTGGACTGGCCTGACCTTGGGCCAGATCATCATCATCATCCGCATTGGGGGTCTGCCTGATGAGGCATGTGTTGGATGTCCTGCACACGTACATGGTTGATACATGAGGTTGTGTAGAGGTACATGTGGGCTAAACAAAACTCCGATAATGTTGGTCTCATTGGGTTATTTCTCTTATAATTAAAATGGGAACGAAGGATGAGTTTTCTTTTGGTGAAACGTTGAGTTCAATGAATGTTGAACTGTCCCTATATCCCTAGGATACGATTCTCTCTAATTCCTTGTGCTGAGTGTATATTTCAGTAATTGCTAAATCTTTTGGGATTCTCAAGGGAGGATTATTCAGTTTCTCCTGCCATAGTTTGGGTCGACCTTTGGTGTCTTCTTTGCCTAAAGGTGGTTTCTAGTGGAATTTGTGGTGCCCAGAAGAGGGTCTGATTGTGAGTTGGTGATACTTTGATGAATTGAGATTCCTTAATGGAAAGTTTTAAACTCATTCAAGATAGGTTCTCTGTGAGATTCCTTCTAGAAAATACAATCAACCAAAAGATAAGTCCCATGTGGAAGGAGGGTTTTATGGGTTTGGTTGAGAGCTTTTACATCTTCTTTGAAGGGAATGCCTTGTGGGATGCATCGATGCTACCTTGTTGCTACAGCCTCTTGTCACTGTTGTTGTTGTTCCTTCTCTAGGAGCTGTTGGATTGTTAGGGTGCTAGCTGTGTATATCAAAGGGGAAAAGGCCCATTTTGCATTTGCATTGTTGGTGTTTGGACCAACTGGAATTGCGAGGTCATTTTTATACTTGTCTCTGACTTGCATATGAATTCATCATCATCCTAGCCTTGTCCCAGCTACTTTAAGTGATAGACTGATAATTCATCTCAAAATGAGGAAGATATGTAGAGTTTACAAAGCAAATGAAGTGTTTGCATCATGGTTGACGATGCATATCACATTAGCCCATCTGTTAACTCTCTCATTTCTGCCTTGTTTTGACTCTATCACTGTTTAACTGGATGGGAGAATCTCATTCTGATTCCTCTTTGCTCCACCTAGTAGTGTGATGAGCTGTCGTAGGCTTAGGTAGAGGTGGCAATAGCTGAGCAGCCTGCTTGCTCGCCTGGCTGTGGACTGGGCTTGGACCATGAGATGAGCTTGCCCGGATGTGTTTTCTCAATTAATTTTCAGGCCACGCTTGGGCTAAAGTCAAGCCCATGAGATGAGCTTGCCTGGATGTGTTTTCTCAATTAATTTTCGGGCCACGCTTGGGCTCAAGTCAAGCCCATGAGATGAGCTTGCCTGGATGTGTTTTCTCAATTAATTTTCGGGCCACGCTTGGGCTCAAGTCAAGCCCATGAGATGAGCTTGCCCTGATGTGTTTTCTCAATTAATTTTCGGGCCACGCTTGGGCTCAAGTCATGCTCGAGTCATGCTCGACCACCAGAAGGATATTTGGAACCCCCTGCCCCCCAATAAATAAATAAATAAAAATAAAATCTCGCTACCCCTACCAAGCCATCTTGCCATGGTGGTCATCTGGGCCAATGTAAAACTTCTTGGGCCTTGTATGCAAGGCCTAGTCTGGGCTTGGGCCTCATAGTGCAGGACTTGGTCTGCAGTGCCACTTCTTGTCCCAGTTAAAAGAGGGTTGTTGTCAACTGGATACCCGATTGTCATATTTTTGCCAAGCAAATCATGAAATTCATGTTTGGTGCTAACAAGCCAACCCTAATGGTTGAGACAATGGTATGATGATGCTGATGATTCTGATGATTCTGATGATGTGGTGGTGATTTCTCAGAATTCTATTTTGGAAGGGCCTGGATTGTTAGTGGAACTACCCCCAAGGTTGAGTTTCAAAACATTGGGAGGGGGAGGAAAATCAATTACATTTTGACATTGTGACCTTCATTTCACAATAATTCACAACCAGCAAATTGCTTACTTGGCCTGAAACTTGGAATCCATTGAACTTTTGTTACGGCCTAGTGCCTAGTGTTTGATACAAATTGGTTCCATAACTTTTTCAAGGGTACACTTTTTTGTTAAATTTAATTTTTCCTTTCATCCACACCTCCCACATGACATGAGAGCAAACAACATCTCTTTCCATAAAACCTGATCTCTTTGGGCGAAGGGCCCACAATGACTACCAACTTCTATACCAAAATGCAAGTCATGACAAAAAGGTTGGGAAATGTTTCAACTTTTTGATGCACCCATGCTTTGGCTTCAAAGGTGTCCCCATCCATGGCTTGGGGTGCTTATGGCAATGCCAATACCCATAATAACATTCCTGGAGTCTCCATTATCCACTAAGAAGACCTCTGCAAGGACGAAGAAAAATAATTCTTGATCCTTCTCGTAGTGCCCACACCTCCGCTTCATTTGATTTCTTTGGTGTGATTGGAAAGCGAATAGTTTGAAGCGTAGTGTTCACTGTTCACTCCTGTGAAGCGTGAGGCGTAAGCTACTAGCTTATAGCATAAGTTACATGCTACTTCTATATTTTTAACTAAGGTTGTGTTTGGTCGCACCGAATATCATGACATGTTATGATATTTTTCATCAAATAGATTGACTAACAATGACATTTTATAATATCTGGTACAACCAAACACAACCTAAAATAATAGGAAAAATAAGGTAAAGATTAACTATAAAGATAAAGAAAGAGCAACGGAACTAGTTTAATGCTATTACTTTCATTATTTTGGTAAAATCGCTGAAAAGATTATCTAATTTTTTATTGAAAAATAGAAAAATGTAACAAATCATTGAAAACATCAATTGAACTTTGTTTTAGTGAAAAATAACTTGTATTGTCAGCTATGCCGCATAGGCTATGTGATGGGTAGCATATGTAAATTAGCATGTGGCGTAGGCTACATGTGATTTAAGTTATTTTCATGAGCTACGCAGTGTTAAGGCTAAGCTAGGCTATGAAACGTAAGCTATATGCTACATCACATGGGCAATTTAAAGCACTGCAATGGATGAGTGGTGATCAATTGATTCTTCTTTTGTTGTACTCATAAAGCACATGTTTGGAACCTTTCTAGTCCCATATTTAGATGGTTGAGGGTGAGTATCTTGTCCTTCCTAGCCTTCTGCCCTCCTTTCCCCCAATTTGTATTTCCCTCTGATTTTTATTTTTTTTTCCTTCTTTGTATATTTACAGTTCTGTCTTATCCTCCATCAAATAAATGTTGCTCATTCTTCGATTTTATTATCTTGTTTCTTTTTCCTCATTTTGTTCCATTATTTGCTGTTTTTCATATTTGTTTATTTTTTCTTTAAGAAGATATAATGTATGCCTCATAAACCTCCAACCAATCATCTGTTGTTTTTAGTCGCTGCATTATCTGTATTTTCTTGATTTCTTTTCTCTTTTTTTTTTAAAAATAAAAAATGTCCGTTTATTTGCTGCATTTCTTCTTCTTCGTGTTTTCTTTCTTTCTTTCTTTTTTCCCTCACATTATATGATATATGGATGTATATCTTTGATTTTCACTGATAATTCCATCTTTCTGCTTTATATGTATTTCCCGTGCTTTTGTTTACTTCTTTCAGATGATAGACACTTTACATGTAGCCTTACTATCTTTTCAACTATATGAAACATTGTTGGTTTTCTTTCTTCTTTCTTTTAATTGTGCAAACACCATAACAGGTTTCTTTTATTTTCATCATATCTTCAATTTATACAATTTAGAGTTTTGTACTTAGTTAATCTTTATCTTATGCTTATGATGACTGGGTGAGTGATGAATCATTGCAAATTTGTGTAATGGTTTCGCTGATGAAAAATAAAATACAATAAAACTTGACACTAAGTTACTGGTGAATGTGGCATGTTCCGAGTCCTAATCTGGATTTCAATGGGTGAGTGCTGGACACACATGGAGATGCCATAGTGTGGGTCAATGAGGCTCCATGATGTTCAAGCATGAGTGTTACTTTGGTCCCACTCAGAGCTCAAGTCCGATTGGATTCTCCACCTTCAACTTTTCCAGATCCATCATTGATGCATGGCATCTGAACCCAACTCATTAGTTGCAACGTTTCATTCATACAAGAAATCCTTGTGTTGTTCTTTGAGATCTTTGCCAAGTCTCTTCTTTCTTCAACGCATGTGGGTCTTTTTCTGTTCATATCTCCTCACTAGTGATCCAGGTAAAAGAAATCACTTTTTATGTCTTGCAGAAAAGGCAAAGGATGCATCCTTCCATGTACGAAGATTATAATGGAGCTGATTCTACAGAGAACCTAAGGTGCAGTCGGAGGCTACTCTCCTTTCACAAGAGATCTCATTCGGGCTCTTGTTCGGACACGTCAACCGTTCCTGACAATGCCTTTGATAAGCGTCTGATTCCCTATGATGCAGGGATGGACCACGATCCCAACATTCGAGTGCTCAGGACCATTGGTTCTTTAACCACAGAAGCGGTAGTTGGTCTGTTCTGTAAAGATCAGCTCCATAAAAGGGTCCCCGTGGGCCCACACTTTCAAGCTGAAGTACCCGATTGGACCGGAATGGCTTCCGAGTTTTCATGTCACAGTTCAACTGATTCTGATGACTCCAAATGGTTGGGCATTCAACACTGGCCTGCCCCTGACCCCAGAGGCGAAGAATTAATCGAGAAGTGTCCGATTGGGAAAGGCCGGCCTGATTCATGTGGGTGCATACTTCCAGGATCAGTAGAATGTGTGAGATTTCATGTGGCAGAGAAAAGATTACAGCTGAAACTCGAACTGGGTTCAGCTTTTTATTACTGGAAATTTGATCGTATGGGCGAGGAAATTTCATTGTCATGGAGGGAAGAAGAGGAACGGAGATTCAAGGCAATCGTGCTCCAAAATCCTGCATCCATGGACAAGAACTTCTGGGATGTAGCTTACAGAAGCTTCCGTTCAAGAAGCAGAAAAAGTTTGGTTAGCTATTACTTCAATGTGTTCCTTCTTAGACGCAGAAGTTACCAGAACCGGGTCACCCCAAAGAACATTGACAGTGACGATGAAGAATCCGAATTTGGGTTTGTAAGTAACAGTCTCGATCATTATGCGGTCGAGGTCTTTGGGGCTAAATCCATCTTGTGCACTCAGAATAGGCAATGCATGGATTTGGAGGAATCAATGGGTGTCAATTAAGAATCAAGAATGGTTGGAGATGTAAAAATCACGTGGGTTTTATACGAATGCTGTCAGGAAAAATCATCAACCACGATTGTTTGAGTTTTTGTTTTCCCCCCACCCTCTTCGGTAGTATAGCAATCATTGCGCCGTTGTGGATGGGTTCGATCCTCCTCTCTAAAAATAGGATATTTTTTTGCAGAGATTGATTGATAGCAAGAGTTGGACTGGGCTGTTTAGATGGCAGTGGAAACAAAGCTATTTGGGTGGATGACAGTACAAATTGAATCTACGGCTAATATGAATATCTTATGATCTCAAGCTTTGATTGAGTGATTTTTCGGTCCAAATTGTGAAATCGGTTTTTGAGTTTCTGGTTGATCGGTCATGAGATATCGAAGATCGAAGATAGGTTACTCTCAGTATGCATTGTCTTTCAGTTTCTTTTGACTTCTTTTACATGAGGCAAGTAGCAAGGCTGATTCAAGCCAGATGCAATCACATAATGCTCGATCAAAGAAATTGTGACTTCGGATTGTTCTACCTTCAGAGAGGAAAAGAGAGAACAGGTTAGAGGAATGAGAGGAGTTTCCTTGGAAAATATACGGCAGACTTCTTTTCATTTAAGAACCATGGTGCTTGCAATTTTGAACATGACTTCATGTCATATAAATTTTCTTCTCCCTCCCTCGCCGGATCTTGATCTCAATCTCTCAACCAATGGCCTTGATATGCATTCAGCTCTTTTGCAACTAATATTCTAAAGGCTAGCAACTGCTGAGGGCCCTGTTTGGATATGTTGAAATGTTTGTGGAAAAGTTTCATTTCTTTAGGCGTTTGGTCGCCGGTTTTTATATTTACCGACATCGTAATTCCTTGGTTTTTGTATCATCAATGTTTGGTTCACACTTTTTGGTTGGTTTTTTACTTTCCCAAGAAATTCCATTACCCATATTTTCTTTGAAAAACTTGCCCTACCTTCTTGTCGGGGTATTAAACTTGATTTTCTCTAAAAACTCGATGCATCAACCAATCCCGGTATGGAATGACCTAATTCCGATTACACCAGATATATATACTTTCACAATTGGAATAGGAAACAAATCATGCACTTACGCGGTTCTGTGCGCGCTGTCGATGGGACCTTCGATGGCATCAACAGCCATTAAAGACCAATCGATGACATTGAAATCACCTTCAATGACATCATGTAGCATCTCCAAAACTATCTAACAAGCAACTGAGATTTTTCCACATTGAAGCCACCTTCGATGACATCAAGTAGCATCTTCAAAACTGTCCACCAAGCAACTGAGATTTTTCCATATTGAAGCCACCTTCAATGACATCAAGTAGCATCTCCAAAACTGTCCAACAAGCAACTGAGTTTTTTCCTGATTTTCTCGATGACATCAAGCGGTCTGTTGATGACATCGACGTACCCTGTTTCAACAAATAAATTTAAAACATCCGACAACATTAAAATGAGTAACTTTTTCTATTTTTGTTCTTTTAATTTCCATACAGGCTCTAAAATACCATTTTGACTAAATATGCATAATTGTTAATAAAAAATGTTTGACATTATAATCAACTCTTAAAAAGCCACACATTAGTTATGCATATAATATCACTTTCTTTTTTCATATGTTTGAAATCATTGGCAAAAAAATAAAATGAAAGTTCTAGTTTACACGTTTGTCATATGTGGCATGTTTGGGGTGCTTGAAGCTAAAAAGTGGCACATTTTTCACATGTACATATTGACACCTGAGGTTTTAAGATGGACATTAGCTCATGTGACACATTTAGGGAACTTGAAGTTACATGGTGGCATATGGCACGGCACATATATGGCAATAGTAGCATGTGCTACATAACTTGTAGGATGTCACATGTGGCACATTCGACATGCTTGAGTTCTAAGTGGTGCATGTGTTCATTGGCACATGTGGGGCTTTTGAAGCTGAACAATGGAATATGTTATATGTGGCACACATAAAACATGTGAGGGATGGTTGAAATTCTACAATGACACGTGGCAAATTTGGTGCATGTGTGGTGCTTGAAGATAGACAATGGTAGCATATCCTTGCCTGATAGTAGACTCCCACAAGTTTCAACACGAGGTCCGGGGTTCAAATACCTACAGGTGGTGAAATCTCACTACTGCGTGAGTGCGGGGATGTGTGCGTGGGTGCATGTGTAAAAAAAAAAAAAAGGCATTGGTGCCATATATAGTAGGGGGGAATATTAACATCTAATGAACTTGTCACACCATCTATTGTCAAAGTGGGAATAAATGTATTATGTTTTAAAATGAAAATATAAGCAATGATTTTTTTGTTGGAATGGAAATTAGACATAATTTATTTTGTAGATTGGGTCATTTCTTTGGAATTTTTTTTAAAAAAAATTAAAAAAAAATTTTCAAAAAAAGTAAAAGAAAAGAAAAGAAAAGGACGTAAGGAATACAGTGTTTCCATAGAAATGCATCTTTGAAATTTGATTTCAACCCATCAAAATATGACCTAATATACAATAAAAGTTTATTTTATTGATGAACACAATTAGTTATATTCTCTACTATTGTACCGAATAATGTCAACTCTTTTATTATGTTATATAACATTAGCAAGTATGGCACGTCGTACTTGTAGAGCACCATTAGCAAAATTCCATTTTAAAACTTTCTGTGTGTGTGTGTGTGTGTGTGTGTGTGTGTGTGTGAAGGCATACAATTGATCAAACATTTAAAATTATGTATATTTCAGAAGATAGGAAAAAATTCATTTTTTGGACATTGAATTAAACACGTATTTTTCAATAAAACATATTTTATGTTATAAAAAAAAATAAAAAATAAAAAATAAAAAACATTTGGAGGCAATTTAAAAAATAGAGACCATTGGTTGTGACCCATTAATAAAATTGAGTAGAAGGTGAATATTTTTGGAAGAGAATAATTGATTTATATAAGGATTACTTGAAATTCCGGTAAAGAATATCCAATTATCTATAGATTATTGTTTATACATGTAGATATTCTAATTATTTTTTATTTTAACCTTTTTCATATATATTCTTAGGGAAAGTCACGTGTGCAATGTGTTACTCAAACAAAGATGAGGTGAAAGAAAACTTAGCAAAAGTAAGGGCCAGAGAGAGAGAGAGAGAGAGAGAGAGAGAGAGAGAGAGAGAGAGAGAGAGAGAGAGAGAGAGAGAGAGAGAGAGAGAGAGAGAGAGAGAGAGAGAGAGAGAGAGAGAGAGAGAGAGAGAGAGAGAGAGAGAGACTTATGGTTTCAATGGTGGGTGATCCATTTCTATGTTTTTTCCAATGTTGTGGCTGCATATTTTAATTAACATCCTAACATAAGCCAATGCAATAGAGGTACAATATGAAATACCTAGTCATCATAATAAGTAGCACAAAACCTTTGTTGCACAATCTCCCTATTATTATGTTCTGTGTAGGCTACATATAAAGAAAAGTTTCAGTGATCCACATTTGTTTCATATAATTAAAAAATGCAAACAAAATTTAAGCCATTACAAGCTTTTTTACAAATGAAATATAAATTATATGCGGATAATAACCACAAGTTTTAATTCTTAAAATGTTCCTAACTTCATTTAAAATGTCTTCTCACGTCCTTTAAATATTCAAAAAAAAATAATCACCATAATTAATTGCAGATGCAAAAATGTCAATATATATAGATGTAAACACATATCTCTCTCTCTCTCTCTCTCTCTCTCTCTCTCTCTCTCTCATGCAACATTTTACTGACTATGATGGAGAGGAAGACATTCTCATTTTAATTCTTAATCGAGTATGACACCTTATAGGATACGTTGAAACATGAACGTCCTTGACCATAATCATCTATATAATGGGCCGAACTTTAAGTAAGAAAACCCAAAATAACCTTCAGATTGAAGCATTTCAACCATTTGATCATCTATGTTTACACCACCCAAATTCAAAAGCAAATTGTCAAATGATCAAAGGGATGAAATATCTCAATCTAAGAGATTTTATTACTAATTTTATATGCCCATCTCAGTTGAGACCTACATTGGATCATTAGAGAATTATCCCACATCAAAAAGCTGAAGTCCCAATGTGTTCCATAGCATGAAGTTAGGATCTATTGTATGTGTAAGCTATAACATTAAAGTCACACGGGCTTTAGATTTTTAAATAATGATATTTTAAATGAAGCTAGAGATATTTCGAGGCATGCAACTTTTTTCAATAAACATGTTTGGTCAATATACATGATAAAAAATTCACGTTGACCCAACCATCATATCAAACCTGCCAAGTGAATTTGGAGGCTTTTGGATAGGTGTCTATTATTTTCATGAATTGGGTATTACCCTCACCAGGACCTAGCAAGAGATGAATGTGCCTGTTAGGGGCTCTATGGAGGCCACCATGATATATGTGTTTTATCCAAGCTGGCCATCCATTTTGAAAGGTCATTTTAGAGCATGAACCCAAAAAAGAGGCAGATTAAAGGTTCGAGTGGACCGGACCACACCACACCATAGGAAGAAGTGGTGATAATGATTGCCTTCATTGAAGAGATTTTCAATGGTAGACTTTCAATCCCCACCGTTTCCTATGGTGTGATCCGCTTGAACATTTGATCTCTGCATCATTTTTGGGCTCATCACCTAAAATGATTTGTCAAAATAGATGAATGGCATGGATAAAATGCATACATTATAGTGGAACCCATGGATCCCGTGACAAGACCGTCCGCCTCTAGCTAGGTCCTGGTGGGGTACCAGGAAGTACCCGATCCATGCCCAAGCCCCACCATGATAATAGTATGTCCCAAAAATCAGACCCATATGATCATTAGATGTGTAACACCATATCAAACAATGGGCATCCATCCAATAACCTTTGGATTCATGTAGTAGCTAACATGATGGTTGGATTTGCCTGATTTTTCCGGTGTCCTACTTTCATTGTGAGCCAAATCTCCATGAAAGGTTGGATGTGGTATATGCTCTCCACCACCGCCCCCACATGCAATCCAAATATCATTTCAGTGCAGTGGTTATTTGATAATTAGGTAGTGTATAACAATAGTCAGCAAATACGCATATGATAGGTGTATATTATATGGGGTGGATTAGGTGCAGCTCTAATCTCACACAAGATAGTGGTGATTGACTGTTAAAAACTATTTGTGGACCACTAAAACTAAAAGTTTTGGATCAAGCTGATATTTGTTTTTTCCGCTTCGTCTAGGTCTGATCTTATCAACATCAATAGGTTGAATGGAAATAAACACTGCGGTGGGCATTAAGGTGGGTCCTTGGAAGTTTTTAATGGTGGGCATTCTGTCACCATTATTTCCTATAGTGTGGTCCACTTGAGATTTGAATCTGCTTCAGTTTTGAGCTCATGCCTTAAAATTAGGGGTGTCAATGGGCCTGGCTCAGGCCTCCAAAATCAGAAATTTGAATAAGGCCGGCCCAACAGCTCAACCCCTGTATATATACATATATATATATAGAGAGAGAGAGAGAGAGAGAGAGGCATGCTCCCCACGCACCTACGCAGGTGCGCACCTTTGCACACGTCGAATCCGAATGGTCCATAAGATGTGGAATCCCATCAAACCTTATGAGGTGAATTTTCACCCTGATCTAAGATTCTGGTGGGCCATAGAAAAGAGAAATGGAAATCAAGGGGGGAAACTGTTTCATTTTTCATGGCCCATCAAAGTTTTATATCAAAGTAAAACTTGGGCCCGGAGGGTTTCACGAGGTGCTGCTTCACATGAACGGTTCAGATTTTGGATCCACATCACATGTGATGGGTTCTCAAAAAAGTTTGTAAGTAGTACGATAAGAACCGGTTCGCAGGTGAGCGTTTCCGCGCGCGCGCGCGCGCGCGCGTGTGTATATATATATATATGTATGGGAAAAGGTATTATGCGCTCCACCTCACTATAAGCTCCTGAGGTCGATCTGTGTGGGCCCCACCGTGATGCGTGTCGACCATCAACACCGTGCATTTGATGGGTCCCCATTAAATTTTGGGATATCCCAAAAATCAGCCGTATACGGAACTCAGGTGGGCCATACCATCTAAAATCATGTGAAGACACAATTAAAACATATAAAAGCACTTGGTAGGGCCCACCTGAAATTTGCATGCGTCTGAAACTTGGTCTGAACCCTCATCCAAGTGGGACGCACATAATGGATGGGCTGGATTTGCAAACCACATCTCAGTGGGCCCAAAAAATGATTATGAATGTTTTAATGGTGCACCGCCCCTCTCCACTTTTGTATGTGGCGTGGCACACAAGTCACGGATTGACTTGATTTTTGAGACCTAGGCCCACGATGGAATGGTGCATCTGACTGATGGGGTAGATGTTCGAAACGCATCACAGTGGGGCCCACATAGCTCGACCTCATGGGACGGACACGAGAGGTAGAGCGCATAGTACCTTTTCCCTATATATATATATATATATATAGTACTGAATCTTATAGTATAGTCTACCTGATATTTGGATCCGCCTCATTTAAGGTCCACTTGAGATTTAGAGCTGCCTCATTTTTGAGCTCATGCCTTAAAATGATATAGGAAAATGGATGGATGAAATAAGACACATGCATTATTGTGAGGTCCATATAGCTTTTTCCGGTACCAACCAATTCCAAGGTCATTTAGCAATTACAACATTCATCCATTTCAACATTCATCACATTCATCTATAACAACATTCTTCCATTTCAAAATTCAGCCATTACAATATTCCTTCGTTACAAAATTTATGTCGTTCACAAACTCCCCTCATTCATAGGGAACCACCACACCATCCTTCCTTCCACAAACTCTCACCATCTATACAAAAACAAAACAAAACAATTATAGAGAGAACCACCACACCCTCCTCCCTTCCACAAACTCTCATCAATGATACAATTTTTTTTAAAAAAACACGCACACACACAAAAGCCACTTACTTTGGCGATCATACCTTCTACGTCGAAGAGTGTGGTTGTAAATCTTTTATATATATATATATATATATATATATATATATATATATATATATATATATATAAGAAGAAGAGGAAAAAAAAAAACACTCATAAGCTCACCAGAATTAAGGAAATGACGGCAGATGCACGTCGAAGTGGGTGCTACAAAGGTGGCAATGATCTTAAGGGCTAAAATGATCATCTCTCGTGAACAAAAAAAAATAAAATTAAAAATGAAGAAATAAAAGAAATAAAATGCTAAATGGCCTTTCTGCACAAGGAACCCACCTATTGAACCCATCACATATCTTGTGTGGGGCTCACTGGATCATCTTATAGCAAATCAAAGCCATCCATATGAAAAGGGTTTTAATTTCATGTTATTGTTAAAGTTTGAAGGCAAAACTCATCATGAATGAACTATACTTAGAGCTGGGCATGTTTGATCCGATCTGGTGGATCCGACTCGATCTAAACCGAACTGACGGCATAGATCGGTGCAGATCAAGTTGGGTCATTTAGATCCGAATGATTTTCAGATCGAGTTCGGATCGTGGTCAATCCAAACCGATCTGATCCGAAACCCGATCCGATCCGGAGCAGGTAGTCGGATAGTATATATATAATTTTTACCCTAAAAAATTACCCCTCTTTCTTACCCTACCCTCTTCCGCCCAAACGAACGAGCGATCTCTGCTACCTGCCCGGAATCCTCTCCTCTACTTCTTCAAAGGTCGATTCGAACCCACCAGCCGCTACCTGCCCGATGGTATTTTGCTCGTCCGGCCGTCCCTGCCTACCCAACTCGAATCGGGTAAGTAATATTGATTTTTTTATTTCTTTTAACCTAACCCTCTTCTCTAACAGCCTGGTCGCGCCCGATCCGAACTCTGAAACCCCCCACCTGCTCGTCCGACCCTCCAAGCTCGATCCGGTAAGTTTATTGGTTATTTATTTATTTATTTATGGATGTAGTTTTGAGCCAGTGGCTCACTGGTGGACCGCACTGGCTCGACGGACGTCCAACAGTGGTCGGGTGGTGTGGCCCTGCCTGCCCGACCGTATTCCGCTCGTCCAACCCTGGCTCGCTGGGCTACCCGCTAGTCGAGTAGACCCTGCAACTGCAAGCTATTTATTTATGTCTTATTTAATATTTAATTGCACCTGCTCGCTCGTCCAACCCTAGCTTGCTGGTAGTGTTATTAGGTGGGGCCCACACTTCTTTTCAATAATCTATGCCATTGTTCTTGTTGGCCCCACCATGGGATGGGCCATGCTACATATCTCCTCTGTCAAATGATATTAGCCATCTGACTTGGGTCCACTTGGACAGTTTGTTTAGCAAAAAATTAAAGTTGTAAATTCTGAAATAGATTTATTTTTTTTAATTGAATTTCTAATGAAATCAATATCCTATGGGCCGGATTTTAAATTCCATAGAATTCTTGATACAGTCCAAATGCTAAGAGTGTATAGCAACTGTGAACTTAGGCATATTGCCCACTAAATTCACTGTTCATTTGATTTTTCGGTTTCAAATTATTTTAGGGTATGAGATAAAAAATGAAAAATATCCAAATCTTAGGTAGACCACCTGATATGAAACATTGGTTATTGAACATTAAAAGCTTTCTATGAGCCATAAAAGTTTTTAATTAATGGGGTAAGTTTTTATTTATTTTTTTCTTTTTAGCTTCATTTAGATCTACTTAACTTTATAAGCATTGGGATGGCAAATAAACATTACTGGGAGTTGGGCCCCTGGTCGGCTTTCAATCATCACTATTAAGTTTTAAGGGTAGGCATTCAATGTGTTATGGTCTACTTGAGAATTGGATATGCTTAATTTTTTAGGATCATGTCCTTAAATGAGCCTGAGATACAGATGGTTTTGATATTTTACACTGGTGGAGGACGAGATCTGGTAATTTATATTACCCTGTGCTCTCATTAATAACATGAGATATATTATCAATTCTAACTTCAATTGTGGCTTCAGAATCTACTTTTAGTGCGGGAAATAAAGTCGTAAACAAGTATAGAAGCACTTACATCTGAATCGGTTGAAGCGCTCATTTGTACTCAGGATTCACTACATCTATTGGGGGGGGGGGGGGGGGGGGGGGGGGGGGGAAGAGAACTCTGTTAATGAGGAATTCGATGAAGAAGAGAGTGACAAGATATATGAGACAGTACCTGCAGCTGCAATATGATTTTGATGCCTTCTATTTCTCTTGTATCATGTTATTTGTAATTTTATTTTAATAGTTACATTGTATTATTATGGTTATGGGGTAGATGAATATTTCACTTTTTTCATTTATATTATTCAATTAGATAATGTTATTTAAATCTCTTATTATATTGTTGGGTAATTGCATTCATTCATGACTTTTAACTTCTTTTTTTTCTTTTTTTTGTCATAACCTAATCAAATATACATTAGATATGTCATCAAAAAATGATACATCGACAGATACTTAAAATTATGAAGTTCAAGTCTACTCCTAGGAGGAAAAGATAAAGTTGAAATGTAAGTTGTGCGTAAAACAATTTGTCAATAAAACAAATCGGCTCAAATTACATTTGGCTTGTCGAGGAAGAGACGCCGCACTATGTAGCAAAGCTTCTTAAGAAGTCCAAGATTTATTTAGAGTAATTCTCAACTCAAATACGAAGACTTCTTACACCCTCACCCTACAACTATAACCAATATAACTAACCAAAGAATATATAAAAGTAAGCCTATTATAAATGAAGAAGGGTTAAGCAGAGGAACTGTCTTTGGCTTTGGTTCCAAGCCTTCCACAATTAGTATAGAAGAAGAACGAGAGAGCATTTTAAGGGAATAAGAAGAACGAGATTATAAAAAGGCCGTAAAAAAAAACTTGCAAATGGCATCCAGATCAAGAAGTACCAAACAACAATATCCACTTCCAAGAAAACATGATGTTGAAGTAGGCCCAAATAAACCATCAAAGTTTCTTAAAAGTCTAGCAGCATTTTATAAGCGGTTGAAAATTCCATACAAATCAGATCATAAAAAGTGTCTAAAAAAACTTCTTGCATCTGTGAATGAGGACGATGGAAGGGTCCCCACCATCCGATTTAGCAGAGATGAACGATCATTTTTTGGACACATCCAGCTCAGAGTCGGCTAAGAGCTCTCCTGCAGTTGAATCAATAAAAAGAAAACCGAATGATGAATCTGGCAACGAAGGTAGAGGTGGAGGAGGGGGTTACTATTACGGACAAGGTTCATATAGTTGTGTGTCACAAAAGCATTCACCATATAAAGAGTATTAAATGTATGAAAGTTTTACATAATATATGACTCTGTAATCAGTATATGCATGCTAATTGTAAAGTTTATTTGTGCTTTTGATTTTGGACATGGTTTATTTTCTTTTTACATTTTATCTCATAATGTACATGTTAGATTTTCATGAAGCTATACATTGTTTATGATTTGAGAATCACCACCATTTTGTTACTATTTTTAGAATTTTTTTAAAAAAAAATTTTCAAAAAATAAATAAATTTGAACCAATCCAAACCGAGCCCAATCTGATCCGACTCGATTTTTCTAACCGAGTCGAACTCGGATTGG
Source organism: Magnolia kwangsiensis (assembly GCA_037074715.1). Lineage (NCBI taxonomy): Eukaryota > Viridiplantae > Streptophyta > Magnoliopsida > Magnoliales > Magnoliaceae > Magnolia > Magnolia kwangsiensis. The sequence goes on from CM073588.1 coordinate 86,361,439, forward strand.
ATCAGGCCATGTAGATTTCGGATCGGTTCGAGTTAGGTGACTCGAACTCGATCCCAAATCGGATCGAGTTCAGGTCAAGCCATGCAAATTTTGGATCGATTCGAGTTGGACCCAATTCGATCTGACTTAGTCCGATGTCCAGCTCTAATTATACTAGAGGAAACAATATAGAATTAACTTACAATATTAATGCAGTTGTGGACCAGAGTTAGCTCCAATTTTTATTTTATTTTTTTGAAATAACCCTAGTGTGGGTTCATGGTTGTTGGATTAAGGGCTTGTTTGGGCAGTGGGATTAAAAGGAATTAGGTGGGATGGGATTCATTTGGTCCTCTACCAATTCCACTCCATGTTTGAGAAAAATGGAAAAGCATGGAATTACATTAAATGGAATTGCATTGGTCCCATGCCAATTTCACTCCATGTTAGCAAGTTGTGTAGGTGCCACTATGATGTTTAGGCTATATCCACACCGACCACCCATTTATCGAGATTATTTTAGAGCATGGGCCAAAAAATTAGGTAAATCTAAAGCTCAAGTGGACCCCACCATAGAAAGCATTGGGGATTGAATACTTACCATTGAAAACTTCTTTGGGGCTACATAAGTTTTGGATCTACCTCATTTTTAGGCCCATGCATAAAATGAGGTTACAAAACAAATGAACAGTTTAGATATAACACATGTATATTATTCTCAATAATTTCAAATGATGGTGGGTATATCCATTCAATATACCGCTGGATTATCAACAAAGCATGGCATTAATCTTATCCCATGGCAATAGGGGACAATCCCTGCCCTGGGCAATATTTATGTTTTTTGAATCCCATCTCACCTAATCCCACCGCCCAAACAGGCCCTAAGGTTCGTGATTATTGGATTAAAGTGAACGAATTAGATTGGTCGTGGGATGGCTCCAATCATTAATTTAGTGAGACCCACGCTCTCATTTTCAAAAGGCTCTCTCCACTTACGTGAAAAGTTACCACAGTACAAGAGAGAGAGAGAGAGAGAGAGAGAGAGAGAGAGAGAACTACTAGATGAGCATTTTTATCTTGGAAAAAGCCAAATAGGGCCCAAAGGGTTAAAAAAGATATGAATTCAAATTCCACTATCACAGCCTGTATTGTGTCATAATTAACATAGTAACGACACTTGATACACATGCCCTTGTAAATTGTACACGTGGCATAAATTAATACAAATTAAACCTACTAAACTCTTGAAGATGTTGTTGCTAGTCCATCCTCCGCATCACATGGATAATTCAAATTTTGTGCTTATATCACGTGAGATAGGTTCTCAAAAAGTTCTCACGAGTTCTGAACTGGTGTGCATATGAGCATTTCACACACGCAATGTGTGTGTGCATATATATACACACACACACACACGGAAACGCTCACCTGTGAACCAGTTCATACTTAGTACGTACAAACTTTTTTGAGAACCCATCATACGTGAGGTGGATCCAAAATTTGAACCGTTCATGTGAAGCAGCACCTCGTGAAACCCCTTGGGCCCAAGTTTTACTTTGATCTAAAACTTTGATGGGCCATGAAAAATAAAAATAGTTTCCTCCCTTGATTTACATTTCTCTTTGCTATGGCCCACCAGAATTTTAGATCGGGGTGAAAATTTGTCACGTGAGGTTTCATGGGATTCCGCATCACATGGACCGTTTAGATTAGACACCCATAGGGAGCATGATTCTCTCTCTCTCTCTCTCTCTCTCTCTCTCTCTCTCTCTCTCTCTATATATATATATATATATAGTTTAATCATCCACTAAATATCACCAAGTCAATTGAATTTTAATTATCCTAAACAATAAGCCGGGGATAGAGACTTGCAGTATGGATTTCACAGTCATCTCGATGGCCCACAAAGCCTTTCTTGTACGGTCTCCCTGCTAGCTCCATTCCAGCTACATGCAGAGAGGAGCAGGGAAGTGGATTTTGTAATGAGTTACTCAGCCCCGTACTGAGGAATCTCTGTGGGGCCCACTGTGGATGTATGTTTCTTATCCACGCGGTCCATCTGTTTTTTCCAGCTCATTTTAGGGCATGAACCCAAAATTGAAGAATACCCATATCTCAACCGAACCACACCACAGAAAACATTAGGATAATGATGCCCACTGTTCAAACCTTCCTAGTCCCCACAGTGATGTTTATTTGCCATCCAACCTGTTCATAAGGTCACACAGACATAGATGAAGGCAAAACACAAATATCAGCTTGATCCAAAATTTCTGTGGCTCCAGAGAAGTTTCCAACGGTAGGTGTCCAATTCACACTGTTTCCTGTGGTGTGGTCTACTCGAGCTTTGGATACACTTCAATTTTCGGCTCATGCCATAAAATGAGCTGGTAAAACAGATGAACAGCATGGATAAGACACATACATCATGGTGGGTCCACTTACTCAATACGCTAAAGCATAATCCCCTTCCAGAAGAGCAGTTGGGTTTGGCTACTCTTGTTTTTTTCTTTTTCTTTTTGTTTTGGAAAGGCAATCATTTATTTATCTGACAAGACTATTTACAGGAATTTACAAATCAGACCAGAAATCTAGAAAAGGAAGTTGTGATCTACAATGTTTACAGAGATGGCCCACCCCAGGACTAAAATCCTAGCCCCTATTGAAACAAGCCAAAACCAGATTCAATTCCTGAAGCAGTGCAGTTGGCTACTTGCATCACAGTTCGAATAGGCTATTTGTGTTGAAGAAATTAAAATATTGGGTAAAATATAAACTGTTGTATGTTTTTTGTGGGTTAAATCCGAATCATAATGCCAGACAACAGCCACATTTTCTAGTTGCTAGAACATCCTGACGTCAAATGTCTTCCCATGTCCTTTGAATATACAGTATGAAACTAATTGCAGGGCAAAACTGTCCTAAAGCTGTTCGCATTATATATAGCATAGATAAACAAGATAACAGATTTATGGTGATCTCTTCCCTTGCATATATCAAAATAAATAACAAAAGATGATACATGGATATCCATTAAGAAGTAAAAGGCCCCCAACATGAAGAGAGCACAATAATGATGAAGAGAGTATTATACAAAGCCCGAATGGTCGAGTTTGTATAGTACCATTGCGGCTTTCAGTTTCTACAAGTGGGGCCCACGGTTCTGTGATCCAACATTGATCTTGCTGTGGATGGCACATGCACCAAAAAACCCCCACAATGGAAGAATTGCTACCCTCCAATCCATGGCCATCAAAATAAATGGTTAAGAATGAAACAAAATGGTTCACAATCAACCCAAAAAAAGGCCAAATTGTCTATGGCTGGGATCAGGATCGTGGAACAATGGGCCCCACATGGACAAAATGAAAACCCAAATATGATGTACAAACTCTCAGCCGGAGTATAATATAATAACTCACTGATGAAACAGGTAAATGGCAGCACCTGAATCTAACCTCATTTTCCTTGTATTCTGTCTTTGAAATCCATTGCATAGAACTTGTGGTTGCTGCCGTTTCATCCATCTGCACCAACTTCAACTTTCAGCTTTTGGGTTTTGCAGAGAATCCCAATGGTAAGACACCCATCATCTACAGGTGTATTTTTCTTCTGTTGGTGAAGAGGCTTTGATCTTGACATTGCCTCCCTCACATTGCTAGCACCTGAGCAGAGGTTCAAACCCATCCTCAAAAAGTCTCATATAAAAAGCAAAACCCATAAGAGTAAACCTGCAAGAAACTATGATCATTACTAGTTTGTAGTGGGATCTGAAAAAAATAACAAAATCTATCAATTTGAAAACTTGCCCTCATCTCTCGATGCTGGAATTTACCTATCTGCAGTGTGACAAATATTGTTGAGATTTTGAAAATGTTTTGCTAATTGCATTGTAAAAAAAAAAAATCAAGGACAAAAGTCTCCACTTGGTCCCACATCCAATGCGATCTAACATATAATCAAGACCAATCGACGTGATCATACGCCTTGTCCAAATCCAATTTGCACAAAATACCTTCCCTTCCATCCCTATGACAGGAGTCCAAATACTAATGAGCACTAAGGGTGTTAGTGCACTTATTTGTGCACCTTGTCTGTCAATCATATACTTCCGTGTGTCAGGGAGTCGGTTGAGCCCTTGGAAGCTGAAGACTTGAGACACATGAAGACTGGAGCATCAAGGAAGTGAAGAATAAATATATGAGGTGTCTTGGTGACCCTAACATTGACTCAAAACAATCCTTAAACCTCTAGATGATCCTTGCCTTAATAGAAAAACCTTATTTGATTATCCCTTAGTCTTAGGAGTCTAATTGAAAAATGATAAGATATGCTATAAAGGTCCCGAGCTGCTGGAAAACATACGGCCCAAACCAGCAGACTCATTGGTGTGCTCGAGCAAAGCTCGATCGACCAAACATGGCCAAAAACGTCCAACAAGCATCTGGCCTAAAATTGATTTAGTTCGAGCGCTCGACGCACGAGCTCAATCGATCGAACATGGTCAAAATAGTCCAGCAAGTTCACTGGACTACTTCAACCTACCTCGATCGATCGAGGGCTAGGCTCGATTGATCGAGCCTAGCCGTTAGAGATATGTTGAAGCCTTTGTGTTATACATATTGCATTTTGATCTTTGGGCAAATTATAGATATTGGTATTTTAGAGACCCTACCATATCGCAGCCTTTACCAAACCTCCTAGGCTTTATTCCCATGAGATCCATGTTCTCTTCTTAGTAATTATTTACTCTAATGAGCATTCCAAACTATATAAGAAGATCATGATCTCAAGCCTTTTCTAGAGTTTAGACACCGATTCTGCTAGCAAATCCTAGTGTCTATCAAACTCTAAAGTGTTCATCAACATAAATCCCTTAGGAGTTCAACTTTCCATTAGTTGTAGGAGATTCTACTCAAACTCTCATCACCTTAGTCACCTCAATAGAGCATTGCACGCAAGGTATTTGATCTTGGAGTTGGAGCATTGGCAAGCATCGACATTAACAATCGGGGGAGCAAAAAAGAACTGATTGAAGCACAGGAGAACATCAACCAAGCAACCCAAGAAGGCGCTACAAAAGAGGCTCAATCCGACAAATTGTTAATTGTTAGAGTCCACACACTCATTCCTTGTGTAAGATTGAGCATAGAGTTTATAACCCAAACTCATGTAGGTTCTTGTGTAGGATTGTGTCGCCATCGACATAAATGAGTACGTGTGAAAGTCCTTATGTGGGCCACCGACACGGGTATGTATGAGGTAAGTCCTTACATAGACCACCAACATGGGTGAGTATGTGGGTAAGTCCTTGTCCAGGCCTCTGGCGAGAGAGTACGCTTGTATAGTTAGAGGTGAACCTGATTTAAAACCACCGATAATAAATACTAGTACACTCAAGGAGAGTGCGTCTACCGGGAGTGGAGTAAGGAAACCAAACCACTATACATGCTTGTGTCTGCGATTGTAAATTGTATACATTCGTATCCATGCTTATGTGTTTGATTAGGTAAATCATATGAATGTTTAAATTGAATTGTATGCTAGGCACTTAACTTGTAATGCACACATAAGCTCACTATCAATTATAGACTAGTTGTATAATTAGCAAATCTTTAGTAGTCTACGTGGTTGGACCCATTATTCTCTTAGAAGCCTTAGTGTTAAATTGCATTGCTTGATTTAATGGGCACATTACTTTAAGCAATTGAGATTTAATTGCAAAAATTTATGCGCACCGTCGAGAATCTGCCTCCCAGCAATGAAGCCACTTTGGAATGGGGAGATCACCTTAGGAAGCATAGCTCTCAATCTAAGGCTGAGAATCTTTGCAATAATTTTATAGGTGCTACTGATCAAACTAATAGACCTAAAATCTTTCAGACAGTCAACACCTTGAAGCTTCAAAATCAAAGCAATGAACGAATGGCCAACTCAGACAGTATTCGACCAAAATCGAAGAATTTTGTAACAAAACCCAAGTTACCCAACAGATTTGGCTTGGTCGTGTCCCGGAAGATCTGAAAGAGAGCTTAAGGGAACCTATCCAGCCCCCAGGCTGTCCCTATCCAAACCCATGACGACAACCTTGGCTTACTCCTCGTAGACAGGTACCTCGAGACTGAAAGCCTTCCACTTTGAGCCAGGCTAACTCAAAATGAAAGGGTTTTGGGCCCCCAAAAAAGCCCCGTCCACTTCAAGAAGAATAGGACAATGATCAGAAACAAGTTTGGCAAGACCCCTTAGCCAAACAAAAGGGAAAGAATCCACCCACCTAGGAGAAACAAGGTTTCTATCCAATTTGGACATAGGTAGGTTTGTCTAGCCATTTGATCATGTGAATCTAACACCTCCCAATGGAAGATCAACCGACTCATGCTTGATAACCCAGTCAGAGAAGCCTTTCAAACTGTTGGAAACCCAATCTCCATGGAGCTTCTTATAGGCAAAGCGAACAACGGTGAAATCACCACCCACCCACACCAAGGGAGATGCCATCTAAAAAACGCGTCAGATAGCTCATCCTACAAAAGAGGCCAAAGGACAACTAATTAGAGCCATGGGCACCCGAGAAAACCCATTTGAAACTGAAGAGGACCCTCTAAAAGGCCGCAGAAACAAAGAAGCGGCCTTTCTTGTTATCTTCCCACCCAAACAAGTCCTAGAGAACCTGATGCAGGACAATTAACCACTTGCTCTAAAAGCTTGACTGTTAGAGTATGGCGAACTAATCCCTTTATCTCATAGCCCAAGCCCCACATCTCATGGGTTAGGACCTCGGTCCAACCCCCCTCGTGGGTTCCAAACCACATGGGTACCGCCTCACACGAGTTGCCCACCCCGAGTGTGTTCCCACATCCGACAGGTTACCTCACTCAAGCTCGGTGTGAAATGCGCATTAATCACTCCTAATGAGGAGTCTCGAACACGAGACCTCCCCCGTGAGCCCCGCCCACCTCGAGTGTGCCCTTGTATCCCACAGGCGACCCCACTCGAGCCCAGTGTGAAAATGCCCCTACATTAGAACCAGAACATCACCTACAAAACAAACTGCATCTAGGGCCTTCCACTTAACACCCCTATGGCTTACCAAAACCCAAACAAACTTCTAAAGTTTAGTTTCTTAAAGAACAATCAGCTTATCTCTAGACTTTTTACAAATATCTTTTACTTGGGTATGCTTTTGGGGACACCCGAGCCCACAAATATTCTAGCTAAGAATCTTCATTGGGAAACCAACCTCACCCCTCCCCTTTCTCTCACCTCTAGGAATGGCTCTAGATGAACTACTAGAAGCAGCCCCAAGGCTTGCCAGCTCCCTACCCCCTTTGTGGCGAATCGAGAACTAACGAGGAAGCTAGGTCAAACTCCTTCCATGGACGCTCTCTTCAACAAGCTGGAATAATGCAACAGTCCTCCTCCCTATCTCCAAACACCATTCTTGGAAGCCTGCCCACATGGTCAATGGCCTTCCTAAACCATCGTTTTCCTCTAACAGCAAAAACAAAACTCTTCATAACTTCAGGCAGATTGGATGATCGAGAGGGTCCAAGGAGAAAATTGCCATTGTCCAGACACAACCGCCTGCAGAGTGGGAATGTCTAGAGCATCTTCAAGAAGGACGAGTCAAGAGCGGTAGGGGAGGCATCGGGAATGGGGGGGTGTTAGAGCGAGGGGACCGAAAGCACGCGACACCTCAAGACTAGAATGGGAGGCAGTGGGAGATTGAGACTTTTCAGCAGGGGGGGATAGAGGGATGGATGGAGAGGGAGTATCGAACATCTCAAGGGAGAGAGGATAAAGGGGGAGAGCCACACGAGTGAAAATTAAAGAAGGGATCCACATGTGATAAATCACTCTCCCCTCTTACACGAGAGCAAACATCCACACGAGAATCATCCTCCAAAAGAAGGCCCATCTCATAATCATCAAGACCCAATGTCATATGAGGTGAACACATCACAATCTAAAGCATCTGACTTGACAAGACCAGAGAAGTTTGACATGTCACACAAGCATGCACCAGCTTTCAAAATAACGTTGGCGTTGCTTGACTAAACCACGCCACCCACGTCAGACCCTAGCAACACATGTGTCAGCCCATCTCTCAAAAATAGAGAAGCAACAAGAGTTGCTCAGAAGACCATTAATGCCTCGCTTAACTAACATCACCCATCATAAAGAGGCCGAACACATGGCTCTGGAGTAGGGGTACCACCAACAACTAGCATAGAAAGCGTCTCCAGAGACACCATGCGTAAAGACCACAACTCGAGAATAGGGGAGGGCGGTGATTTTCCATGATTAAAGCCTAATTTGACAACTAAGCAATGGACCTGTGTCCCACTCCCACCCTTAAATCTCAAATGCTGAGATTAGAGCCACGTGGATCCTTATCGATGGTTAAGCCGAGCCCACCGACCGAAACAACTCCAAAACGCATGCCACCTGTGAACTCAACCACCCAAAGAGACCCGGAGGGCAGTTGAGGAAAAATCTCTAAGTACCACGTAACTGGTGCATTATGGTGGGACCGAACAAGAGGACAACTCATCCCCATCATGACAGGAGAGGATAGGCACATCATCGTCTCTCTATGAATAGGAGGGCCACACGTTGCCCCTAAGGGAAGAGATGAAGCCACCTGGCAAGGGGCGTCGATAACAAGTGTACACGTGTCTCCTCTTGACTCTGGTGGTCCGCAGGTGCACCGAGCTGGAGCTCCATCACCCTCCCTGAGATCCCATCCGGCCCATTTCCATGAACCCCCGTCAGCCAAGCCTTCAAACAAATCCTCTCGCTCAACTTTGACCCGAAATTCAGCCTTCCTCACCCTAACTAGAAAAAATTCCAACATCAGAGATGAATTTCTCATCCAGATGCAAATCCAAGTTGATCGGAGATTATCGCATTTCTCAATAGCATGATCAAAGGCAAGCACCTCACCAAGGCAAGAGCCAACCGTAACTAGAGCCTCGTCAAACCAAAGCTCCAAGGGAAGGTCCCAAAAAAGGACCCAAACATTGACTACTCCAACCACTTGCGAAGTGATCTAATAGGTCATTCATGATAGAGATGATCGGCCAAGATGAACCTATCCACCTCTTCAGATTGATGAAGAGAGTTCTAGAAATTCAGATCACTCAACTGACGTAAAATAAAATCTTAAGCCCCAAGCCTACAACTTTAAGCAAGCTAACCAATGAAGTTTGTGGTGGTGGGCCCCGACTTCAACAATGCCACCCAACTCCACTACAAGGCATGGCAAGCTTTGTCAATCACCCGAGGATGAACGGTCACCTCTGGCCCCATTAAAGAAACTGACATGGAAACCCAAGCAGAGGCCACTTCTTAAAGGTTGGGAGACTCTCAGGGCCAAGACAGATATCGTCCCCAATAGCCGAAACACCACCAACCATAACCTCCTCTCCCCTCCAAGCTCCTCTACTCTCAGACCTAGCCTAAATGATCCACACCAGCAAACCTCCCCTCCGTCCTCCCTCTTCCAAACATCCTCTTTTCCTGGTTAACAGTTGTCGGCCCATAATGAACCTTTTGCACCCTAATTTCTTTGTTGTTGAAACTCCTCCTTTTTAGATCCTCTATTGCCCTTAGCATCTCCTCCTCAAATCCCATTCAAATAGAAGCAAATCCTCAATTAGCTGCCAACGCCTTAACCCTGGGAATAACCACCTCCCTCACAAACCCAAATTGCCCAAAAACCCTAGAAAAATTCAAAACCATCCGCAAAACTATCGCCATAGATCATTGATAGTTCCCGCAAAGAAGCTTCTGAAATAGAATTGTCCCTCTTGCTATCCCCACGAACAACTTGGGAGTTAAGACTTGGAAACAACCAGTCCTTTACCCTTTTGATAGAGTATTGCCTCTCCCCCGACAATGTTCAACCACGGGCAGCTAGTGATTCCTAGACGAGAATGATCCTCCGCAGCGAGCCCTAGAAGCTGGAGACTTTCTTCAAGTCCTTATTTCGAAATGCACGGTCAACCTCCCATGAGATACAGATGAGCCCCCACCTCTCTCCATAAATCGAGCCCCACCAAACCAATTCAACTCAGTACAGCTCCTGAGTAAGCCTTTGAGCATCATTTGATTCACTGCATGGGTTTCATAGATAAGAATTATATGATCCTTGCCCAAAGAATACGCACTGTATCCTCAGGTTGCCAGTTTGTACAGATGGGCCCCATGACAGGCCCATGCCTCAGTGAACCAGAGAATTGATCTAATGCACCACACAATGGATGGTCAGTTCCTCAAAAAAACCTCTTCAATTGAACAATCCTAACCGTTCAATTGGTTGCCTGCAGAGAAGAAAGGAAATACAGCAACAGTCCACAATCAACTGAAAATGGACAATTTTGGACACTGGCATCTTTGGTCATACTGGATGGGACTCGCCAGATCAACGGTCTGGATCAATGAGCTGTGGGCCCCACATATTTGGATTAAACAAGTAAATACTGAATGATGCTTACCACATGGGGTCTGTATGGTAACCCATCATGTACAATCGCAACATTACGAATAGAATCTCCACAAGGGATGCCTTTGATCACAGCTCATTACAATAACTCCTTAACGCTGCACAACCACAGACCAAAAATAGCAGCCATTCAAATTAGTATTACATTTCACTTGATATGTAGACTTAGGTTCACAGATGAACAGAATTATCAAAGCAGATCGACAGTATGATTGGGTAAAGAGAAGCAAATAGTATCAATCATGCATGGATAGTACGAAATCTTCTGATACCAAACCGTATGAAGTTGCATGACTCGTTATAATATTTGACAGTCTTACATCTTGATTATCCAAGCACCTATGAAGAAATGTGTACGCATCAAGGCTACTCATGCACTTACTGTTTCTATGGAGGAATTGTAGTGTCCTAAATAGTTAATGCATCAGGGCATGCGTAAAGCCATGACATGGTCAGTCTTTACAGGTGGGTAATTTGGTTCAGTTATACAGACTGTTCATCTGATGCCCCACTGCGAATGGGGACGTCCCAAAAATCTACCATAGGGGAATATCCTAAGATTGTTCCTTTCTTCTCTTCTTTTTTTTACCGTCTACCTGTAGCCACTGATCAAAGAGTTTGGGTCTTCCAATCTGTGAGATTTTGGGGTTGTCCCCCATCCATCAAGGGACCCACAGATCGATGATCTGGATCACTGAACCACGGACCCCACTTGTACAGACTAGGCCAACGGTTCATTAAACACATCCTGGCACAACAGACCCAATAATTCCATATTTCTACAATGCGAAGTACTAGGAGCATTCTCAAGCAAGTCCTGAAGGCTGTTCTGCAGCAGCAAAGGTACTTTTCACTTCCTATCTTCATGGAGGAGCACCCCATCATTTTTCTTTTTCTTTTTTTCAGAGATGCTTTCATATACTTCCAGCAACAGTTACAAGTTGGTTTTATAATAGCATTTTGACAATGGCAAGCATCTTATCTGAAGGTGCTCTTGCTTCAATGAAGGCTTCAACCAAGAAAAAAAGGAGCTATGTAATTATATGATCCTTGATTGAAGGATATGCATAGAATTCTCGGGTATTTAGTTTGTACAGGTGAGGCCCATGGTACACGGATCCAGAAAGTTGTATCTGATGGCACCACTTTGTTAGACCACACCCCAAAAATCTCCCACATTGGAAGATCCTAGTCATCCGTTCTGTGGCCCTTTTTTCAGTTGAATGTTGATGTTTCCATATTTCTTTCTCGACCATCTATTTGGGAACTACAACCAGTGGATTAGGAGTGTCCTATCAAGTAGCTTCTTGGGGCATGGTCCATCCATGGTGGGTCCCACAAGATCAAGAATCTGGATTTCTGAACCATGCGACTGACTTATGAAAGCTGAAAACTCAAGGTTACTATGTGTCTCCTCAGGTCGAGGATCATATAATCCCTAGTACAAGATTGTTTTATTTTAGACTCCCACTTCCTTTAAATATAACGGAATTATCAGGCCTAATAAAATCGACATAAACGGCGTGCAAGAAGCTCAAAAGAAAATTATAACTAAAAAACAATTGAATTTCTTTACAATGGGCATATGCCATATTACTCACCAAGGTAGATCAGTTTAAGAAAACATGATAGGCCATGCATGATTTACGCCATGTGACTCAATTGCCCATTCAACCTTTCTCATCCTGCCGCAAATGCAACCCCAATGCTGTATAGGTAACAGCATCTGGTTCAATGCCCTTTTCCAACATTTTCTCATACACCTTAAAAGCTTTGCTCCAATCACCAATGTTTCGGAATCCTGCGATTAGGGCCGTATAAGTTACCAAATTCGGAGCAGCTTCCTTTTTCTCCATGTCATCAAACAAAACAACTGCATTGTCCATCCGACGAGACTTGCAATACCCATCAACAAGACAGGTATAAGTAACTACATCAGGCAAGAGACCGCTATGCACCATCTGATTGAACAGCTTCAAAGCCTTCTTTATATCTCCAGTTCTACAAAACCCAGCAATAATCGTCGTGTAAGCAATTTTGTCAGGCACCAACCCCTTCCTAATCATTTCCTCAAACAAATTCAAAGCTTCCCGCATTCTGCCATAATTGCATAGTCCATTGATAAGGTTCGTATACGTAATGATGTTTGGCGTGATCCCATCTTTCGACATCCTAGCGTACAACTTGAAAGCCTCCTCCAAATTCGATTCGTTCGCGAAACCATTGATTAGGGTGCTATAAATAACAACATCAGGAACAAGCCCTCTCTTTACCATCGATTCGAAAATCTCCATGGCCCGCTCTGATTTCCTCTCCTTGCACAGTCTGTTGATGATTACATTATAAGTATACAAGTTAGGAATAATGCCCTGCTCTAGCATTTCATCCATAAGCTTGAAAGCTTCCAAGACCAGCCCTTCCATGCAATACCCATCAACAATAACAGTGCAAGTAACAACATTTGGCAACACGCCATTAGCAGGCATATCTTTAAACAGTTCCAAGGCCATCTTCAAGCACCTATTTTTGCAGTAACTACATATTAGGCTGGTGTAATTGAAAACATCAGGAACCAAATCATGTCCAATCATCTCCTGAATGAGCCTGTGAGCCCCACCCAAATCCCCATGCTTGCAGTATCCGTCAATCAAGATGTTGTAAAAAGTCTGGTCGTACTTAAAACCAAAACCCGAAAGTCTTTGGAACAAATACAATGCACTTTCCATTTTTCCTCTCTTACACAGACCGTCCAAGAGCGAGCTATAGGTAACGAGGTTAGGCCTTATTCCGCTGGTCACCATTTCGTCAAACAGGCTCAGACCCTTTTGAACATTGCCATTCCTGAAAAACCCATGAATCAAGATGCTATAGCTATGAACATCTGGCAACAGCCCACAACTCCTCATTTTCTCCAAAACCATCACCGCCTCATACAAGCTGCCTTTACAACAAAAGCCATGAATAACGGCATTATAACAGTGACTGTTTAAAGGCAGCTCTCTGTCTCTCAAATCCCGTAGAAAGTCCCAAGCCAGCTCCGTTTCTCCAGCTATGCAAAGCCCGCGAATGTATGTACTGTACGTCACAGCATTGGGGTGCATATCATTCCTTTCCATTTCCTCTAGAATCTCAGTAGCTCGGCCCATATCTTTTCCACAGTAGAAATCCATCAAAATAGTGTAAGTATAAACATTGGGAGTTGGGCCGCAGTTCTTCATTTCATTGAACAAGCTCGTCACTAACACCGCTTCATTCCTTTTAACAGAATGCTTGAGCAGGAAATTGCAAGAAAAAATGCTCAGCTCCAACCCCATTTTTTTTGCCCACAAGAACGCATCCATGGCATGCACGAGCATTGAGAACTCTGTGAAAACCTTAATGAGTTCTTGGGACACGATGGACAAGGTTCCAGTGCTGCCTGACAATTCCACCAATGCATCCAACAATCCAAAAGCATCAAGATTTACATTCTTAAGGTAGCACACAATCTCCCTCAATAAACTGTTCGCCTCTCCTCGCAATCCCACAGATACAAAGATATTGATGATAAATGCAAACACGTACATAGAATGAGATAAGCCATGCTTCTCGGCAGCTTTCATAAAGCTAATTTCCCTCGCAGTGTCCCAATTCAAAGAATGAAATACTCTAGCAACTAAGGGAAAAAGAGAGCGGTTTCTACCAATACAAGGATTCAATCTATGTCCGCAACTTCTATCGTCAATTTCAGTTCCGAGAGTCTGATTTCGATCAAAAGATTGTTCGTCCAAGAGACACACAGAAGAAGCAGAAGAATAGGCACTAAAAAGACGTCCTTTTGAAAGAAGAACCCGAGGGAGACATCCCAATTGTTTTCTACTCATAGATTAGGGCTCTTTTAATGATAGAAAACCCAACAAACTGACTGAAATCCAAGATTACCCAAACACCCATCAGATTCTACTTCAAAAACCCACATCAGAATACAGATTACTTCTTGTGAAGAGGAAAATTACCACTGACGGATGTCTAAATGCCAGGAAAAACATACCCATCATATTCAACTTCAAAAATCCATGTCTAAACTGTTCCAAAAATGCATCTTTCTCGATGAAAATGCCGCCAAACAGACCCCAGTTTTCCAGTTTTAGCGATGATAAGCAGATTCCACGCCAGATATAAAACCTACATCAGAATGGGCTAGTTCTCAAAAAAAATCAAATTACTTCCAATAGAAATCGCAAGCAGGTCAAGGCACCAGCCCTTGCAGCGCACTTAGCACAGACCAAGTGTTTTTTCTAACTTGCGCATGGGCAGCAGTCTGTTAAATAATCTCGTCTGGAGAAGAACACGAAGAAGAAACCAGCCCGGGCGGCGCATTTTAGCAAGTCCCCGGCATCGTCGCTAACATGCGCATGGGCGGCAATGCTCCGCCCGGCAGCTCGCTGGCAAGAAGCAGAAGGGAAAACCCCAGAAAGGAAGAGCTTCTGGGAAGAACAGCATAACTAAGAGAGAAAGAGGGAGATAGAGTACTTAGCTGCTGCTTTTCACCAACGGCTTTCTTAGAGCAGAAATCGAGAAGCTGTAGAAGAAACAGAAGGTTTGAGGAGAAATCGCTGGATGGTTTTGAAGTGAGATGAGATTTGAGGGATGTGGGCCGATTACCACGATCGAAGAAGGACAAGAAACGCGCAGAGAGAATCAATGGCCGTGGAGGTTTTGAAAGAGAGAAGAAAAGAGCAGAAGAGAGCAGTGAAGGGAACCGAAGAGAGCTCGGAAGAGATTTTCTTTTTTAACCTACGGACTGGCCCTGACTCGGGGACTCGGATTTCCTACCAAATCAAGTTTCTACGCAGGGTGGGGCCACTGTGATGTTTGTAAGAAATGCAACCTGTCCATCCGTTTTTCGAGCTTCTTCTAAAACGTGCGATAAGAAACGAGGGGGATCCAAAACTCAAGAGGAATGTCTGCGCTGAAACCTTCCAAGGCATTGCCTTGATCTTTACATATATCTTATCCAAACTGTTTGTAAGATTATAAAATTTGGTGACCATATAAATGTTTCACCAGTAGTCACTAAATCCTCTTCTTACTCAGCATTGACCATTTAAGCTTCGGATACATTTTATTTTTAGTCGAATGTTCTAAAATTAGCTCGAAAGAGGGAAGAACAGAGAGGGGCTTTCTCACAAATATCATAGTGGGTTTCATACAGTATCCTTGCATAGGAACTTTCTCAGGAAATCCGCATCCCGACCTGCGGAAACGGATGGGCTACTACCCCTTTCTCCATCTCAGCGGTTGGTGGTTGGTGCTCTATGGGCCATCATGATATATGTGTTTCACCCGTTCCGTTTATCCATTTTTAAAGATTATGTCACGGCTTGATCCCAAAAACGAGAGTATTATAAGTCTCAGGTGGACCACACCACATGAAAACAATAGCAATTGGATATCCGCCATTAAAATCCTCCAAAGGCCAGCTATATTGTTTATTTGACATTCAATCTATCGGTTAGGTCATACAAAGATCAGCTTGATCTAAAAATTTCATGGCCCCAAAATGTTTTTACAGCCGACCCTCGTTCAACACTATTTTCTATAATTTGGTCCGCTTGAGATTTTGATATATCTCATTTTTGAAATCATACTGTAAAATGATCTGTGGTCCACTTGAGATTTTGATATACCTTATTTTCAGAATTATATGTAAAATGATATGTAAAAATAGATGAACAACATGAACGAAACAAATGCATCATGGACCCACATAGCACCAACCATCAGGCATCGGATAGTTTCAGGCGGAGTAGCCAATCTGTTCCAATCCCGACTTGCACTGTTACTGGACTCGGGAGTTACTGAAAAGCCTGTCACGGGAAGTTCTTGTGAAAGGATGCGGGGTGGGGCCACTGCAGTGTATGTGATAAATCCATTCCGTCCATCCTTTTTAGAACTTAATTTACGACATGCGACAGAAAATAAGTGGGCCGGACGGGAGGTAAAATTGAGGAAAGAAATTCCTACCGTTGGAACCCTCTTTGGCTCCACCTTGATGTTTGTATGCTATCCAAACCGTTTATAAAGTTATTACCAATGGTATTAACTAAAAAAATCAAAAATATAGCCTAATACAAAACTTTTTATGGTGATAAGAATGCTTCAACGGTTCTCGCAGAATTACCATTGTTTCCTCTCGTATGGCCCACTTGAGTGTTTTATGCAACTAATTTTTAGTTGGATGTCATAAAATGAACTCGAAAAACGGATAGACGAGGTGGATTTCTAACAAACATCTCGGTGGGCCCTACCCAACATCTTTGGGCAGGAACTTCCTAGAAAGGCCTTTGCAGGAAGTCCCTGCTATTGACATGAATGCCGCTGAATCCTTGGATAAGTGGGGCCCACGGATTATTAATCTAGAGTCATCTAGACCATCTGAATGTTGGGTCCATGATCCCAAAATTTCCTGAATTGAAAGATCCCAGCAATTGGCATTTTTCCATTGGATGACTTTTCAGCCGTTTATTTGTAGGGCACAAGTGGAAGGGTTGTGATTGTCTAATCCAGCATAATTTCTGAGGAAATCCATCACCATGGGGTCGAGAAGAACAACGGCGTAGATTACTGGAGCATGGACCCCACTTGTCAGAACTAGAAACCTGAGTATATGACTGTAATTAGGGCTATAAACGGGCTGGGCCTGTAGTGGGCCAGGCCTGTCAATCCGGCCCACTAACAACCTATGGATGCCAATGGGCCAGGCCGAGGTATGTCCCACATGATAAATCATAGGCTAGAAGCCTGGCCCAGGCAGGGTTTTAAAATTCTGCAACTCTGGCCTGACTCGCTCTGCCGACACTCAAATCGGCTGAGTCACCCCCTATTTTCAATTCTGACTCACTGAATTGAGTTGAGTCGGGACCTACCCGAGTCTTAAAATGGACCTGAGCCTGACTCATGATAATTACATACAGCCCAAGCCCAATCACAAAAACCCATTTTTGTGCAAGATCTAGGCCGTTCTTTAGGTGTGCCGCATCACGCATGATTTATGATAAAATTCCCTTGAAAATCTGACCAGATGGGCCAAGATGATCTCAGGATGAGTCAATGAATCTTAAACAAATGCTTAAATGTCAGGTCCAAGCCCAGCATTGCAATCCAATCCCAGTTTGAAGTAGCCCAGGCCATTGACATGGGTCTGATTAGAGCTGGACCCAAATCAGCCCTAGCCCAACCCTAATCCCCAATGCCCTAGCCAAAGCCGTAATCGCACTAGCAATGCCTTGGCCAGGTTCGCGCGGTAAAGAAAATGACTTGAATGATCAATGGTTTGAAATAGTCCATTAAAGTCTCACATATAACTAATTCGGATCATCGAAACATGAACCGCATTCAACGCCGATCGCATCTATGGTGAATGAGTGAACATGTTCTATAATGGTGGTCCACTTGATTATTGAGCCTGGCTAGGCTGAGCCATTCATCATTTGATTGCCCTGAGCCTGAACTAAACACTTAGCATAGATTTTAGCCCTCGGGCCAAATTTAGGGGTCCATGCTCTAGCAGCTCTACAGGGCAAAGCCGCCCAGCCCATTGCCACCCCTACCTAGCTACACCTTTTAAATGGTGGATTTGTTCCACTGTTTAATTGTTGATGTGCCGGTGGGCTGAGTTCAGCCCGCTATAGAAGTACCCGGGCTCAAAACTTTCCAATGAGTAGTGCACTCCATCAGTTAAATGTGAACACATACCTATATATTCAAAGGTGTTGGTGTATCTAACTCATTTATGATTTAATTTTTTTAACAATACATTATTAATTTTAAAATAAAATTTTATTATATAAATTTATATATATTCAAGGCTCAACTTTTATTGTGATTCAAAACTTTGGTGGGCAACGGCAAAAGGAAATAATTTCTTCACTTGATTTGCCACTCTCCTAGCTATAATCTATAAGAGTTTTAGATCAGGGTAAAAGTTGAGTCCTATAAATATGAGGGTGTTGTATCATGTGTATTGTTCAAATTTTAGGCTGCAAAGGTATATATATCCCTTAAAAAACATAAAATGTATTATGATAATATGCTATTTTGATTTTAAAAAAGAAAATTTATGTTGTTTTTTATCCATCATATATTTAAAAGCTAAACTATCAGGATGAAATTGCATATTTAGAGCACAAATAATTAAAATATAAATTGTTATATGTGGCCCCCAATCACATGTATAATAGACTAAAGATTAGCATTTTTTTTTTTTTGTTTATTAAGGTCTGAATGCAGGCTTAATGATGATTGAATTGTGTTTTAATATTGAAGTCATGTATATTAGAGAGAGAGAGAGAGAGTTGTGCTCACTAGCGCACGTGTGCACCTTTGCACACATGTTATAGGCATCTAATCTAAGCGGTCCATATGATGCGGAATCTCAGAAAAGCTTAAAGAATAAAATTTCACCCTGATCTAAAATTTTAATAGGTCATAATAATAATAATAATAATAATACAAATCAAGAGAGAAAATTATTTTCATTTTTCATCGCTCACCAAAGTTTTCTATCAAAGTAAAAATTTAGGCCCGTGGTGTTTCATGGGGTGAACTTCGCACGAGTTCCGTGCAAGCTGGTGCACAGCATTGATATACACACATACACATTGTGATGCGTGTTGACCATCAACACCATGCATTTGATGGGTCCCCTTTAAACTATGAGATATTCTAAAAATCAATTGTATACGAAACTCAGGTGGGCCATACCATTTAAAATCATGTGAAGACATGTCTAAAACATATAAAAACACTTGGTGAGGCCCATATGAAATTTGGATGAATCCGAAACTTGGTCTGACCCCTCATCCAAGTGGGACACACATAATGGATGGGCTGGATTTGCGAACCACATCTCGATGGCCCCAACAAATGATTATGAATGTTTTAATCGAGGGTAACCCTCTCAAAATTTGTATGTGGTGTGGCCCACACAAGCCAAGGATTGACTTGATTTTTAAGCCCCAAGCCCACCATAGAATGTTACATCTTACTGATGGGGTAGATGGTCGACACGCATCACAGTGGGGCCCACACAACTCAACCTCATGTGAAGTTCCCACACACACACACACTGTAATGCATGTCGAACATATATCCTGTGCATTTGATGGGTCCCTTTAAATTATAAGATATCTCAAAAACTAGCCCTGTACAGAACTCAAGTGGATTATATCATTTAAAATCATGTAAATAAATGCTTAAAACATATAAAGGCACTTCGTGTGCCCATATGAAATTTGTATATAAATCATATATATACACATATACATGTGTGTAAAGAGAACGGGTGATCAAATCGGAATGCTCATGTGATGCAAGTGGACATCGCGCTAGAAACAATGGATATGGATCCCACCATTGAAAAGTTCCTGGCACAACATGGTGTTTATATGCCACGGAACCGGATCAAAAGGTTATTCCCACCAAGAAGAAAAGAAATCCTCCAAATATCAGTCTGATCGGTGACTTTCTTGGGCCTCAAAAATATTTCAATGGTAGGTGTCCAAGCTCTCTCTTCCTTTTTTCCTCTCTCTCTCTCTCTCTCTAAAGCGTGGCCACATGAGTTTGAATATGCCTGATTCTCGACCTTAAATCCTCACAAGAGCATTTTGGGAGTTGCGGGGAATTGAATGTATTTTTAAATTAAATGTTGGTGGATAGGAACTATTCATGCTAAGATGCATCAGGCTAGCAAGGACCCGGATTAGGTGGTGTCGCCTTCACCACACCCTGTGGTGTATGAGCTGTAGGGCCTACCCCAATGTATGTATGATATATCTACACCGACCATCCGTTTTGCCAACTCATTTTAAGTCAAGCGGATCCGAAATTAAAGTAGGCCATACTATAGGAAACAGTGGAGAGAATGATACCCACCGTTAAAACCTTCCTAGGGCCCACCGTAACATTTATTTCCCATCCAAACCGTTGATGAAGTCACACAAACCTCTGTCAAGGAAAAAATACAAATATCAGCTTGATCCATAACTTTTGTAGCCCCAATAAATTTTTACTGGTAGGCATTCAATCATCTCTTTCCAGTAGTGTAGTATTCTTGAGGCTCGGATCTGCTTCATTTTTAGTTTCATGCCTTAAAATGATCTGAAAAAATGGATGGACGGAATGGATATAAAACACATATATCAGGGTGGCCCCACAGCTCCCAACACATCAGACACCACTCGCTGGGTGGTGTTGGTGACACCACCTAATCAGCTTCCGTCTGACAATTATTTATGCTATCTGAGTCGCGTCTCTCTTTATTTTAATGGAAAAAGACATGGTAGTTCACGGGCATCTACAACAGGGCCCACTACTGTCTTTAGTGTGTCTGGTGACTCTAGACACTTGGATGGTCAAATGATTCATCTGGACCGTTCATTACATTCGCTTCACCTCTTGGGAGCCACCCTTGAGAAAAATCACCCTGATTAGTGGAACTTCAATGTCAGCAATGCCATTAAAAAAAAATAAAAATGGTTGGATCAAAGAGGTATAAATCAATATGAATAATCCATGACACTCTGTCCGCTTTGAATTTTTTTCCAATAACACTATCAATTAACAAAAGCATTTTTTTTTTTTAATAACGCTATCAATTATCAAAAGCAATGACTGCCCAATGTAATAATGTCCACCTCGGTAGATACTGCTGAAGCTATAAAAAGCAAATGTAGGCACTAGTTGATGGTTATTTAAAGCTATCACATTAAATGGGATTTCACGGTCCAGGTGAATAGAATAAATATGGACTGAACATATGGAAGTCAACCCATTATTAAACAAATTTTTGAAGAGACGCGCCCAGGACGTAATTTAGAGATAAGGATTTGTAACTATTAATGCTATATCAGGCCGAGAATGTGAGAAAATTTCTAGATGAGATAAAAACACATTTGACAAAGGGTAAACACGATCAAGTGAAATTAATTGCTACTTTACGGTTGTCAATATACTAGATTATCACATAAGCAATAATTATTCTCATGACTATATTAGTAATTTTATAAATGGTATAAAAAGACTCAAGGAAAATGATCCACAATCTATTAAACAAACTTAAACATATCAACTTCAACATAACATTATTTATCTAGTCCTCCGGGATGTTTAGCTTAGTTATCTCTACCGCTCTGTGACAGTGGAAACCTTAGTTTAGGAGTATCTCCATTCATCCTTACGATTATGCCGGACCGACTCAGTAGCAGCCAGTGGCTATAATTCCCTTTCATATACACCCGAGTGCTGAATTTAAAAGAAGACTGTAATTATAGGAATCGTTCACTTATACTCATATGCTGGGGTCAATGGTAGGCTGTAACTCCAGCATTATTCAACCCTAGCTCATCAATGCACTACTCTATGAAGCATTGTGTTGCTCTCAGCCAAGCTGGTGATCTTGATTTAGTGGTAAGTTTTTGTCTTCTCTGCATTCATATTTTGACTTATTTTTGCTCAGTCAGGCAATTAATGTATATTTAAAAATCATTGATTCTCAATGTAAAAAAGAACTCATTGAAGAAACATCCTCAACCTCTATAAATCACTTGATATTGCACTTGATAGTTGGCAAAGTAGACGGTTGGTTGCGGTCCCGACCAAACACTGCTCTATCTCAATATCAGGGGTTGGTGGTTTTGGTTTGAATTGAACCCAATCGATTCTATCACGCCCACATCTCTCACACGTTTACCACGTGACTGAATTCCAGACCAACAATTTGTAATAGACTATTTAAGAAGCAAGGGGACAGACACAATGACTACTTAGATAAGTCTCTATGCTAGTTTAGAGAAGTTTAGGGTAATTGAAAGATAGTGTGCGATTGCCAAAAGATCGCCACACATGTTATTTCCTGCTCTAGTTCCAAAACTCTGACAACGTTAGTATCTTGCTCAACTGAGAAGCATATTAAATAAAAGTAGAAAACACTACTGAAGTCAAAAAGAGTAAGGTTGGAATTGGAGACATCCAACCATCCATTTTGTTAAGAAATAGTGTTTAGTTTCTCACTTTTCTTCAGATCAAACCACGCTCCACTCCATATATATTAAGACCCTTGCAAAACTCATACATTCACACTCTTTACTCTTATTTGCCCTCTTTTTCTTTTTTACTTTTGCTTAAAGTGGATTCGAATACCCTACAAAGTATGGCTTGATGTTTTAATATTGAAGTTTTATTGAATCCTTTAAAATTTTAAAAATTTCTATAAATTAATGACCGTACATTATGGGTGAGGAAAATAGTGCTTATTCTTTTCCGTTTATATATGGTGCAAAATCAACCACACGGGTCAACGATGGATTCTAATATTTATTTGATTCTTCAATCCTCAAATGATTCTATAACTTTAAGCCAGCAATGGATTCTAATATTTATTTGACTAATGACGACTCCAATCTAAATATTTTAATCCATATCATGCCCCATTGCATAGCACAATCAAGGAAATAAAAGATAATATAAAGTACTAGCTGGGCACATGCACTCCCTCACATTGTTGTTCACAGTGATACAACGGCTAATATATTCAGCTAGCATAGTACCTTGATCTGACAATATCTTGAACGTCTATTTTATCCAATATGATTCATAGCTTCATTTTTATCCTATGGCACGAGGTTAATTTTTCAATAACCTATAGTTATTATCTAATGATGGAAGGCTATTTGATCACCTAGTCCACCCAATCTCTTTCCTTTAGTCAAGCCTTTTAGAACACTTGTGATAATATGGCGAACCTACTCCCACTATTTTAAGCACACATGCATGGCCAAAATCACTTGATACTCTTAACATTTATTTTGGCTTAAAAAATAAGAGCTATTCTAAAACTATGCATAAGCAGAAGTCATCCTATGCACGTGCCAGAATGGCACACGTGTAATATCCAAGCCATTCATCATAACAGTGCCAATGTGTAGATTTCCTACCCTAGGAATCAGGTCTGTGCACTAGTAAGGTGGGCCACACTTAAATAAAAAAATATACAATTGTGAAATCCAAAGAAGAATGCATATGGATTGAGGATAATGCAATTGGGCTTATTAAAATATTGGGGACGTGGATTGCATACTTTGGCTGCCAGTAACATGGTGGCTAGCTACTTGAGCTGCCAGATGGGCCCCACTATGATATGTGTTTTTATCCATGTCATCTATCTATTTTTCCAGATCAATTTGGGGCATGAGCCCAA
Organism: Magnolia kwangsiensis; assembly: GCA_037074715.1. Taxonomy (NCBI): domain Eukaryota; kingdom Viridiplantae; phylum Streptophyta; class Magnoliopsida; order Magnoliales; family Magnoliaceae; genus Magnolia; species Magnolia kwangsiensis. The sequence continues at coordinate 86,385,168 of CM073588.1, forward strand.
AAATGAGACATCTAAATCTCAAGTGGACCACTCTACAAGAAAAGAGTGGGGATTGAATGACCACCATTAAAAATTCATAGGGCCCATTGTAATGTTTATTTACCATCCAACCTATTAATTAGGTCACACAGACTTTTCCCTTCATCCAAAACTTTTGTGGCCTCCAACAAGTTTTCAATGGTGGCGTTCAATTACAGTTGTTTCCTATGATGTGGTCCAAAAGAGGTTTGGATCTATCTCCGTTTTTTGGGTAATGTCCTATGAAAAAAAAATAGATGGACAACATTGATAAAATAAATACATCATAGTTAGGCCATACGACACCAATAAATTTCTGCCACATTACTTCAGTAGCCATGTGGCTCCTCAAGCCTTCGGCAGGCAATTCGCTTCCAAATACAGGTGCCATATATTGAAAATTTATGCATTGAGTAAATTAAGGTTGGCCCACTGATAAGAGCTTTTCATTACTAGAGGTATACATGAGTTGAACTGAGTCGAACTCGGCTTGGCTTGGTCTTTCAGCCTGACAAATCAGCTCAACTCGGTTCGGTCAACAGCTCGAGCCAATTCGAGCCTACTTCAAGTCAAGATCGAGCCCAATTCACTTGTGCAATATTTTCACAAACACATGGATTGCACCTTCAAAATCTTACTGGTAATGGTTTTAAATGTGTTTCATCAATAACTTCTAAACAATATAAAAATCAATTCAAAAAAAAGTATTTGTTTCACATACATACTTTTCTTGTCATCAGCCACACTTCGTTGAGTCATTTCATCAAACACTTGGTGAACATCATCAATATTGAAGTAACCGAGTCACTAAATTGGTTCGATCCGAGTTCGATTGGAGTTGGGTTCGATTCAAGTCAAGTCGAGCATTAGGAAGATTTCAACTGTGGGTGTCATTATCCTTATTGTTTTATGTGGCGTGATTCATTTTAGTTTCATATTTGATTTTTTATTTTTATTTTTAATACCCTAAAATGAGTTAAAAAAAATAGATGAATAACGTAGATATAAAACACATACATCACGACGGGCCTTACAACACCTGACAGATCACCACATCAATGTAAGGGTGATGTGATGATGTCGGAAACACCACCTAATCCGCATTCGATAAATTCACCCCATCCATTAGTTTCCCTTACTTAGGTTAAGATATGATTTTTTATTTTTTATTTTTTCTAAAGAGGCAAATCCAAAACTCAAGTGGAACCTACTATATGAAACAATGAGGATGAAAAGTCCATGGTTTAAACCTTTACTGTTACATAAGTTTTGGATCCTGCTAGTATTTTTGTTTTCACTTCACCCTAGCTGGAATCACCTTATGAACGATTTAGATTGCATATAAACATCTTCATGGGTCACAAGACGGTTTTAATGATGGGCATTTTCATCCCTAACATTTTCCATTCACTTAAGGATTCGTTTGGCACTATAGATTTGGGAGGATTTGAGGGGATTTTAAGTCCTTGGGTTGTTTGGCGCCATAAAGTACTTGGGGGTTTCAAATCCCCTCAATCATGGTTTGAAATCCAAGGTGAGACCTTGGATTGCATCTAAAATCACTCCCATAATTGCATGTGTAACATGTGTATCACTATATTATTAATCTATTGGACACATGACCCACTGATGATATCATAAAATAAATTAGATTATTAATTGCATCACTATAATTACTATAATACGATGATCATCACCGTCCAAACATTATCCATGTAAATCAATGGTTAAAAATTGTTGGTTAGTTACTCGAACGTGATTTTCTACTTGCAGCCCGTTTGAGCCTTGGAATTTCATCATTTTTTGGCAAAGTTTATATTTCAATAGGCTTATTACAACCATCGTGTCAAAAATTACATAAGTTCACTAATTAGAGATATTAAAGTTGATTTAGCAATTAAATTCATATCCCTGCAAGTATACTAAGAATAGTTTATTTTGGATTAAAGTTTTTTTCAATCTAGGGTGCAAACACACCAAGAGGATTTCAAATTAAGGGAGTTTTAAATCCATGGGGTTTCAAATCCATGCTCCCAAACAAGACCTAAGTTTTGGATTTGCCTTATTTTTAGATTGTGTTTTAACATGAACTAGAGAAACTAATGGATGGGTGGATTTTCCATGGACATCCCAATGGATCCCATAGCTCCCTATGGCAGCCAGCGCTTAGGCAACAACCGTCCATTCTCAAAAGGAAATAAACCAAGGACTTCTCTCTCTACTTAAAAAAAAAAAAATGTTTAAAAACCAAAAGGTATGTATGCCTTTATATATATATATATGGGAAAAGATACTATACGCTCGACCGTATTATACCTTCCATAAGGTCGAGTGCTGGCGATACATTATTGGTCAGATGGTAAAAGCTTTAAACAATGGGGAGATTTTATAGGAAACCTAATAAACACGACGTGAATTTTATAGGAAAGCTGGAGAAATAAAACCGATGCTGTGTGGACCCCACCATGATATATATTTTCTATCCATGTCGTTCATTCATTTTGAAATATAATTTAAGGGATTTACACCAAAAATAAGTCATATCTGAATCTCAGATGGACCACACCATGGAAAATAATTGTTATTGAATTTCTATCGTTACAAACTCATAGGGTGCACTCTAATGGTTATGTAGGGAAAAATAAGTTGTTATTGAATTTTTACCATCCAACCTATTCATAAGGTTATGTAGACGTGGATGAAGTGAAAACACAAATATCAACTTGATCCCAAACTTCTCTAGCATGTAAGAAGTTTTTAATGGTAGACGTTCAATCCCCACCTTGTGGTCCACTTAAGCCTTGGACCTCCCTCATTTTTTGGGGTCATATATTAAAATGATTTGAAAAAATTGTTGAACGACATGGATATAAAACACTTACATCATGTTAAGCCCCACAGAGCCCTGCTCGGACGGATTACCATCCGGGAGGTGGTAGGACGCAATCCGTGCTAAGATTGGCTGACGCTCCTCCAGCTCCGAGTGGTACTTTTAAAGGAGATCGAAGTTACATGGCCCATGCTGATGTATTTATAATATCTACATGGTTAATCTATTTTTAGATATCATTTTAGAGCCTGGTTCAAAAAATGAATCATATCCAAAGATTATCTGGACCACACCACAAATAGCAGTGGAGATAATGATTTTCACTGTTGAAAATTTTGTAGGGCCTACCATAACGTTTATTTTCTATCCAATCTGTTCATAATGTCAATAGGACTTGAATGAAGAGGGAAAAAAAATTTCATACTGATCCAAAACATCTGTGACCCAAAAAGGGTTTTAATGGTCTGTTCAATCCCACATAGCCTTTTGCAGTGTGGTCCAATTGATAGTTAGATTCGTCTTATTTTTTGTCCAAAGCCTTAAAATGAGCTCACCAAATGGATGGACGGTTTGGATATATATAACACATACCTCATGATTAGATTAAAAAAGCTTTGTTAACGCCAATACAGGGTGCAGTACGGAAGCTAGTCGGTTACTAAAGTAGGCAAAGTTGAGTAGCCGAGTTGGCTACCGAAGCTACGTCAACAAGTTTTGTGAGCCCCACTATGATGTATGTGTTGTATCCACGCCGTTCATCTATTTTGAAATATCATTTTAGGGCATGAACCAAAGAATGAGGTTGGTAAAAATATGTAGTGGACCCACCACATAAAACAGTGGGGCGAGTGATTCCCACCATTGAAACTATCTCAAGGCCCACCATAATGTTTATTTGAAATCCAATCCGTTCAAAAGTAAAAAAAGACATAAAATAAGAAAAAACACAAATATCAGCTTGATCTAAAACTTTCGTGGCCTTTAGAAGTTTTCAATAGTAGGCCTCACTATCCCCACTGTTTTCTATGTTGGGTCCACTGGAGCTTTGGATTTAACTCATTCTCTGCGTATTGCCCTAAAATGATCTCGACGGATGGATGGAAGGTGTGGATATAAAACATACATCATGGTGGGGCATACAGAGCTTGGTGATAACACTTCAATAATGTTTTTAGTTATTTTACTATATAATCGTATTTAATCTGTACAGTTTTTCTTCGATTTCCTATAAAATCTTTCGGTTATTTAAAGCTTTTACCATCTTATCAATAATGTGCTGCCAGCACTTGGCCTTATGGAAGGTATAATACGATAGAGCATATAATACCTTTTCTCTCTATATATATATATATATATAATTTTCTTGTTGGTTCATGCACCATCTATAGTCGAGTCAATAATTTGGACGGTCTGAATTTCCTTATAATAATTTTTAAATGAGGAATGGCAGTCATTTGAAGCACGAACTTTGGATTTTTTTAAATTTTTAACCGTCCAGTAAATGTCCACGAATCGGATGGTCATCTTAGCTAATAAGCTTTATTTTTAGTTCATGATGCATCTAAATCGTACCTGCAATTTGGACAGTTTAGTTTGATTATTTGGCTTCCAGATATGCAATTTCTAATCGTTTTATAAGTGACTGCAGATCACCCATCACACTCTGCCAGAGTATCAAATGATTTCTCCAGTAGGAAATGAACAGTAGAGATATGCGAGCTTGGTTTTGAATAGACCAGACCCAAGCTCTTATGGGCCCACCATGTTTTATATGTAAAATCTACTCCGTCTATCAGGTTCTATACTCGATCCTAGGCCATGAGGCCAAAATAAACCAGATCCACTACTCATTTGGGCCACAGCATGGGGAACAATGGGGATGAGATGGCAAACGTTGGTTTGAGTGTGAGTCCACCATTGTGTTTATCTTTCATCAAACCCGTTAATCACCTGTGATTCACCCGGAAGAGTTGAAGATAAAATGTTAGCTTGATCCAAAAACTCATGTGGGCCACACTGCCTGAAATTAAAGGTTTTAGTAGAAATTTCCAATTTTTCCATTGGTGTGGCCCACCGAGTTTTTTAATGGGGCTTCCTTTTCACTTCCATGGTTAAAATAAGGGATTTCACCTGATGGACGGGTTGGATTTAGTATCCAACATGGTGGTCCCCACAGAGATTGGGTATTGTGTACGATAACGGTCCATGTGAATGGCAATTACTGGCAGGAACTTGCACAAAAGTCAAGATAAAGGGCTCAAAACAGCCATCCACCACGCCGTGGCATGATGAAAGCCGTAGAATGTGGCACTAAAAAAATGTCTTTTTAACACGAGAATTATTCTAGCGGTTGCGAGTGTATGGAAATCTTTCATGCACCTTCGTTGGATTTGGGCTCAATGGCATCCACATCAACCGTCCATTGTGCTCTACTTTGAGAAACTTATGGTGATCTGATGGTCCTAATCATCCATGACTGGCCTTATCTTTGGCTAACAATCTAATCCATCAATTTTTGCATACCACTGACTTATGAGTGGTTGGATCAAATGGACGGTTGAGATGGGTTTTGTGGATGCCAACGAGTACAGATTCATCTGATTACAGACCTTGAGAAGGACAAAGGAGCACAAAAGCATTTCGATGGATGGGATTGTATTAATAGTTTGATTTTGGATAGCCCTCATAGATACGTAGCCTCTATCTGCAATACCTGTCTAGAAATGGCAAGGTATTTTGATCCTAATTAATGGACCGTTTGGTTGGATGCAATTAAATGTACTTTCATATAATTCTTTTCAAATCAGCAATAAATATCACATTAAAAAAACAGTGAAAATTAAAATCTAACCATTTAAATATGTTACTGGAGGTGTAGTCCACTTCAACTTTAGATTTACCTCATTTTTTAATGCATCTAACCAAATGAATGGACGGCGTGGACAAGACATATATATATCATGGTGGGACAGATAGAGTCACATCTTGTTTTCCATACTTTAAAGTTAATAATGTTATAGTCATACAACCTCCCTTGATCACAAAATCTTATGATAAGTAATTAATGCTAAAAAGTATAAAATACACTACAATTCTGGTAAAATTAATACAACCAAACATGAAAATTGCTATATTAAAAATCAATGCTTAGCTGATGTTGGAATTGTAATCAATGTACTAAATTTATATATTTATTATATATTATAATCTCTTTCTTGAAATCATGCACAAGGAACTAAATTTCACATATGATAATCCGTCATTTACATTTACATGCAATTCAATTATCCGGGTAAATTGTGTATATGGATGGATAACATGAACAAACAAAGATATCCATGTGGGGTTCTTAGATGTTGAGAATTTCAAAATTCATTAGAAATCATGCCAAATGCAAAATGATATTTATTTTCAATCCAATGTAATATGTTGAAATTTTACCTATTGGAGCTCTAAGCTTCTTCATGGGATTGCTGTGGCTGCGCCCCCTCTATGTTAGTTCATGAAGCTAAGGGCTTGTTTGGGTTGAAATCCTCCACTCTGGAGCATGAATCAACTTTAATTCAAAAGCACCTGTGTATGGTATATTTACATGGGTTTGAATTTAATTATTAAATCAACTTTAATATATCTAATTAGTGAGATATATAATTTTCAACATAATGGCTGTGATAAGCCCATTAAAATATATGCTTTGCCCAAAAATGATAAAATTTCAAGTCTCAGATGAGCCATAAGTACTAGATCATGTCTAAGTAACTAACCAACGATTTTTAATTTGTGATTTACATGGACAATGTTTGGACAATGCTGATCGTCATTAGTGGGCCATGTGTCCAATAGAATGATAGTGTATAGTGACACACAAATTACACCTGCAACTAGTGAAATGATTTTAGGTGTAATCTAAGCTCTCATTGTCGATTTCAAACCTCCCCAAGGAGCGGATTTGAAACCCCCTAGATTTAAACCTCCAATTACATTATGTTGCTAAACAACGAGGGGATTTGAAACCCCCTCAAATTCCCTTAAATCTACGGTACCAAATGACCCTTAAAGATAAGCCCCGATCAATATCTTAGGTGGACTAAGTCATAGGAATAATTGGATAGCAAACACCAACCGTAGGCATGCATATGCACCCCACCATGATGTTTATATTTTATTCATCACGTTCGTTGGATTCTGATGCAGATTAACTACTTACAGTTTGAGTAGACAAACTCCCTGCTTACGTGACGTCACCAAGTTCTGTATGCCCCATCATGATGTATGTGCTATATCCGCATTATTCATTCATTTGGAGAGATCATTTTAAGGTATGAGCCAAAGAACGAGGTAGATCCAAAGCTAAATATGGGGAGAGAGACACCCATAGTTGAAACCTTCCTGAAGTCTATCATGATTTTTATTTTAGATCAAACCTTCTCATAAGTTAATATAAACATGAACGGAAGGAAAACACAAATATTAGCTCAGCTTTGGATGACTTCATTCTTTGGCTCATATTTTAAAATTATCCCTCAGAATGGACGGATGATATTAATATTGATAAAAAAAATCCATCATGGTAAAGCACACAAAACTCGGTGAGGTAACTCCGATAGTCAGTGTGCTATTCAATCTTTTATTATTTAATCCTCATCCATCAGATTCCGCGCCATGTGGAACAATTGAAAATTGTGCTTTATTTTATTTTTTTACACATGCACACGTACTCCCCCACACTCACGCTGGATACCCGAACCCTTGACCCTACTACCAGAGCAAGAGTAAGGATCTGGGCGAATTTTAAACGTGCGGTGAAGAATGAAACTTCAAACCTGATTAACGGAGCTGATGGCACAGTCACAACACAATGGGTCCCACAGAACTTGGGTGTTTTATCACACAACAGATGGGTCCCACAGAACTCGGGTGTTTTATCACACAGCAGATGCTGTTGTGGATTCCAATCCAACGTAGTCAGGTCTTACACGGAATTATATTCAATGTATCTTGAGATTCCGAATTTCGTGCCATTTGGTCGGCACACATGTAATAATTAGCGTAAAAAACAAAGAAACTTTAGTACTCTGGCAGAGTGTGATGGATGATACACAGGTGATTCAGTATTTCATACGTAACATATAATTAAGTGAAATTAAATGTCCATACTGTAGTTGCAGAAAATTAACATTATTTAATTATCTGATAATTAGATTGTAAGCATTAATTGGACCGTTAAATTCAAAAAAATCCAATGGTTCTGTTTCAAGGAACATGTGTCCATTTATAAGGATTATAACTTCTCAAACAATGTTGTTTTGAAATAACTTAGAGACCGTTTTTTCTAGGATTTTAGTCGATTAATTAAGTTAATATATGCTACCTGTAGAAGTTATCTGAGTGCCTGTGTATCAAGAGTTACACGATGCTGGAGTATTTTATTACTCTCTTGATTGACATGCCGTCACGTGAGCACGCGTGGTTACGTCAATGGGCCGGGCACGGGCCTAATAGATCTGAAATTTTCAAAACGGCAGGTCAAAAGGGCCGGCCCGAAACAGTTCAGCCTTATGCCTGGCTCTTTGTGAACCAGAGTCCACTGCAACAGCACCCAAGCTCTATGGGCCCACGATGTTGTGTAGGTTAAATCTACTCCGTTCATCATATGATATCTTTGATGTATGGTCATGGGGTAAAAGATTTTCCAGAACAGAAACGCATGTAAGCCACACGATGGGGAATAATGGAGATGAGTTGCCAACCATAGATTGTGTGTGGGGCTAACGTGATGTGGGTATTTCATCAGATCCGTTCATCAGGGGTAACTCACTGGGCCCACATGGAGTGAGCTTAACTCGACAACGCTCTCTCATCCTGCAATTGAACATTTCAAACATGCTTTGTGTTAGCTATGCTAATAATACCTACTTTTAAATGCACTGAAAGTAATTGATGTCGATTTGTTGTCCACTTAAATCTCATCCGTCCCTTTTTCATGTACCTTGAAAATAAGGGCTTTCGATTGCCCAACGAGCTTGGGTGTTTTGCGTGTTCTTAAAGCAGGTGTCGTGGGTGATTCTCGTCCATCCATCATACACCTCTATTAATGAATAGGACAGACTGTTTTTCATCCAAACCGTTGATCTAATGGGCTTGATGATGATGTCGGGCCCCTAAAATTAAAGAATGGGATAGCCTGTTCATCATCCAAACCGTTGATTTAATGGGCTTGACGATGATGTCCGAGCCCCTGAAATCTCTCGGTCCAGATAAGCAATGGCAAGAAACATTAGTGGGCACTTTGTGGGACCCATCCATAGAAGGGGCCATTAGATCAAACGGTCCAGGTAAGCAAACCATAGGCCGATCCGGGACGAGGCTATAACAATACTTTGGCAGACGGTGAAAGAAAGTCTACTCGCATGCAAGTCGACAGGCACACGTGTCAATATAAAACTTGCGTGAGAAATGTGGGCCGTTCTCAGAAAAGGAGCACTAACCTCACACGAGGAAAAGGAAGCACACGTGTGACACGTTTAGAGGCGATCCCAGCCATGTAGATGCCATGTCTGAAAAACAAGGCCCATGCAATCATCAGTATGCTGCGCCAGTATAGGAAAAATCCAACGGTTGAGATAAATGACCAGTACACCTGACGAACGGTCGAGATCACACGCAGTTTGACACGTGTGCCGTTCATCTCGGACGCGGATTAGCTACTGAACCAGACAGCGGCGAGACTTGCCACTGAAGTGACGTCACCAAATTATGTAGGCCCCACTACGATATTTGTGTTGTATCCACACCGTCCATCCATTTGTAGAGAGAAGGCATGAACCAACGAACGAGGAAGATCCAAAGCTCAAGTGGACCCCACCACAAACAGTGGGGACAGTGACACGCACCGTTGAGACCTTCCAGGGCCCACCATGATGCTTATTTGAGATCCAACCTTTTCATGATCTAACACAGACATGGAAGTAGGGAAAACGCAAATTTCAGCTTGATCGAAAATTTCAGTGGCCCTTAAAAACGTTTTTAATGGTAGGCGTTTAATCCCCACTATTTTCTGTGGTGGGTCCACTTGAGCTTTTTATCCGCATATTTTTTTTGTCATACTATATAATGATCTCTCCAAATGGATGGACGGTGTGGATACAACATCATGCATCATAGTGGGGCCCACAGAACCTAATGACGTCACTTCAGTAGCCAGTCCAGGCACTGCCGGGTTCAGTGGCTAAGCCGTGTCCATTCATCTCATGTGAGCAATAAGCATTCCTATTTGCGGACGGCGCGCGACAAACCACAGGTGTGCATAGCCCACTATAAATGCATAGATAAACTTCAATCCGAACCGTCCAAACAGTAGGCCTTGCTGTAGATTGAGCACTACCCAACAATCACACTGGCAGCACGATCCTGATTCTCTGATCAGTGGCCATTAAATGGACAATCACAAATTAAGATAGCCAACGGTCCAGATTCAACTAACGGTTGTTGGCTATGATATTCTAGTCAACCTGGTTTTGGGACTCTGACGGATAGAAAGTAGGGCCCACAATCAGAACGAAGGTTTCTCTTTCCCCGTCGACAGCACCCTTATCCCTACCCCTACACGCAGATAGGCGTCAGCACGGCATGCGTGTAGGACATCCGTCCCGTGTATCATGCGGGTCGGTTTTGATTTTCATGTGGTTCACACGTGTATGGCAGCAAGGGATATCATTACTTGTTTCCGCACGTGTGTGTACACCTGATATTAGAGCAGCTTAAATTTTTAAGAGAGTCATCTAAAATGTGGGTCCTACCTGATTCACGGCTCTGATGCCTTAAAACGTCTCACGTTGGCACACGTGACTGCACGTAGAATTGTGTGTGATGGTTAATACATAGTAATGTATTCAATATGATGCATCGGGACTTTATTCTTCGAATCTGGATCAAATTCCTATGATCTGAGCCGTTCATATGATGGATCTCACTCAAATAGAAAGCTTTATTTTGGATTATCTCCAGATCCAACCCTTGATAATTTAGCTCTTTTGCTTGAAACATGAACGGTTAGCATAACTTTCTCATGATCAAAGGGTTGAAATTGGAGAGTTGTTTCTGGGCTTCTCTATCCAAGAGAAACCGTATGAATTAAACGGTTGGAATCATTTAATAAAACCCCAATCCAACGGCTGAGGTCCTGAGATGTATTCGAGCAAACCTACTGACAGATCACAAAAGTGGAATTACTTGCGCAATTCAATTGCCATTTTCAAACCATATCTTTCGAAAGAGAAATGAAGTAAACAAAAGTGGGAGGTTTGCTCGAATGCATCCCCAAGTATTAGAATAAGAAACGTCGGGACCCTAACCGTTGGATCTAGGTATTTTCCAATGATACAGACCGTCTATTTGGTAGGGATCGAGTTGGATGGGGGACCCCAATAATAATCCCGATAATAAATATTTTAATCCTTTGATTATATAAAATTTACAATGACCGTTCATGTTCAAAGCAAAAGATCCCGATTTTGAAATGGTGGGAATAATCTATTCGAGATCTTTTTCCGTAGTATTTCCACCGTAAAAATGGAGAATTTCCATATAAACGGTTTGGATCATTGGAAGATGACTCAGATTGAAAGGCTAAAGTCCGAACGTATGGTAACGTAATCCGTCGCGACGTATTCGAGAAAACCTCAGAAAAAAATATGCCAAGAGGAAGAACTCCACACGTATCCATCTCTTTCTTACACGCAGCATACGTGCCAACTGTCTAATACACGAGAATTCTGAGCAGTGCATAATGTAGGGCCCACCATGGGAATGAAGAAACAAAAAGATCGGGACGGTAGAATCATCAAAAAGGCAAACCATGCACGTGGAAAATGGACCGTTGGCATGCCTTTTCAAACCGAAGCCGTCCATTCATTTAAGTTGGCCCGCTCAATGACTGAATCAGGGAAAGTTTTTAGTTCTATGGTATTTGGAGGCACGTTATGTACAGATCAGGTAAGGTATCATACAGGACGCGGATTGCGTGCTACCCTGCCCGTCTCTAGCCCCGAAAGGCAGTACTGTGGGCAGGCCCACTATGATGTATCTGATCATCCAAGCTGTCCATCCCTTTTATCAGATTATTTTAAGGTTTGAGCACAAAAATGAGTCAGATCCAACGCTCAAATGGACCATACCCAAATGACTGTTGCATTTAATGCAACCAAGCTTATTATGTAGTGTGGTCTACTTGAGCATTGAATCTGCCTCATTTTTGTGTTCTTAGCTTAAAATGATATGAGAAAAGAGATGGACGGCTCGGATAAACAGGTACATCACGGTGGGTACACCCACAGAACTGGCCATTGGTGGCTAGAGACTGGCGGGGGTAGGACGCAATCCGCGTCCATCCGTACCAACCTGAAAGTTTCGCACGTGTCGTGCGTGTACGTGTGCCGGTTGAAAATTGCGTGTGGGAGAGCAACACTCATTTCGTAGGAGGAATCTGGAAAACGTACACGCAGCAAATTCAGACAGCACAGGGGCAAAGTAGTATTTTGGGAGCAGCCCTGGCGTACCGTATCTCCACAGCGGGACCCACTTGGTGGAGCTTTCATATGATCCACCCCGTTCATCTGGCATGATTCCTCATTTTAATTGTCATCTGAAAACATCTGGACGGTAAAAAACTCATGCGGGCCACAGTCTAAAAAAAAAAGTTGGGATGGAACACCCACCATTAGTTTTATGTAGGGATCACCGTAGTTTATACATGCTATCCAATCCGTTCATATGATTTTTCACATCATGATGAAATGAAAAAAGAAAAATCACAATATTCCAAAACCCAAGTGGGTCTTACCAGCTAAAGTTAGAGGTTTCTAGGTATAATTTCGATTTATAGAAAACATGATTGTTGGATCGTTCTGATTTTTTATATCTACGACATAAAATGATTTATTTATCTGATGGACGGTTTGGATTTATTCATTGTAAGTCATGTTCCCTAATCCAGATAAAGTGACCCCAGCAGTACCTACGGTAGTACGAAAGCGTTTACGTATTTTAGAGTTTAGACAGCGTAGGGGCAGAACTGTCAATAAATGCTTTCTTTGAGGAAACCTAAAGATATTCTCGCGAGTAGAGATCGAAAAGATGAACCGCGGTACAATCACGACCTAGATCTTTTGTGATAGATCTGATCCATTCAACCAGTGAGATTTTACGTGAATGTATCAAAACCTAGTCTAATTCACTTATAAGATGAGCCAGACTTTGGGAATTGTCTTACTAACTATCCAAACGGTAGACCATCTGATTAGTGTATTATCCTAATCAATGAGTCAGCAATCAATATAGTATTAGATTCGGCCCTACCATTGCTATTGTTATACACACGTATATGAAGTTGGCGCGTGTGCTGCGATCGATCTTTTCAACGACTATTCGCGCGAATCTCGGCATTATTACCAATCTCCTTCTTGTCTTTTTTCTCTCCGTCTTTCTCTCATTCCTGTCTGCACAAAGAACTCATCTTTTTCTAACTCTCTTTCTTTCCTCAGAATCTCTCATTGAAAATCTTCCCTGTTTTTACTGTTTCTATCTCAAGAAACCCATACAAAAATCCAACAAAAAATTAAAAGAAAAATCCAAGAATCATGTCTTCTCCAAGCAAACGCCGAGAAATGGATTTGATGAAGCTGTAATTCTCTCTCTTCTTGAAATTCCAATTTTTCATTTTTTATTTTTTTTCCTTTTTTTGATTTTTTTGGTATTTTTTAATAGGATGATGAGTGATTACAAGGTGGAGATGATTAATGACGGCATGCAAGAGTTCTATGTTGAATTCCATGGGCCCAAAGACAGTAAATCTTCAATACCCAAATCCCTTTTTTTTTTAAAAATTTTTAATTTTCTTGGCGCTGTATTTTTTTCCCTGGTGTTTATTTGATTCAGATGCTTCTGACGCTTCAGAATCTATATTGGCTTTGATGAGAAGATGACAATGATCAATACCCAGAAATTTATTTTCTTGATTTTCATGTTTTGGTCTGTAATTTTGCTTGTTGTTTTTCTAGGAAAAAAAATCATTTGGGCCTTTTATTTTCAGCAAAAGATTGATTTTCTTCTTGATTTTGTGTCTGATAGAAGAATGAAAAGAAAAGAATGATTTTCTTGATTTTGTATGTCTGATAAAAGAATGAAAAGAAAATAATTGATTTTCTTGATTTTTTTTTTGTCTGATAAAAGAATGATTTGTGTTAATCGTTGGATGGTGCCGGTCGGAATTAATGTTTGGGATGATTGGAACTGTACATCTATGGGGCATTGCCATGGGTGGGCCGCTGTTGAAAGGTTGAGACAATCGGATTGTCCGTTAGTAAATGGACTTTTTACTGTTGACAGTGGATCATTGACTATTTACTTTCGACTGCACGTTTGAGTGATTGCAGCTGACAGTCAGGATCATCCAGTTGTTCTCGTTTTTTTTTTTTTTTTTTTTGGGACTATAGGCCATGCATGATTGTGTCCGCCAGATATATACTGAAGACAGGCTAGTGGTTTTGGTTGAAATCGTGGTTCTTCCAAAGAAAAATCATGTGGGTCACTGTTGAAAACTCGAGCCCACTGTATACTGTTGACCGCTGGTGGATGGCCTTTTTCCCTGTTGCCTGTAGACTATTTTGTTTCCAAATGCCCGTTCGAATGATGGCAATTGGCGGTTAGGATTATCTACTCGTTGTGTTTTTTTTGGACTCTGTCCCATCCACGGTAGTGCCGTCAGATGGATTGTTACAAGCATTTGGCAATGGCTTTAGGTGGGCCTGTCCATTGTTGAGTGGTTGATGCTGGGGAACTCTGCACTGTGGTGGGTGCAAATTGCAAGCAAAATGCTCTTTTCTTATCGGTACCTGCATCCCTATTTTCTTCGTCTTTGTATCTTCCTGTAATTTTATACAAAATTGGAGTTTCTTTTGTAAAATAATTCATGCGGATCTTTGACTTTTCAGTATATAGAACTTAGATTTGATCATCGCTAGCTGCTAAATTTTTTTCCCCCTTTCATCAGCTGACATGCTTCTAAAGCTACATGTTTGGTATGTATGAAAAGATAATAATCAGTACCCATGTATCTGTTTTCTTCATCTTCATACCTTCCTGCAATTTATCATGGAATTCCAGTTTCTTCTTTAGAAAATTTCTTGGTAGTTTTTGATTCTATACCATCTCGATCATCATTTTCCACTCAAAGCTTGTTTTTCTCTGTTTCTTTATGAGAATTCGATGTAATCTAGATACCCCTTTTATAATCTAACGATTTCTACCTTAGATAACAAGGGCATAGCACTTTTTTGGAACTGTGCTGTGGCATGGTTGACAATCTTGGACACTACTCACGTAAAATTCCTTTTTTTTTTTTTTTTTCCATATTCAATTATTATTATCTTTTGTTTTTAGAAACAAATGCTTTTTAGTTTTATTATTGGTAGACAATTGCAGTTTAGAATTGAAATATGTTATTCATTATCACATCCTGATGACCTTGTTCTAGCCATTTGGGGTCAGTTTTATGAACTTGTTTCTCCGATGTATCCTATTTAGGGTGCTATCCTTGGCAGTGTTTTAAATAGCAAAATAGTGTGTACCATAGCATTCATTGTTAGCAATGTCTTTAAGTGGGCACTCGAGGCACTCTTGTCTAGGTAATGATTTTGATAGTTCAAATCATCAAGATGAGCATATGGCGGGCCCCATTCTAAAGTGGTCATACACATGAATTATAGGGCCTTGGTGTACCTAATTTCTCAAGTCATGTGGAGAGAGAATGAAGTTGGATGGACTTCTTGCCCAAAACACAAGTTTGTGGACATAGGGCTTTAAGAGTCCTGTGATGAGAAGGATCCAGTAGGGCAATTCTATAAGCAGCTCTGAACTTACATTTTAGAGCATCAAAGGTCCCATTGAATAGTACTCATAAGGGTGAGAAGGAGGCAGAACTATCGAGTATATATTAGTGTTGTATTTGATCTCTGTCTATGACAGGAATACCAGGTATATATATATATATATATATATATATATATATATATATATATATATATATATATATTTGTGCATCTTCATGGTCAGTGTATGGTGGTTCTGGCACAACAAACAGTAACATATGGTATCAAAGCTGGTACCATACACAGTTCATGGAGAGATATTTCTTTATGATGGATTTTGGAAATGGCGACCCTCATGGAGAGTTGGGTTCAGCTCTTTGTGCTGTCGTGATTGCAACATTGGTTTTTTTTTTTTTTTTCATCATAAAGTTTCTTTAATGGATGAAAACAAAATCTTTTCACATAGTTTAGAAGTTGTTGTCTGATGTTCAATCACACAGTTCATTGCTGAGATTCATTGTGTCAGTTTGAATCTATTAGCATTCATGACCTTGAGTCGAGTGGTCGACATTATACCTAATCTCGATGTGCCATTGGTCATGGCTATTTATTGATTCAACCTTATTTAGGATTCTGTTAATTCTTGAATGCGTCAGTCGTGAAGCCTTTCTTCGGCATCATGTCCAGGCCTACCTTTGGGCTTTACATGACACTCACATTGATTTATTTGCATAGACCATATCATGCGGCTAACACTGTATTGGGTCTTATCTTGTTTAACAATGTATGATGCCACACTAGCATGGCCTTTGAAACTATACAATTATTGTGCCCAATTACATAATTCCAAATTTAATCATGAGTGGGCAGAATTTTGTGGATTGGGTTTAGATGTTGTCCACATTAATGTCGTCATTGCCTGGTGTGTCCTTAGCCCCACCTTGGACAATGGATCAAGTTTAGTTCCGCTGCATAGTTTGAACCATGGATTTTGAGTAACTGTTTTGAGCTTCTTTTCCCTTGTGGTGACGGTTGATCTTAGTTGTGTATTGATCACCCAGGCCAACTTAAGACAATGATTGATTTGTTAAATGCTGTTTGGTATGAAAACCTTGATGATGACATTCAATTGTGTTATTATGTTTTGATTAGAAGGTGTGCATGGTACATGTGATTACAATTCATGAATGGAATAAAAACAAGATTGTCATTGGTTGACTAGTCAACACTAGAGTATGGATCAGTTGGTGGTATTGATTACTTCGGCTAAATTAACCCATCCTAGTCTAGGCCTTGGAATTTCCTGGGCATCATGCTCGTTCAGATTATAAGGGTCCATGGTCCGCCAAAGTGACTAGATAGATTAAAGTGTAGTGACTAAGGTGATCCGATTTACCCATGTCTTTGTCTACAGACATTTAGAACATCCATTCGGGGCAATGGATTGGATAGGATCTTAGTTTTCAGGGATTGGAGGGTTGAATCAGTTATATGTTCCACCAAAGTGTCAGTAACTGAGGACGCTTTCCTATTATTAGATTCAAAGAGCACAACATCTTGTGATGGCATTATGCTTTAAGGATAAATAAGGTGGCATTTGTCTCCAAATGGGTGGTATTCAACCCAAAGGAATTTGCTGTGGTGAGAGCCAAATGAGATGCTGTGGATAGTGTTGACAATATGAGATCAAAGGGCGCTGCAAAGGTGTTGGCTCTTTTGGGCTTGCATTGTTGGCATTCAACTAGCCTCTTGTTGTGAGAATCACTCTTAAGTTGTGATCTTGGCTCAAAGGAAGGGATTTTAATGATGCACTAGGTTTGATGTTGAGGCCTGCCATCCTAGGCAATCTAATTGATTGCTCCATCGATTAGACAAGAATTAGCATGCATTTTTAATGTAAGGTCTTTTATTCATGCTTAAGATAGTGAGATACTTTCCTAATGTGAGCTTTTAACCTTTTATCACAAATATGCTTGTTGCGTCCATAATCTCCGATATTAAACACATAAAATATATATATATATATATATATATATATATATATATATATATATATATATATATATATATATATATATTGGTTCTTACTTCCAAAAGTGGAAGGAGACCATTGTGATTATGGTGCATTCCATTCCTAAAGGTAAGTATAGACTAGGATGGGTTAGTTTATTCGAAGTAACCTATACCATGCACATCCATCTATAGGGTTCCCCCCCCCCCCCAAAAAAAAAAAAAAAAAAAAAAACCTTTTTAAGGGTAAGTATCTATAGGGTGATGTCCATGAAAGGGAACCAGTAGCGAATATAAGGATAATGCTGCACATCCATCTATAGGATTCCCCCCCCCCCTCTTGAAAGGTGGGTATCTATAGGGTGATATCCATGAAAGGGAACCACTAACGAAGTATAAGGATAACGTGCTTGCCTGTTTTAAATTGAATCTAATTGATGCCCTTGAAAATTCAGGGTGGATCAATTCAAGAGCCACCATTCACATTTCAAGTTCCATTTAAGGGTTTATAAGGAGCCGGCAGTCCACTGATGCAGAGTGCTGCATCATGATTAGCAATGGCACTCAGATAAATATTAAGGCTAAAGGGGTTTATAGGTCAAAGTTACAGTCAGAATTTTATTCGGACCTTGATAACACTCTTTATGTACCTTTCATTAGGTGTATTTTGGTTTCTATATTGCGTTTGTATGCTAAAGGGTATTTATTTTCCTTTGGAAATGAAAAGTTTGTGTTTTCATGTGGTTTGGATATAATCGATTTTGGCTTGTTAGTAGATACTTTATATCAATTGGACCTTGATGGGCCAGGGGGTAAATCTAAGCCTAAATGGAGGGTTGCTATGTCGGCGGTCATTTGGTCACTTAGGAGTGAGAGGAACAACCGTTGCTTCTAGAGTAGGCACCGTTAGGCTTCAAAGGTTGTTAGTTAAGTCCACCAATTCCTTTTGGATTGGGTGCCTTTTTTGGGTTGGTTCTATCTTTTTCTTTTTTTCTTTTTGTTTACTTTTTGGCCCGAATAAAATCACTACCTTCAAAAAACATCAATTGGACCTTGATAACTCAAATATCTCTAATCAATTAACTCTACGCATGTAAATGAGAATAAGAATGTTGGTGTTAAGAGAGAGGCTTAGTTAAGGAAAATTTCTCTATGTTATGGCACAGGTGTCTTAGTCACATCTCTTGCGAGAGGGTGAGGATGGGAAGACTTGTGAAAGAAGGAATTCTAAGCCCGTTAGACTTTACAAACTTCATGAATTCACATATGAGACGGGGTGGATAATGTTAACAATATGAGATCAATGGGTCCTTCTTGCTACAAAGGTGTTGGCTCTTTTGGGCTTGTGTTGTTGGCATTCAACTAGTCATTTGTTGTGAGAACCATTTGCAAGTTGTGATCTTGGCCCAAAGGAAGGGAGTTTAATGATGCACTAGGTTTCACAATAAGTTTGACATTTAGGCTTCTCATCATGGGCAATCTAATTAATTGCCCCATCGATTAGATAAGAAGTAGCATGCCTTTATAACATAAAGTCTTTTATATTTCCTAATGTGAGTGTTTAACCTATTTATCTCAAATTCATAGTTATACTTGTCTCGTCCGTAATCTTCGATACTAAACACATTCTACTTTTTTATTTTTTGTTTCTACTTCCAAAAGTGGAAGGAGACCATTGAGATTATGGTACATTCCATTCGTAAAGGTAAGTATAGACTAGGATGGGTTAATTTATCCGAAGTAACTAATACCATGCAGATCCATCTATAAGGTCTCTCTTTTTCTCTCTCTTATTATTATTATTATTATTTAAAAGGTAAGTATCTATAGGGTCATATCCATGAAAGGGAACCATTAGCGAAATATTAGGATAATGCACTTGCCTATTTTAGATCAAATCTAATTGATGTATTTGAAAATTCAGGGTGGATCAATTCAAGAGCCACCATTCACGTTTCAAGTTTCATTCAAGGGTTTATCAAGAGCTGACAGCCCACTGATCCGGAGCTTTGCGTCATGATGAGCATTGTTTGAAATATCCCGGATATTATCAAAATATCCCCGATATTATTCGTATCTCTAGCTCGATGATACCGATAACATCGGTAGCAATACCAATAATACTGGTAGTATTAGAAATTCAGGTGTATCACTCTCTAATGTCTCGATATCGCCAGTATTTTCGACCATGTAAATTCCAAGTGTTGCTTGTACTGCTAATTTATTGATATCATCACCAATATTTTCAATGGTGTACATTTCGGTTGTCGTTGGTATTGCCAGTGTAACGGCAATATTTCGATAACTCGTCATGGGTTTGGGTAAATGGCGTTGGTCGTGGCTTTGCTTCCTACAAAAACGAGTTCGATTCCCCTCCCCGTGGATTACCTGATGTACGTGGTTGGTGGGTGATTGCGTGCATTTGCGGGGAATAGTCTTGCCTTAAAGAGGCGGGGACACCATGTCGTCATAATGAAGAAGAAAAAAATGCCAATATTTCGATAATATCATCAAAAGATTGTTTATTAAAAAAATTTCATTTCAATTTTTCATGGGCGCATGATTGTATGCAATGTTCAATTTTGTCGACAATAATATCACGATATTATCATTCTCATAACATGGGCTATATCGAGACCCCAATCTTTTGCCTCCTTTCCAATTGTCGACGATTTCTCGATGAAATGTTGTGTGTTGTCGATATTCCGAAATATCAATGGATGTTTGGATGGAAGGTTGGATGGATAGATGGGATAGTTAGATGGATTGATGGGATGGTTAGACTGATTTCTTATGAGTGCCAATGTTTTTAGGACTCTATTAAATGAAAACTTGTTATGTATGCATTCTTTTTACAATTTTTTGATACCTAATATGAAAATTTGTATATTTTAGCTTCTTCTGGAGTTTTAGTGAAAACTTCCATTGTTTTCCCAATGTTTTCCCACATTTTCGGTTATCAGCGATATCGATATTGTTTCTGTATTCCCAACCAGCGAAACTTGTAGTGATACAGATATTTCAAACACTGATGATGAACGATGACACTCAGATAAAGATTAAGGCTATAGGGGTTATAGGTCAAAGTTACAATTAGAAGTTTATTTTGACCTTGATAACGTTCTTTATGTACCTTCCATTAGGTGCATTTGCATTTCCAAAGGAATCAAAGGTTATTTATTTTCCTTTGGAAATGGAAAGTTTGTGTTGTCATGTGGTTTAGATATAATCAGTCTTGTGGCTCGTTAGTAGATACCTTATATTAATTGGACCTTGATGGTCGGGGGGTACGGCTAAGCCTAAATGGAGGGTTGCTTTGTTGGTGGTCAGTTGGTCACTTTGGAGTGAGGGGAATGCCGCTGCTTTTGGAATTGGCGCTGTTTGGCTTTGGAGGTTGTTAGTCAAGTCTATTAGTTCCTTTTGGATTGGGTGCCTTTGTTGGCTTGGTTGCATCTTTTCCAAGGTATTTTGTAACGGTAATGGTGGCCATAACGGCGACCACCATTACCTTTATGATACGTGGTGTAACGGCCGTTACGGGCTGTTACGACCTTTTAAAAATAAATAAATAAATAAATAAATCCAAAAAACCTGTATTGGTCCCGTAACGGTCCATTACGGGGCCGTATGACCTTTACAGAATGCATAACGGGCCTTTACGAGTTATTTTTTTTTGTAACAATTGTTACAGCCTTTACGACCTCGTAACGTTAATTGTTACCATTACCTTTATATAATGGCCTTTATGGCCCCATAACGGCCTTTATGACACTCCATGGTCTTTTCATTGATGGGTAGGGGATTTGTTTTATGAATGGTACAAAGCATACGATTACAACTTCATCCACAAAGGAAGTGGAGTTTATTGCCAGCTACATGGCCACGTTTCAGGTATTGTGGGTGTAGAATTTCATCTTAGGGCTTTAAATTATGGATTTAGTTCCATCACCACCGATGATCTATTGTGATAGTACTGCTGCAATGTTCTTTCTAACAACAACAAAAGTTCATCTAGGTCGTTTTTGGTTGTGGAGGAGGAGATTCAGGATAGTCAAGTATCTCTGGAACACATTAGCATGAAGCTGATGGTTGTGGACCCGCTAATAAAGGGCTTACCTCCTAAGTCTTTTAAAGAGTCTGTGCGCTGTATGGGAGTGATTAGCACTCATGATGTATTTCATTAGTGGGAGTTTACGGGATACAAACATTTCAATTGTGATCACACTCTAATTCATTCAATTCGATTGACGATTCTACTTTATGGCATCATATTTTTTATGCTTATTATCATAATATCATTTCATGGGCATGTTTAAAATGAATGAACAAAATAGTTTGGCACTTTGAGGCATAAGGCATCTCTTAGTAGAGATGGTAGGACTACCATGCAATTTCTATACCACATGTTCATTTTAAGGTGATTTGTGTTGCTAAGAGTGCTTATATCTATGATCATGCCTAATCCCACTTCGATAAATGTATTGACAAATGCCTTGGTCCCTTATCATTAGTTTTAATGGACTGGATTATTTAGGGTAGTACTTAGGATATGTAATAAGTATATATTAAAGGTTTGAGCTCATAAAGTATGTTCTAGATATATCTTATCCATTGTACATCACCGTCTCGCAAGTGTCACAAGTGAGAGAATGTTAGCAACGTCTTCAATGGGGCCACTCGAGGCACTTGTATCTAGGTAAGGATTTGGATGGTTTGGATTTTCAAGATTGAGCTCACAATGGGCCCTATTCTAAAGTGGTTATACGCATGAATTGTAGGGCTTTGGTGTACCGTGTACCTTATCTCTCAAGTCATGTGGGGAGAGAATGAAGTCAAATGGATTTCTTACACAAAACACGTGTGGAGATGGAGGGCTCTAAGAGTCCTATGATGGGAAAGACTTGAATGAGCAATTTTATAAGCAACTCTTGGTCCCCTAATCCGCTCACATTCCAGAGCATTAAAGGCTCCATTGAATAGTGCTTAAAAGGGTGAGGAGGTGGAAGTATCCAGTGCATTGGCATGGTATTCAAACTGTCTATGATTGGAATGCCAGGCAAGTGTTTTTTTCCTGTTTGTCTTTATGATTGCTGCATGGTAGTTATGACTAAAGAAACCAGTGATTACAGTACCGATAATATCGGCTAATATTATTGGTATCACACATGGGCCATACGAAACTAGGCTGGAATGTCTCAATTTCTTGGTATCAGTCAATGTATCACATTGTATCATCAATGTATTGCTGATATCACAATGTATCGTGAGATATCGACGAACTTCTCTTTGAAAAAATCCTCGTTCTCTATGATATCGATAGATATTGTCGCCACCTGACAGGAGCTGTACCCACTTCGTCTAAAAATCCATTATAAGTCATTTTTTCACTTTTTCCTTCAATCTTCTCTCTTTCAAATGGATCACAAGCGGATTTTGGTCCATCCTTTGCAATCTTTTGGGAGAAAAATGTAGATTTCAAAGGCAAATAAAATTTTTTCTGGATTTAGGGCCAATTCTCATTCAGTGAGTGCTTTTTGCATTTTGATCCATTTTCGGTGTATAAATCATACGAAATCAGTGTCAAAAGGTTAGAAATTCTTGATTCTTCATGTTTTGCATGAAAAATCAAGAATTTGAACCATTGATTTCGAGATTTGAGGGTAGGGGGTCCAATTTTGGGAAATTGGGGAAAATTTGAAATTTGCCCAATTTCTCCTAAATTGGTTGCAATCTTACACTCCAAATACAAATTAAATTAAACACATATGAGGCCTAATCTACTAATTCATGAAGTTTTTGTAATTTTTGAAAAATAATAATTTATAATTAAAGAATAATAAAAATTTATTAAAATATGATTTTTTTATTTTTATTTTTTCAAAATTTCACTTCTAGCAGCGTTCAATTGAGTCTATTTTCATAGTAGTTAGGAGTGTTTGATGAAATCATCATCACATACATTTTCACAGTAGGTTGTGTTTACATAAATGTCTTCTTACATTTATAACTATTATGAATTCACTTTGATTATAGTTACATCAGTTCAGTCAGATAACGCATAGCTTAGGACCCTATACAACGGAAACCTATTATGTGCACTTTTGTTGTGATGTTATGATTTAAAATTGTGTATTAAAGTCTTTTTTAACAATCCCTAAAGTTTTATTAAAAAATTTGACCAATTTCCTAATGGTTTCCCATGTTTCCGAAAAAGTACGATACATTACCCAATATAAATGATATATTTCATGCAATAACTGATAAGTGTGTATTCCAAGGGTGCAATACGTAACGCGACATCGATACAGTAAACAATGAAAGAAATAATAACATTCACCCCTTGAAAATTCATAGCATAAGCCTTAACCTACACATTACTTCTAGGTTTTTAGTTAAAATAATTGGAAAATAGTAAAAATAAAGATAAAAATAGCAACCAAAAAAAAAGAAAAAAAGAAAAAAAAAGAAAAAAGAACAAGAGATCTAGAAAAAGTATGCTTGAAAAATAACAACACCTAATAAATATCATAAATCATCAAAAAGACTAACAAGTATCACTAGACAAACACAAATAATTATTTTTGTACGTTTTAGTGAAAAAAAATAATCATAACAAGTGTCCTAAGTGGCTAAGGGCCTACTTGGAATTGGGCAAAGTTGTGTTATAACTAGTAATCCATTGACTCACAATGTTGTCAAAGCGCGTATGCGATCATTTTTTTTTTTTTTTGAAAAATAAAAAATGAAAAAGGGAAAATTTGGAAAAAAAAAATCTGAAAAATTAGGGAAATTTTGCCTAATTAGTCAAAGTGATTGGATAGCTTATTTTACTTATTTCATTGTAAGTTGAGTATTTCATTTAGTTATATAGTTAATTGCTGATATTATATTTACATAAATTTTAATAAAACAATTGACAAGATACATTTATAGATGATTAATTATTAAAAACTTCAAAGATAAAGAGATGAGTAAGAGAGAGAGAGAGAGAGAGAGAGAGAGAGAGAGAGAGAGAGAGAGAGAGAGAGAGAGAGAGAGAGAGGAATAAGATTTTAAGCTTTAGAGGAAAATGTGGTATTTGAGTGCCTATTTATAGGCAAAAGTAACTGAAATTGCAAAAAAAAAAAGTAAAAAAAAGGTCCCGTTGGGCAATATGTGATTGCACATTCATTGCATAGTAAAATATGCCATGGCATAAATGCTAGGATTGCATATGCCATGATGGCATATGCAATCTCTTCACATATATGCGCATATGCAATCACATTTGACAACGTTGAATGCTTACTAGTCATGGTCATGCTGTCGTTGATTAGTTGTTCTGTTCCTTGTTTGTCGAACACCTTGGATCACAGGTCGGGTAGACCGTGGCACATGTGGGAACATTAAAATTTGGTTCGGGGCACGCTAACACATGTACATGTGCACGTTTGACACATTAGTGCTCAAAGATTGATGGTGGCACATATGCACATGTGGGATGCTTGAGCTCGTACGGTTAAACATGTGGCACATTGAAACATGTTCATGCGCATGGATAAAAATGATCCTTATGTGCATTGAAACTATAAAGTGTCATTGTCAAGTAGATCTACTTCTCACCAGAGACACCCAATCCATAATCAAACGGTCACGTATCCATGACTACTTGTCAAAAAGTGCATTGTTTCCCATGCACAAGGAGGTTGACAAACCATGTGCATTTATAATTGTCCATGAGTACTAGTTGGGACACAACTTTACCCAAATTCACACAGCCACTAAATGTGTAAAAGTTATGCAACTCCTAGTGTGTTGTGTGTATGCCATCCAACCCATGCATCAAGTGAGCCTAACCATAATAATCGGATGCACTTGGCCTATTCAGGTAGGTGGTCCACTCCATAGAAAACAATGGGCTACTGCCCAAAACCCTCCAAATTCACATGGTGCCCCACATGATGGTTGGATTGACCTTGATGTGTTGAACAGGTTGGATGTCTTGCCGTACATACACCACAACAAGCCTCACACAAAAAGTGTTGTAGAACAAGCTTATTCTACAACATTGCGTAGGAAGTTTTCTCCAGGCAAGAACATACCTCTCTTGAGCTTTAAAAGAGATCTAATCAAACTAAAGAGAAATGAATACTTCAAGCTCCATAGCCTTACAAACGTGAAAAGGGGGAAACTCAATCTTCTCCCTTGTTTGGGCTCTAATGCCCTTGAAAATTTAGCTAAATGATCTTCTCCAAAGGCCGAATTATCGGATAATTCATCTTGAATGTATGTGTTGACTGAGAGAATCGAAAGGCCAAAATGTTGGGTCGGCACTGATGTGCGGTTAAAGTATTAGGGCTTTTGATGCATTATTTCAAAAACCTTATGTTTTGTCAAGGATAGACTTGTGTGTTAGTTTCACACAATTTAAAAATGGTTGTAGCTCTGCAACCCTGGACTTGGCATAGTTGTTTAGATGGTTGGGATTGCTTGATAGGTATAGTTCTAGAGATATACTCAATCCACCAAGGGAACCATAGTTTGGATGGTCGAGATAGTTGGACATCTGTGCCACAAGTGAGGAGGATGGGTCGCCACCATCTTAAAATTGGTGCTAAACATAAAATTTGTGCCCTTATAACCTAAGCCTTTTAAGCTATAAGATTGAAGTACCATGTAGCACATGCTACCTGTGCTATATGCCACTTAGCGTATAGTGTACGTAACACCCAAAATAGTGTACACTATTGAGGGTTTGGCTCTATTTTTATGCGTTACGTAGCAAAAAAGCTTCGCCATGCTATATAGAATACATTTTTTTAAAGCATTGATCCTTGGTAAGGGAGGAAATGCTAAAAAATTGTCAGATTATAAATAAAATCAATTTTTCGCTTCAGATGGTGAGTAATGATTGGTTGTTTACTTCTTCTGCTTCCTCTTATGATCAAATGTGTATGCGATTTTTGGAAAATAGTGCTATAGTAGTGCAACCCCATAGTGTGTTGATTGTTCGTTGGATTCCTCCATCAGGGCAGCTTAAATTAAACATTGATAGTGCATCTAGAGGAAACCCTAATATTGTAGGAGGTGGAGGCATTCTGCATGATGTGTTTGGTCGATTTATCTTTGCTTGTATGTCCTTTGGTATGTGTATAAACTCTGAGAAAAAGATTAGATCACTCCTTTACGGGCTACAAAGACGTTTTCAACATGGTCATGTTGAGCTTATGGTAGAATCTGACTCTAATAGTCATGGTAGATTACTGGTTGAATGGTAACCTCCCAAGCAGTTGTGGGACCAGTGGGCAATTACAAAGGCTCTCTCGTCGTTATGAATCTCCGTAATCATCACATTTTTCGAGTGGGGAACTCGAAAGCCTATTTACTAGCAAAACGATGCTTGTGACACTCTTTGATCATTGGTTTTCTTTTCGAGTGAGCAACTTCCTTTGATCGTTTGGTAGGATGTTTTTGGGGATTAGACTGGCTTCCGTTCCACTTGTATTTGATGATTTTGGTTTATGTTTTTTTGCCTGGGGTTTTTCATTGTGGTTTTGTTGTATTTATTGATGGGTGTACAAGCCTATATCCCCTCCCTTTTTGTCTTTTTTTTTTTTCTCAGTTCCATATTTCTGGTAAAGATTTTTTTTTTTTGGTTTAGAAGTAGCCTTCTGATCCCACTAATCTCTTCTCACAATCTCAATCTAAGTCCACTAAGGTCTTCCTTTCATCCTCTTGTTAGTTCCTTCAATCCGAGCGCGGATTGGGTATTGCCCCACCCGTCATGAGTTTTGAACAGGCAAGGGCTCTGAGGAGTCACCGTGATGTATGGGTTT
This sequence comes from Magnolia kwangsiensis, assembly GCA_037074715.1. Classification (NCBI taxonomy): domain Eukaryota; kingdom Viridiplantae; phylum Streptophyta; class Magnoliopsida; order Magnoliales; family Magnoliaceae; genus Magnolia; species Magnolia kwangsiensis. Next base: position 86,412,707 of record CM073588.1, read on the forward strand.
TATCCACATTGTCCATCCATTTTTTCCATATCATTTTGGGGTATTAACCCAAAAATGAGGTTGATCCAGTGCTCAAGTGGAACACACCATAGGAATCACAAGTGATAACACCCACTGTAGAAACCTTCATAAAGTCACATGGACTTCGATGAAGTGAAAGCACAAATATAAGCTTGATCCAAAACTTCTGTGGGCCCCAAGGAGTTTTCAATTGTAAGTGTTTAATCCCCACTGTGTGGTCAACTTGAGCCTTGTATCTACCTCATTTTTATGCTTATACCCCAAAATGATATGGCGAAATCAATGGATGGTGTGGATAAAACCCATACATCATGGTGGCACTTTAGAGCCCCTGCTTGTTCCGATCTCGGAACGGGCGGGGGTAGTAATCAATCCGCATTCTTTCAATCTTAATCAATATTCCATCTTTATCTGAGCCATTTATGATTTTCATTGCATATGACCGAACTATCTCAATTTGCTCTCTGTTATTGTCTCTCTCCTTAGGACTACTAATAGGTTGCCTCTGATGACCTAATTTTTAATTGTTTTCAAACATCCATCTCAACTTCCTTACTGGTATGGTTGGTTTTGTTAGACTTTGTCTGGCCCATTAGACCATTATTGGTGCGTGTACATATTTGTTCATCGGATTGTATTGACATTTTGCAATGTTTGAGTTCATATGCATGGATGTATTCTTTCATGATAATGTATGCACACATATACTCAAATTGGCCTCTATGATAAGGTGTGCCAACAATCATTGATTAAGGCTTGGTCCGCCTCTTGAACGGCGTAGACCATTGTGTAGGTATGCATAGATGCAAGATACATACGAGAAGTACCTCCACCCTGATTTATGAGATGATTAGGATGACAACTCATAGAGATCGCGGCACGATTGGTTCCTTAACCAATCAAATCATGTAATCCTATATGTTATAGCGGAGATGGATCGTTGTTGATTGGTTGGATCCCACGTGATGATCGTGTAGACGACGATTGCTTGATCATTCACGATGTGTAAATTGAGCTACACGTGTTGTGAGATCACATTATTATCATTAAACCATTCTCTACTTGGTATTAGAGCGGAAGGTCCTATGTTCGAATCTTAAGAGCAGCAAATATGCCTCGCTTATATATTATTCTCTCATGAGGGGTCTTGAAAATCAGGTCTGGCCCAGGGTCCGGGAAATTAAGCTCGGCCTATTTATGGTGTGAGTGTCCCTCCACCCTTGTTAGTATGTTTCCGTGCGAAGTTCCCATCCCACACGTGTAGGGGGGGTGTTGTAATGATAAAGTCCCTTGATATATATTGATACACCACACTCTAACAGCTTAAGCTTTTAGAGTAAATGGTTGTTTGACACTTGTGTCCTTAATTATCTATGCTACTTGGCTTGAGATGAAGTGATTCTACTTCGGTATGCATTCTCGAGGCCAGGCGCACAAATTTGATTGGGTTATAAGCAAACTAGGAAAGCTGTCAAATCATGATTAGGTCATGGAGATGGGTGAGAAGAAGATCATAGATGATCATGCAATGGTGATGATGGACAGTATCTAAGGCACCGGATCTTAAAAGTAGATAATGCATCATGATCGGAGCATTGGAATTTGTGTGCATGTGCAGATAGAATCAAACATGCTCAATTAAGTGTGACCAAGTCAAGTTTTTGAAGATAGAATTTGTTCGATCTCGAAACTAGATAAGTACGTGTCATGATTGAAGCATTAGGATTTGTGCACATGCACAAATGGAATCAAACGTGCCTAATTGAGTGTGATAATCTGTGATTAGATCAACGATCTATGACAAACGGTTGGAGATTGGGACGAATCGTTTTTGGTCCACTTATGGATTTGATGCGATATCCCCTAGGAAGGATTATAGTCTCAGAGGTCACATACTGGATTTACTTGATTGGAGGGTGTATATTGGGTTTGCTTATTAGGAAGGAGTGTGGTAATTCATTACACTTCATTATCACCATGAGATACTGAAGTTGGTCTTTAATCGAGATTTCTCTAGGATGGCAGTCAATAAATATATGTGTAGGGCTTTGGTTTAAAACATTTCTCTTTGTCTACCTCTAGCCCTTGAGAAATCCCTTCCCTCCTAGAAATCCTAGTCCATCAAATTAGAAGATTCTACAGCGTGTATGATGTTCCCTTCCCTCCCGTGGTTGAGAATCAACATTTCTTGTGGGCTTTCCTTTGTCTCCGTGCGTGTTTCCGTATGACAAAGAAGACAATAATGGTTATGCAATGCAAGTAGTTTTGTTCTAGGAAATTTTAAAGATGGTGTATTTTTTTGGTGTTTCTACTTTCAGGTTCGATGACCTCATTTTTAATTAGATACTTTCTAGTCTTCCCATACAGGCATGTCAAAATCCTAACTCTGCATTACTCATTCTACTGTCATGCTACCTTCTGTCCAACACTCCACACCATATGGCATAGCTGATCGAATATCTGTCTTATGAAAACACTCAATAGGCATGTGGTGATCATACAACACTCCATAGACACATCTCCACTATATTATTTAACTATTTTTAGGGACATGTTCGCAAATCTAAACTTCATAATCTCGATGTTTGACACTGACAATGTGTAAAGCTTTTGGTGATCCGTTGCAATTATTCCTCAGTTAAAAATATAGGAACATTGATTACTTATTTATTTCCAGATGCATTTGTGAAGTTTACTGGTAGATTGTAAGTGGGTACTTTCAATCTCTTGCTAAATGAGTTTCTCTGATGCATTATAATAGGTCCTTATCTTGGAGGCATGTGGAGGATAAGGGTGGAGTTGCCAGATGCTTATCCTTATAAATCTCCATCCATAGGCTTTGTTAATAAGATCTATCATCCAAACGTTGATGAAATGTGAGTTTTTAGATGTTAAGATGTTTAAGTTCCAGCTGTTTTAGTTTGGGTGGGCCAAAATTTTTTCTTCCTGTACTTACATAAGGTCTTGTAGGTGGGGTAGCTTATAGAAGGCGTTATTCTACCTAGGAAATGATTTTGCAACTTTCTAATTGTCTTGGTTGGTTTAAATTTCAGGTCAGGATCGGTGTGCTTGGATGTTATCAATCAGACATGGAGTCCCATGTTTGGTAAAGAAGATTTATTTATTTATCACTTCCACCCATCCATATAAATGTTATAACTTACACGACCTATATAGAACTGCAAACTTGTTTGCCATTGCCATGGCTTAGTATGACTGTTGTTGGGTTTTGATGCATCTGTTTTTTCAGATCTTGTGAATGTTTTTGAGGTGTTCCTTCCGCAGCTTCTTTTGTATCCCAATCCATCAGACCCGTTGAATGGAGAGGCTGCAGCTTTAATGATGCGCGATCGAAATGCTTATGAACAAAGAGTAAAAGGTGTTAATCTAATTTGAAGTCCTATATATATCCTTTATTTTATACAGCATGCACTCTGGTATTTCTGTGATAAAAACTCACACGTTGGTTCCAATCTTTACACAATAGATATTTCTGATCTATTGTCTTCTAATCTTGAGTAAGGATTTTATCTGGTAGTCATTTAAGTTATTTAGGTTACACACACACACACACACACACACACACACACACACACACATATATTAGAGGAAACAACATTGTGTTAAAAAAAACCCGCAAAGCAGAAAAGAATAGAAGGCAACAAGAAGAGAAGGACAGCTACAGCGCAGCAATAGCTGCTCCCACATGAGGAACCCAGCCCAACATTAGATTAATGATCTTCCAAATCATGGCGTCGACGGAAGAGTGTCTATCTTGAAAGCATCGGTTGTTTTGTTCCTTCCAAATGATCCAAAAAAGGGCCAAAATGAGTTCCCCTCTTTCGACCCTACACCGTGCCAGGCCCACAGGAGAGCAAGGCCACACATGCATAGCAGAGAAAAAGAGCTCCTAAACTGTCTGAGCAACGAGGCAGTGAATAAACAAATGGTCAATGGACCTTGCATCCTTCATGCACATCAAACATATATTTGGCAAAATTAAGGATCTGCGTTGCAAATTATCTATCGTTAAGATTCTTTTTCTCCCAACTAGCCAAACAAAAACTGCCACTCTTGGAGGAGCCCTATAGAACCAGTGGTGGAAAGGGTGAGATGACGTTGTGGAACATATCGCATAAAATTGCGAGCAGACTGTGAATCTCCTGGAAGGGTGGGCTTTCCAATTCAAGCAATCATCGTTCGACGATGGGACCAAGAACTTTGACAAATCTAGTAGAGTGATAAAATTAGCTATCCTAGCATCATTCATGTTCTTGTGACAAGGGGTGCTCCACACAACCGCATTACCCTCGAAAGAGTAACAATTGGGCATTGAAATAAAGCGGTCCAGGCAAGAAGAGCCAATCTAGGAAAGAGCTCCCGAAAAGCTGTACCGCCGCACCAAATGTCCACCCAGAAGTGGATGCGAGAACCATTCCCAAGCGCAAAGGCAACCCTGCTTTGAACTAGATGTTCAGTCGTCGCGACCCCCTTCCATATATCTGATGCTCGATATAACGATGACCGTTTGACATACCCGCCCTCAACCACTCCATATTTGGTGGCAATAACTCCCCTCCACATCCTCCCCTCTTTGGTGTCAAATCTCCAATGCCATTTTCCGAGAAGAGTGAGATTCATATCGTGCAAACTTTTAATCCCCGTACTCCGGAAAGACTGATTCATTCGGATCGACATGAGGGTCCAACTCCATTGCATTGCCAGAATCCATGTTGTATATTTGAAACAGGTTGACCTCCTTGCTTTTCTCATGGTACAATCCTCTTCCCGCTGAGCCCCCCCTTTCTCCTCGGTCCACAGAGACAAAATGTAGGACTGGTGCCAACAGTTCATCACGGAAGAAAGGACTCACCGAGCCGGGAACTTCCGCCGACATTTGACCTTTAATCTTGACACTGCTTCAAAACAAATAATGACCTTTAATCTTGACATTTGACTTTTAATCTTGACATTTTAATCCCCGTACTCCCTCAGACACAGGTCTGCAAACCTCTCCCCAGTTGAGAAGAAGGAACTTCTTCCCTACATTGGTCCATTTCCCGAAGAAGTCCCATCTCAGCTTTTCTAGTCTATCAACCGCCTTGACCGGGCATTTGAAGAGCGACATGAAGCATATCGGCATGTTCGATACAACAGCTTTAATAAGAGTAAGTCTTCCCTTATAGGAAATATGTCTGCACTGCCATGTCGAAAGCTTCCTCTCGATCCTTTCAATAACCTTGTCCCATAGATGAATCAATGTCTTCCCAATACACAAGGGCATGCCTAGATATGTAGGAGGAAAGGTGCCCATCTTACAACTGAAGACCCTAGCAAAGCATAGAAGATCCTCTTGTGGGACATGAACCCCTAGCATCTCACTCTTGTCGATGTTAACCTTTAATCTTGACACTGCTTCAAAACAAATAATGACCTTTCGAAGATTGTCAACTAATGTTGTATCCGCATCACAAAATAACAAGGTGTCAGCGGCATACTGCAAGGTACTAAAAGTCTGACCATCATCCGCCACGGTGAAGTCGTTGACAAAATCGACTACCTCTGCTTTGTACATCATTTTGCTAAATGCCTCCCCAATAACCACAGAGAGATAAGGAGAGAGGAGATCCCCTTGTTAAGGCTGTGAGAAGCCTTGAAGAAACCATGGGGAGAACTGTTGACCATAACAAAAAATGAAGCAATCTGAATGTAGGATCTAATCCAACTCCTTCACTTGTCTCCAAAGTCCAAATGATGCAACATATAATCCAAAAAGCCCCAATAGATGTGATCGTACACCTTCTCCAGATTCAACTTGTACACCAATCCAGGCTTTCGCTGTCTATGTCTGGACAAACACCCCTTGGTTCTCTGATATCATCTTAGATAAGGCTCTATGGAAATGCAACGCAAGTAATTTAGCAAGGATCTTATAGGGCCCCCCTATAAGACTGATTGGCTGAAAGTCTTTAAGTTGCTCCGCGCAATCGGTCTTGGGAATAAGAACAATGAACGATGCTCCTAACTCCATAGACAATCTACTGCGCTCGTGGAATTTGACCGCGAAGTCCATGATGTTAGAGCGAAGAGCGTGCCAGAATAATTGGAAGAAGGCCATAGGAAAACCATTTGATCCAGGAACCTTTTCCCCAAACATGGAGTCTAATGCCGCTTTGACTTCTTTGACCGAAAAAAAAGCTTCAAGGGATGCAGCTTTCGCTTCTGATATAGAATCAAACTCTAAATTATCAAGCCGCGGTCTATGCCAGTTTTCTGCAGAGAGCAAAGATCTATAGAAGGAGACAATAGATTCACAAATTTTCGCCGTATTAGTAATTTTGTCACCGTTTATAACCAATCTGGAAATTCGGTTATATCACGCCCGAGCACTAGCAATGTTATGAAAGTAACGCGTGTTTTTATCCCCCTCCTTGAGCCACACTTGCCTAGACCTTTGCCTCCACTTGATTTCATCTTCCTTTGCTTTACTAGCATAGGACTGAGACATGGTAGAGGCTACCTGCTTCTTCTAACAAATCTAACTCATGGATTTCTTTGGCCATCTCCTCAAACTCAGCCTCCCGAGCCCCAAGAACCTCCTTTTTCCATAATCTGAGCTTTTCTTTCATCATTCTTAGCTTCTCGAAAAGGCAGAAACCAACAAATCCTTCTAACTTAAAATACTTCCACCAATTGACAATCAGACCCTCAATCTCCATCCATGCCAACTCAAATCTAAAAGGTCTTGGGCCCCAGTTCTCTTGAGGGACTTACAAAATAATAGGCTGATGATTTGAGACCGTGCCAGGCAACCCCCAACCCAATCTGCATAAACTAAAAATTTGTCCAAACGGGTGAGGATAGCATTTTGTTGGCCATTTGTCCCCGTGAAATTAGCCCCCCCGAAGAGGAAGGTCGACGAGCTCATGCTTAGAAACCTAGTCTGCAAGGGTCTTCATACTGTGAGTGACGTGGCCCCCATTCGATTTCTTGTGAAGAAAGCGGACCACATTGAAATCCCCACCAATGCACCATGGTTCGTCCCATTTGCTCCTGACGACATCCAGCTCGAGCCAAAGACAATCCCTATCAGTGGGAGTACAAGGACCAGACCCCTGTAAATACCCATTGAAAACCTGTGGCAGCCTCGCTGAAAATAAGAGATAAAGAAAAACTCCCCTCCAAGAAATCTAATTTCTTCCACAGATCTATGTTCCAGGCAACAAGGATACTTCATCCTGTTCCATCTGCATGATCCGAAATCCAATCTTTAATTGATATGCCCCACAAAGAATCTAAGGTACCTCTATCAATGTGAAGCAGCTTTGTTTCTCGCAAGGTGACAATATTTGCATTAGTCTTCTTAAATAACCTTTTCACCTGAGCTCGCTTCTCCTTGCATCCCAAACCCCTGATATTCCAAGATAGAATGATCATTGATAACTGGTCTTACCCAATCTTGCCAGCATGTAGAACTCACCAATAACTTTTCAACGACTTATTATATGCGCGAAATGGACAATCAGTCACAAAGTTATGGCCATCGGAAGCTATAGTGTGTTAGACCCTTGGATCAAACTTTCTAGCCCGAATATTTTTCAATCTTGACCATCCATGAGATCGACCTTAACTTTGTCCTACATCATACCCCTCCATTTGAAAAATTGGACTCGTTTTCAAATTTAGAAGACCTAGCTTTTTAACAGCTTTTCTTTTGCTTTGATACTAACTCATGCTAAAGGTCTACATGTCAAATCAATTTTTTCTTCATATATTAAACTTTACAAAATGAAATCTTTCCTTCATTTTCTTTGCATTCCTTCTCATCTAGTGCATTGATCTCCACCTCGTTTGTAACAATGAATTTGTGACCATAGATCGCTAGAGTGTTGATTGTATCTTCCTTTGCCACTCAAAGTTCATTGACCATATTATTGTCGTCATTACTATTGACTTTCGATATACACACTTTGTTTGTTGTTGAGAAGGTAAATGGTGTCAATCATCATGGAGTGTGACGCAATGATCATAAAAGCATCCATCACCTTGGCCATCGTGTTATCCGTATGTGTCGATCTGTCAGTTCCTTTTGTTGATCCATCCATCAATGGATGTTCTGATTCAATTGGAACCTTTTCTTTGCCAATTACGAATCCATTAGTTGATCCATTCATGGACCATCAAGTCAATGGTGGATTCATCAAAGGCACCACTTCATCTGCATGGGTGCACTCTTCTTTGTTATCTTTAAGAGGCACTCCATCTGCATAAATCCACTCTTTTTGCTCGTCTTCTAATTGGTCGAATGACATTTGGCTGCCCAAGTTAACCTCGCCTCCATAGGATTGCTGGCTATAATTTGCAATGGGTGTTATGCTTTTTGGATGTCAAACTAGTTGACTGTGAGCCTCTTCGATGATCATGGTTTGTTTGTTGTTACACAAATGTGCTTGCAATCCATGGCCTCAATCAAACAATCAATCCTTGCTCATATCTCTTGATTCATGCAATAGAATTCTTGATAAAAGGCCATGAACTCCACACTAATCAATGTTTGATTCCTCAAAGCATCATCCATAGGATATTAGGATTGTTGTTGCCCGATTTGCTATAGGATACCATGACCTGAGGAAAGACCTCTCTCTAATACCAATTGGCACAACGACTCTGATATCAACCGGTGTAGTGACTTTGATACCAAATAACATAGCGGGGCGGGGAGAAAGAGGAGATTATAGTCTTCTTCTCAAAACAAGCCCTTGAATCCACAAGGAGAGAAATCTCTAAAAAATGAGAAATAAAAGTGATATTATTGATGAAAAGTCTGTTTACAAAATCCTTTCATCTGACTTATATAAGCCCTAAATCCTAAATTCATAATTTTCCCGAAATAGTTAAAGTTTCCTAAATAGTAAATTTACTAAAAATACTAAATGACTTCTAAACTGATTCAAACTCTTTGTCATGACTGAAACAAGTACTTTAAGCATAACTGGACTTTCCTAAAAATAACAAAAGCCGTAATTGACTAAAAACAGTAAAATTTTACTTAAAACTCAAAATTAACTCCTAAAACAACCTGATTTTACAAAATTGTTGAAGGGCCAGTGGCCTTTGGAATTTTCCAGCATGTAGAACTCATCGATAGCTTTCCTATGGCGTGAAATGATAACTGGTTGCAAAGTTATGGCCGCTGACAGCTATAGCGCGCATTGGACCCTTAGATTTGAACTTTCTAGCCCAAATTCTTTCAATCATGACCATCCATGAGATTGACCTTGACTTTGTCCTACATCGCTTCACCCTCTACATTATAATGTGGCAATCAGGCTGCAGTTCATATTGACACTAATTCGGTCTTTCAGGATAGGATGAAACCTATTGAGGATGATTAACACTTCATTTGATGGAAAGTTGCCTCCAATTTATTGTGAACTTTGGTGGGCTTCTGAAGTTGAGTCCAAGCCCAGTCCATGGGTTTAAAGTAAAGCCCAAAGAGGCCTAACATGGGATGGGCCTTCAAAGCTAGTTTACCATCCCATTGACAACCCTACTTTTGTGGTCTTAGGCTAGGTTTCTTGGCCACTTAATGCTACTGAAGCGGATTTACCATTCTACAAAATCCCATGTTCTCGTTGAAGGAGTCCATCGAGGAAGCTATACCCAAGACGTGCCAAACGATCGCTGTATACCCGTTTGTGAAGATTTAGGGGCTTGTCACGTGCGGTACTTGCCATAAAATCTGATAGGAGAGCCCTATCCTTTTCATTTCTAGCTGTAGATGAAGGAAGACAATTTGGAAACAACGCCTATCCTCTTCCATGCTTATGTTGGACACTTTGATGAAACCAAATGGCCAACTTTTTGTATTTCATTTCTTCGAAGATTTTTTTTTTTTTAAAAGTGAGACAAGATACGTATTTTGGACTTGCATATACAACAAACCAATAGCTTCACATTGTAATTGAATGATTCCTTCTAATACATACTTGGAAATGATAATATGATGAAGACGTCTCTATCATAACATACTAGAGTGCCCTCACACTGTATACATGGTTGCAGGGTTGTGACTGTCCAGTAGTAGGTCCTAACCATGGCTAAGAAACCACATTGGAATGATAATCCTATATATGAGTGGTGTATTTTGAGTCGAGAAAAGGAAAACATACTTAATGGCTTGAAAGACAGCCTGAATGAGTGGGCTCACAAAATCTGACAATCTACACGATCTTGGGACCTTCGCAAAGCTGAAGATGGACGGTGAATCAACGAGAGGCCCACCTAACCACTACAGGAGTAGAGAGGTCTAATCACCTCTCTAACTCTACGGTTAAAATGGCCCTGGAATATGATCAATGATTTAGATTGTATATGGGATGGGCCAGATATACAGAATCTGTGTGCATTAACTCTTTTCCTCCTTTTCTCTTTAGGATACCTCTCGGATGCAATGCCTTTATAAGGGATTTCCCAGTCTTTATAGAATGAGGGATCGAGAGATGAGGGATGAGTTGGATGGGATAAGGCTTATCCATATTTGATCTAACCTCTCCTGTATCTCTCCCTCATCCAAATTTGAAGTTCAAATTTATTTTGAATTTGAAAATATGAAACAAAGTCTTGAGTGAGAGAAATAGCAGAAAATATGTCTGGGACCTACCCACTAGTGATTGCCCACAAGTGGTCCCCATGGGCCCATATCTAAAATGGCTAACATCCAAGAAGGAAAAGCGAGGGATGTATTGTCTAGGATTGTCAAACCAGTTTAGTTTTTGTACCATGGGACATCCCTATTAGAGTTGACTGAGTGGGTGGTTGAGAGCTGTTGGGGTTATCTCCTACAAGTTGAAAACAAAGGAAAAGGCCTTTTCTTCAAAATTTAGGTCCATGAGTTTCTTGTAAAATAGCCTCTTTCCCTTAAGGGAAGGGCCTTTTCTTCAAAATTTAGGTCCATAACTTTTTTGTAAAATAGCCTCTTTCCCTCGAGGGAAAGTAGTCTCCATGAAACTTTTATTTCCCTGTTAATCTTCTCATGTTGGATAGATATGGTAAGTTACATAGGCTTATCAAGGGCTTCTTGACCTAGATTTCTCTTTAATTGTGTGAAAGACTTGACATGACGTGCCAAGAGATTCGTCGCACCTTATCATCGAGCATGCACACTCGCACATGCAAGGGCATAGGGCGCAAGGGCACTTGAGGTGCATTTTGCATTACGTATCCTTGCCAGGAAATTACTGTGAAGTAAATAGTAGATGATGGAAGAGACGAAAAATGCTAGCTTGAGTTGTTGATCACACCTTTTTTAGGGATTTTTTTTATATGGCTGCCTATATTTTGGTCTATGAACCGAAAAATGCTTACTTTTCAACTATTTTCAAAAAACTCTTAAACTTTTCACCATTAGACAAAAAACCGCCTATCGCCAGAAAGGCATACAGAAACCCTTTGGTATTTTTGTTTTAATGAAAATGCCCGAGGTTAAACTCCCCACCTACGATGGTAAAATTGCATTTACCATGAAGGTGCAGCCAAAGTCATGGCCAAGAACATGCCAACAGGTGTAATGACCAAAATGAGCTGCTTGGTGGGCCCATTGGGCATCCTTTGGGGCTGCTGGTATCCTCTCTATGCCAGTTCAGCCCGGCTTGAGCTTCCGTCGCACTTGGGCATTGCTATTGTAGTAGCAATCGTAACCAAGCTTCTGAGCCCAAAGGATCTTCTTCTCCTCCTGATGATGGATTTGACATATGGTGGGTGGAGGAAAGTCCTTTATGGTGTGGATAGTACGAGTACTTCCTTTGTTTCTTAATCCAAATTGAGAGGCATAAGTGAAGCACAAAGAGGCATCATGCAATGTTGGGCCTATGACTGGGGTCCATGATTTAGTCATCCAAATGGTTAATATTATAGGCCACACTAAAGATACCCACTAGATGGGAGAAACTCAACCTTTGTGGCAATCAAATAGATGGTAATTAAAAAAGAAATGAAGCATGATCATTCAACAAAAAAAGGGGACTGAATATTCTATGGTCAAGATTTCCTAGTTTGGGGACTTTTAGGTGCAGGGAGCATCCACAACGGTGTCAATCATACCAATAGTTTGGATGATAAAAAAGTAGGCCCCACTTGTACAAAATAACAAGAAGTGGGAAGAATACCTTGGGATGATGACTAGATAAGATGGTGGAAGCCATGGATGCATGTGTGGTGTTGGTGGCGGTGGTTCTTATCTTATGCACTTTGTAGATTGCCTTGTTTGTTTTGGAGCTGTAGAGAGGAGAGGAGGAGGCTCTGCTATTTATTAGCCACTTTAGAACAGTGGGAGATGAAATCGCCCACTGTTGGCACTTTCATGGGGCCCACTAGGATGCCTTTGTGACATCTACTCCATCCATTAGATTCGTGAGCTCATGGAAGGGTGGCAGCCCAAAAAATGGGTAGATCCAAAACTGAGATGGTCCACTTTATAAGAAACAGTGGGAAATGGAATCACCCACTGTTGATGCCTTTGTGAGGCCCACCGTGATGCCTTCGTGACATCTACTCCATCCATTAGATTCGCAAGCTCATGGAAGGGTGGGAACCCAAAAAATAGGCAGATCCAAAACTCAGGTGGACCATCCCATATGGGAACGGGGGGGAATATAATCGCCCATTGTTTATACCTTCATGGGTTCCTAATGATGCCTTTGTTACATCCACTCTATCCATTAGATTTGCGAGCTCATGGAAGGACTCAACTCCAAAAGCTAGTTAGATACAACACTTAGGTAGGTCACCCCACAAGAAATGGTGTGGGATGCAAATGCCCCCCATCGATACGTTCATGGGACCCACCATCTTTATTTTCCATCCAACCTGTTCATAAGGCAATGCCCACAAGAACGAAGCCAAAAAATAAATATCATCCTCATCCGAAACCTGTGGGTTATACTAAAGTTTCAATGGTATGTGTTCAGTTCCACTGTTTCATGTGATATTGCCCACGCAAGTTTTGAATATGGCTAGTTTTTGCGCTCACATCCTTCTATTGGCTTGCGAAAATGATGGATGGAGTGGATGTTACAAGGACATTACCATAGGTCACACCAAACTTTCACTTACCAGATTCAATGTGTGTTACATGCAATGCGATAAAACAATGATAACAATGGTTAAAGAGAAGTAAGATTGTCTTTTTAGCTGCTAATGATTCTTTTTGTTAATGATTTGTTAATTAAAGTCAATATAGGTGGCTTTCGAAAATGATGGATGGAGTGGATGTTACAAGGACATTACCATAGGTCACACCAAACTTTCACTTACCCGATTCAATGTGTGTTACATGCAATGGGATAAAACAATGATAACAATGGTTAAAGAGAAGTAAGATTGTCTTTTTAGCTGCTAATGATTCTTTTTGTTAATGATTTGTTAATTAAAGTCAATATAGGTGGCTTTTGTTCATATATACAAAAAGGTTAGCGGTTTTTTGGAAATAGTTTAAAAGTATGTGTTTTTCGGTCTATGAAGCAAAATATAGGCAGCCATATGGAAAAATCTTTTTTAAATTATAAAATTGTCACACTTTCCTTGGGGCACGTTCGGATACATGGAATCCATGGGAGAAATAAGGGAGGGGGGGAACCAATAACTATCCAATGTTGATTTCCATGAGAACTATCGAAACATGGATTTCAATTTTGAGGATTGCTGGGTGGAGTCCAACCTTTCTTTACTATCTAGACAACATAAATCGTCACATCAAAGAAACACCATTTACCTTTTTAGTCATGGAATCCATGGTCCAAACATGGGCTTAGATAGTAAATGCTCCCATATTGGAATTCCCCCCCCCCCACAAATAATAATTAATTAAAAAAAATGCTAGCCTTAATTGCCCTCACATCAGACTTAACCATAGTTTCAAATGGGTTACCACCAAATTTGCCTCTCGGGTAAATCAGGCACCGAGGACACAGCCTGGGGCCCTGAACACTTCCATACAAGCAACACAAAAAAGGTTAAGCTTCTGGTTCTACAATGTAAGAAATATAAACACCAAGGTAGGCATGTGTTGATCGGAAATCACAGGGTTTTGAGGCATAGAAATGGATGTTTGGGTAAAATCTCCAACTCAGGCCCTACATTTATGAATTTTGAGTGGGTGTTGTTAGGTGACTATTTAGATGCTTTGAATGGGTGCAGTCTGTTTGTAGGTATGGTAAGGTGTCTTTTCATCCAAATCAGGGAATATTGATCGTTTGAAACTTGAAGCGTAATGTTCAACACGGAGGGGTCAGCCATGCTCAACTCTCAACCTATGATCAGCATGTTTACTTGGTGTGAAGTGGTTCCGAAGTCATTGACTCGGTCTTTAAATTGAATCAACTTGGCCACAATCATGTAGTCTAGTAAGAAAGGCTCCTCAAGTTCCTGCGATGATGTGTGCATGCAAAGTGCACCTCAAGTGCCATTGCATCTATGTTCTGGCACCTGCATGGGTGTGCACATTCATGATCTCGGGGTGCAGAGCACCCTTAGCTCATGCTAAGCCTTCTACACATGCAAACCAAAAGGAAAACATGAAGAAGACCTTTGTAAGCCTATAGAACTTCTCATATATGTCCAGCATAGGACTAAATATTGTGAGGGAAATGAAAGTTTAAAAGAGACCTATTCATATAAAGATAAAAAGGCATTGAGAGAGGTGCAAATGGAAGAAGGGGAACATTGGAATATCAGGGAAATTTTTGGTGAAGTCGAATGATTGGCGAAATTTTATTTTGACCTAACAAAGTTAATATTAACTATGCTATATACATATGATTGTCTAAAATAGTTGTGCCTGAGCACTGCAGTCTCTATGTCTACATTTCCTCTTTTTAAGTTCGACCATAGACCTATGAAAATGTAGCTTCACTATTACAAAGCAAAGATATAGCAAGCATTGCTTAGGTGATAAAGGAATCTCTAATGATAAGTTTCTTCTATAGCTGCTTCTCTTCTTTTGTTTTTTTGTTTTTGTTTTTCCTTGTTTAGTCTCTCTTCTTTTGTATAGTTTGTTTGTCTTTCTTTTCTTTGGCCTTTGGTCTTAATAAATTGCATCATCTTTAAAAAAAAAAGTTTCTTGGTCTACTTTTGGCTTGCCAGCAATAAAATAATATGCGATTTTAGGATTTCTAGTCATGGTAGAATTTCCAGAAATCATGTATTGACACTCATGTGGATATAAGAGCTATAAGTTTCTGATGCAATGAAAAGGAGTCGTTTTTCATGAATTTTGGAATTCTCCTAATGGTAGAAATTCCAAAATATTTTTCTTCACTCCTGAAATGCCCATGAGCCAAATGTAGCCCTAGTTAGTTTGCTTCTTCGTGAACCATAACTAATTGATGCGGAATGTGTCACAGAGACCTTCCTAGCATGGTTGGGCCAAAAGAAGGTGGACCGTAAATTGATCATAACTTTTGATCCGGGTATCATTGCGGGACGCGTAACCTATCAATCTTTACTGAAACGGGCCATCCGAGGTGAACCGACCCACAAAGTGAGCTGCATCTGTCCATTTCGTTAGAAAACGTACGCTTTTAGCTCAAAAACGAATTTTTATAGAAAAATTACAATTTTTAGTAATTCCAAATTTTTTAATATTTTCTTATTTTTAGAGCTTCTTCTTTTCAGGAATAACTTGTAATCATGCTAGGACTCTTCTTGCAAAAGTTTATTTGAGTTTTTATTTTTAGAAATTAGGCTTTAGAAGAGTTTTATTAGAACTAGGATTTTTTATTAGAGTTAGGATTTTGCTATTTTTGGTAATTACGATTTTTTTTTTTAATGGTGTAACATGGACACATGGAGATCAAACATCAATCAATTTATTACAAATTTTCTAGAATTATTCTATTTTCTTATTTTTCCTCGTGGATTCGAGGCATCTCTGTGAGGAGTCAGAGAAATTCTGTGGATTCGGAATAGTGATCCCCCCTGAGGAAGACGGTGCTCGATCTCACTTTCTTCCCTGCGTCAGTAATTTAATAAACTTTCATGGGGAATGAGTTGTGTATGTTTACTACTCAAATGTTTGAGATACCTCAACTCCACCTAGTGTAAACACCGACACACTAGTGGACTAAGATTCATTAGAATCATTATCCAACTTTCATTGATATGCCCTTGTATGTAATGCCATCCATAATCCATAGAGTTCTTTAAATATCTTATTACCTTAGACATATCATTCCAATGTTCATGATTGGGTACTAGTAAACATGCTTAATACTCTCACATCAAATGCCATATCGAGCCTAGCATGGTTCTTTGCATGCATGAAAGTGCTAATTAGACCAGCATATTGCAATTGAGATACTCATTTTTTATTAGTTTGATTCTTGGATCAAAAGACGTAGAAATAGGATCTATTGTCTAAGCATCCAAACTTTTTCTTATTATCTTTTTATGTAGTAAAATTATGTCAAGGCCAACTCATTCGTATTTCTCACTATTTTATACCGAGGATTACATCCGTCTTACCAGTATCTTTCATATCAAAGAATGATGATAGAAGTTTTTGTGTTCCTAAAGTATGTTAGTATTACAGATAAGACACATAATTAACAAATATACATATTATAAAACATCTACTACTTGAAATTTTAGAGTCTTAACACAATTTTGTGCCATTAACTCTAAATTCATAAAGAATTAATACACAGTCAAATTCCTCATTGTTGGTCTCGAATATGGCCATGCGGAACACATGCGAGGCTTGCAGGTGTGCCAGAACCGATTGGGTCCGATTCCAACCATCACCATCGACCCCTGGCGTCTAGGTAGAGCGATGCTCGGCCGTGGCTTGACCGTTCGTCTACTTAGCCAACTGTCGCCCTCTCATTTCACTCAGGCGAATGGTGGAGGTTAGGGCTCTCCCTCTAAATGTGCTCTTTTCTGCCTTGTAAATCCAATGACTTTCAAAGGTGCAACAGTTGAACGGAAAAGAGTGTGGAAGATGGGATGACAAAAAAAAGAAGGGTGTGACATACCACTACAACGGAATCACTAGCCTGGCTGAGAGTAGCGTGCTGATGAGCGAGGCAAGGGCAATGCCGGGGGTTACAAATACGCTCGGCCCAGTGTATGAGCATAGGCGGACGGATTCCTAAGCTAAGGTCCTTCAAATTTGGCTTGCAGGCACAGATGGAAGGGAATTATAGCTACTGGCTACAACTAAGAGTCATCCGGCGTATGCACAGGGACGAAATGTAACTACGCCTACCCCAAGGGTCTGCTGTTGATTAACAATGGACATCTAAACCTAGATACACAACATTGTGCTAGATAAAGACTTTGACAGTCCGGTTTTTTATTTAGGTGTTGGAGTTGTTTGAGCGGCTTCTTCGTACTTGCTTTTGCTATTTATAGTTATCCAGGGATGACAGGAGAACAACCGTTTGTCCACGTGGCGTCTTCGTGTGCAATCAGTTGGGATAAGAGCGGTTACATTTCATCGAACATGATCTCATCTTCGTTGTATACTTAGAATGTACTTTAGGGCCGACGTGGCTAGAATAGTTGCTTGTACACATATGCCAAAAGAAACTAGAACAAGACCCAACTAATAAAATCAAACTGGACCTAACCTACTCTAACACCATGTTAACAAACCAAATAATAAACTAAGAAATGGCTCTCTTTTTTAAAGGATGGGGCACTCTTACTATTTTAGAGCTCCCAGGTGAAGTGATGCATCTTTGTTGAGTCAGATATTAGACCAGATGATGTAAACCACATTATACTAATAACAACTAACACAAACGTAGCAGTATAGCTTGGGAAAATGTTGAATTTGTATTTTGATAATTTATTATCAATAGCTTGTGTTTTATGTACAAAAACATAGCAGTATAGCTAGTGTTATGAATACAAACTAAGAATGCACAAGTTGGGATTCTGAACATTAATGAGCTTACAAACCTTGTGTTCTTGTTTAGGCATGTTGAAACCTTTGGGTCTTTTGTTATAGAATTCCTAAGTTAAATCATCATTTAAGAATGACATTTTTAACAACCGAATGACAAGCATCCAAGTACTCTAACCCTTTATTTTTGCTTTATCCTTTGGATGTATCTAGCCTTAAACTTCTTATTGGTATAATCTGTTTTGGTTCTCCTTTAAATCTCTACTTATATGGAATTGGTTTAGTCCTTGGTGATAAATTGACTAATTTTCATGTATTATTAGCAATGGTAGAGTCCATCTCATCATTAATTGCTTCCTTAAAAAAGCAGCTTTATGTGTTCTCATTTCATCTTATCATTAAAATTTTTGGGGTATCTTTTTTAATGTTTAATGTCACTATAGGATCTATATATTTCACTCTCTCCTAATAGAAATGTATAGATGTTATGTATATATTTGCTTTCTATTTACTTCTAGCTTACATATCTCATCTGTTTTTAGACTCATTTGTTTCCTATAATTTGAGTACTATCTTCTTTGGATCCAATGACTTGATATTTCCTTTCTATTGAGTAGTTATTTTTATAGAAATCAATATCCCCCAATATTTTTTAATCATATTCTTTTCTATGGTTCCTTTTGATTCTAAGATTAGAAATTTACACGCTCATGCTATTTTGAACACATCCTATAGGTGCATATTCAATAATCTTGTCACCTATTTAGGTATTTTGGAGTCAAGCTTGGCACCTTGTAAATCAAAATTTACAATGTTCTTTCATTAGTTGTAGGATCCTTTTAACTAAGTGTTGCTCTCGCTTCACAAAAAAAAAGAAGCTCTGGCCTCTACTTCCTACCTATTTATACTTGTCTATGTTTTGAAAGAGAAGCTTTCCTAATCCACTGGCCTAATCCATGTGATAGGGTCAATCTTAGCCGTTGATGTTGATAACCATGGGTCCTTTGGGAGAATGTAATATACTTTAACTACTATTTAGTGTCACTTAGACTTATCATGAATATATGTTATGTGAGGAGTGATTCCTTTACATTCCTTGGGCTCTTGAGAAACGACGTGGTGGTCATCGACCGAGGAATGTTGTGGTCCATGGATCTCAGTACCCTGATGTGCAATGATTGTTATAAATACTTAGGACACATTTGTGGATATCATATTATGATGTCTTATCATCCTATATAAGGGGACTGACTTGGATAAAGGTGGATGGTTTCTACCATTGGGAGCCGACTTGGTGTCAGTTATGCCTTCGCCCTTAACCCTACACGTGAGTGTGCAATGGACATAGGAACCTGACATTAGTCATTTGGACACCTACATTGGATAATTAAGTTCAAGTTAATAGTATAGGGACCCATTAGTCTAGACTATGATTCATGTAACCAAGGACTTGATGTTGCGTGAAAGATAATCAATCCTTAAACATGGGGACGTGTAAGGGTTATCAACTTGACTAGGCGGCTTTGACTCACTTTATGATGTTGCATAGAGGCCATCGAAAGTGAGTGATGTTGGGTATGTTCATTAGGGCTCATTGGTTCTTACTAGAGCCAGCATGGGATCCACAAGTTTTACTTGTTAATGGCTGGATCTGATTGGATAAGGAACTCATCAAATAGTTTTACAAATGGGCCCAACACAAAATGTTTTAATTGACTTTTGAAGGTTTTCAACTGTTAAAACCATCTTGATTGCTCTTGATGATGACTTGATGGCATAAATCTGATGGTCCAATACTTTGTCAGCATTGGATCTAGATATATGATGGATGACCTAGACAGTGGAAGGATTAGATCGTGAGTATGTGCATGGATGTGGTAGTTTAATAGACTTACCTCACAGTAGGGTATAAGAAGTTCGTAGGGTAGTGGTGCACTATACTTATGTACACCCTTGAAACCCCAACCCCTTCTTATATATTAGATCCTATCTCAAAGGAGGGGAAATTGCTACCCCTAACATCTTTTGGAGGAAAAGAGAGTGCATCTCATCCATCTTTATGTATTCTCCTCCACCACATGTGGATATGTGCGGTTCACCGCGTGGATGGCGTGCATCTCCCTCAGCTCCTACCAGAGGAGCAAATGATGACTTTCTCACCTCTCCCATCAGGGATAGATTGGAGAGAGACCCCTTAGTGTAGATGATTTGCATCGATAAAATTAAAATCTCTATTAGAAAATAAATTTTCACATTTTTATCATGCTAAGGTAAGATCTAAACCATTATATTTTGGTTTGTAATCGTGGGATATTTGGCATTATCACGACAGGTTCCCGGGAGATTAATATATGAGAATTGAATTTTCAGAAATACAAGTTTATGTTGCTTTAGACTCGAAATTTCAATAAGTGGTATAAGAGTGGTCCCATTCTGCGGTAATCATCAGTTTTTTAATTTTTATAGCGATTTTGTTGATGCCCATTTGGCGCTTGGACTGACCAAATGATAGTACTATGAATGAGGATCAATCAGAAAAAAAGAAAAAGAAAAAAAGAGCGCAATCATTTCCATTGAATGTGATTGATTTATGGGTATGTGATGGGTTGTAGGTGATGATTTGATTTATGGCTTATATTTATTATTGTTTGAAAATTCATTTATACATGTGATTGAATGGAGACGTCTGGTTTAAAATTGTTCTCAAGTTGTAATTATGTGGATTTTTTATTATCTCAACTTGTGTAGTATCGGAAGACTGTTCTAATTAGCCGGGATCTTAATGTAAGTTGTAGATCTAGGAGATGGAATTCGAGCAATTAAAGATCATATTCTACACCATGGGGAGATCACATATACAATGATGATGCATTGTAAAGAGCTTTGTAAAAAGGAGAGATTGGATTTTTTATATCATTCGGACCATGACTTAGGTGGGCCCATGGAGTAAAAATTACGCCACCCACTTGGGCTTTGATATTGTTGATGCAATTCCTTTACACTAAGAGGTCTTTTCCTGATCTATCTCAAGTGGGAGGTTAGAGAGCCGTCGTTTACTCCTTTGATAAGGGTCGAGGGAGAGTCAAAGACGCATGTCGTCCACGAGGTAGACCTCACACATCCACACGTGTGGTGGAGAAGAAAAGGTTGAAGGATAGATGTATAAGATACACACACTCTCTCTCTTTTTCCAAGTGATGCCCAAGGGTGGGGACATCTACAACTTTCTTCAGATTAATTCCTCTCGTTTGAGATATGATCTAATATATAAGGAGGGGTTAGGATTTCAAGGGTTTACATACGTATGGTATAGCAGTACCCTACGAATTTCTATGTACCCTACTATGAGGAAAATCCATCAAACTGTTTTATCAATGCATATTCATGATCTAATCTTTTCATTGTTTAGGCCATCCAATATAGATCTAAATCCCATGTTGGTCAAGTGGTAGGCCATCAGATCTGTGCCATCGGGTTATCATCAAGTGCGATAAGAACAATTTTAATGATTAAAGAAAAATTTTAATGGTTAAAAACCTTTGTAAAGACAATTAAAACCTTTTAAAGTTAGGCCCAGAGTTATAATATGGTCAAGTTATAAAAGCCTCTTAATGAATTCCTTATTTAATCAGGTCAAGTTATAAACAAATCTCTATGTAAAATCCAATAAATCTCATGTTGGCCACGATGGACACACCCAGTGTCACCCACTTTCATTGGCCTCTAGGCAGCCTCATAAAGTGGGCCGAAGCCGCCCAGTCTAGGTCACGACCCTTACATGTCCTTAGGTTTACAGATTCATCACCTTTTATGCAACATCAATTCATTGATTACATAGATTATAGACTACGCTAATGGGCCCCTAGACTATTGACTTGAACTTAATCCTCCAATGTAAGTGTCCTATAAGTGTCCAAAGGTCTACTATTAGGATCCTAAGTCTATGGAAAACTTACACTCCCACGTAGGGTAAAGACGAATGCATAACTAACGCCAGGTCAACTCCCAATGGTGGAAACCATCTATCTTGACCGGTCAACTCCCAATGGTGGAAACCATCTATCTTGACCCAAGCCAATCCCCTTGCACAGGATGACCATACATATCATAGTATAATGTCCACAGATGTGTCCTAAGTATCTATGATAGCCATGAGACATCAGGATATTGAAATCCATGGGTCACAACTCTCCCCGATCAATGGCCATTGTGTCCAATTTCAAGTTCTCCAGGACTGCAGAGAAATTACTCCTTACATAACCCATATTCATGATAAGTTTAAGTGACACTAGATATTAGTTAAAGTACATTACATTGTCCCAAAATGACCCATGGTCATTAAGATCAACGGTTGAAATTGACCCTATAACATTCACAAGGCCAGTGGATTAGGGGGCACACATTGGTTCTCCAGGCACAACTCCAACACTTATGGTCTACCAAATGAATCATTTACAAAGAGGAAACCAACTCTAAAGGGGGAGGTTGATTATGGGGACAATTCTATTAGAGACCATAACATGCCACAAGTCACAAAGATGTCTTGTAAGGATTCTTGATTAAAAGGGAAAACCAAAGTGTATAGTGTGTGGACATTGCCGATCATGCAAGTATGGGGAGGAACCAAGTAGTTGTATCCCATGTAGAATCAGGAGTGGGTGACGGTTGATGTTTTGGAAGGTTATATTGCAATTCAGCAATGTGGAGTCCTTGTGGAGGAAGGTTATAGTTAGCAATTATGGGGAGGAACCGAGTGGTTGTATCCTATGTAGAATCAGGAGTGGGTGATGGTTGATGGTTTGGAAGGTTATGTTGCAATTCAGCAATGTGGAGGTGGGTATGGCAAAAGCTTTGTAGAGGGGGTCAGATTTAAACTTGGAGCTGGTAATAGCATCAGATTTTGGGAGGATCATTGGGCGGGAGACTCCCCACCTGAAGTGTCTTTTTCTGACGTTATTCTAGATCTCTCATGGTGACATTCTTATTCGGGAGTGCTACGAGCGTGTGGGAAGCAGGATAGAGGTGGAGCATTCCCTCAAGGCAGAATGTAACACATTGGGAGATTCTCTTCCTTGTGGACCTCCTACGCATCCTGGAGGATGCCTTCCTCCCTGTCAATGAGCCCAACGAGAGTATTTCAAGCCCTTCTCCTTCTGGTGTGTTCACATTAAAAGGTTCTTCAGAGCTACTGTTTGGACCTCACTTTCTAGTCCTCCTTGTGCGAAGGTTTGGAGCTCATTGGCTCCTCCAAAGGTAGGTGGAGGCATTTTGTTGGACAATAGTTGCTAACAAAGTTCCCACAGTTTAAAGAAATGGAATTGGGTTTCACCCAACAAATGCTATTTTTGTTGGGAACATGATGAGTCCATGGATCAGCACTTTTTGGACTGCAATTATGCAAGGAACTTATGTACTCCTTTCCTTGTCTATTTTAGATGGTTTGGGTCACCCCTAGTTCGTTGGAAACTCTTATTGCAAGCTTGTCAGCTGGTCCTCTCTGCCATAAAGGGAGAAGTCTTTGGTGTATGTTACCTCATGCCATTCTGTGGGGGATACTGACAGAATGCCATGCAAGAATTTAAAAAATGTATGTCGGTTGAGGGAATGGCTGTTCCAGTCAATCAAATGCAATTTGATTTCTTGGGATCTCGTGGCAAAAGAGTTTAGAGGTGTCTCACTAATCGAGGAAATGGCTGGAACCTGTCACCAATATAAGCGTGAAATCGTATGTGAGGGCCATGTGGTAATCGCTTCCAGGTAACTGGTGGAAACTAAATATTGCGGATGTAACTGGTTAGATCATTGCGTAAGGGTAGTGCTGCTCCCCTGTTTTGAGTTATCCCTGGAGTGGCTAATGATATAGTCGATAGCTTGGCCAAGGAGGGAGTATCTAAATCCTCTCTTGTAATTGCTTGTTGTTGTACACTGCATTGGTGGATTTTAGGTTGTGCAAGTCTCAGGATTGAAGCCTGGATACCATTTTTGGTCACCGAATGCACAGTTGGATAACTGAATTTAAAATATGGGTGATGAAACACTAAATTCTTGTGTTGGTGCAACCTGGTTATAGAGTCAATAAGATCTCGATATCCTTCTTCTCTTACACAAGAACAATGGAGCAGAGAGGGAGAGAACTTTATTATATTAAACTTCTCCTCTTACACAAACAATGGAGCAGCGTTCCTCTCTTACAAAAACAAGAAAACTCACACTTAGAAAAATAGTCTAATGTCTAACTCCTACACCACCACCCATTTATATGGATCCTAAATGAATCTTTAATTGAAATCCCCCTCAATTAAGAGAATCAATTACAATTTATTAAAAACCAATCTAATCTTCCTTGATATGATAAAAGCCAAATAAAAAACAAACATGGAAAGTATTTACATCTATAAAACTAACCAATATCTTCAATCATATCAATTACACCCTCACCACATCTTTAAATCAATCCCTCTATTTCCCCTAAAAATAGTTAATTCTGATCCTTGATTTAGGCTCCTAAATCTGTAAATAATCAGCCCAAGATCAGCATGTGTTGGGCCTATGGTGGGCAATGGGTCTGTCTTGCTGAGGCATATAGTGGGCTTATATGGGCCTAAGTGGGTTGGGCCCTATAGTGGGTTTGGATGGGCGTAAGTGGGCCGTGGGCCTAAATCAATTCTCCTTGTCTTCGAAATAACTCATCCTCAAGTTGGAAACCAATCTCAATTTTTAGACTTGTAATACATCTACGATGAATCGTGTTCTTCTTTGTTTGTTGTAACTTTAAAGTTCCTTGTGGATCCTGAAACATTTGTCCTATTTTTGGTGCCACAATCATCTTTTGGAAGGGTGTCTCAATTTAAGTATTGAGACCCACTTGCATGTCTATCATTGTGACTGCCATTACCATTGGATCCATCAGTTAATCCATTGGTGAATTCAAGTGTAGGTCCAACATTAATGCATCAATCACTTCGTATATTAACTTTTCCTTTGACTACGTGGATCTCTTCATCATTTTGAGAATTTCTATTTTAATTTTGGGTTATCTATTCCATTCCAACAATCGAATGATTCGATTATTGGTGTCTTCATAAGCCGGGGCCATCCGTTGTTGGTTAGAACTTTGGTAGGGACCTTCCCCTATGTGTCCACATGCTCCAACTTTGGTCTTCGAATTCTCTCCATGCCGGAGCTCGCCACTTGACTAACAAGGTTACCTATGGCATGCATGAGTTGATCTATTCACTTTGTGAGTGTGCAAATCAATTGAGCTATTTGCGCGAACTCTTCCTTTGCCACCTCATTCAATGCCATTAAGTGATAACGTAGACAACCCACTTTGATATCAAAATGGTTCATCCTGGTTATCGAGTCAATGAGATCTCGATACCCAAATTGCAAAAAATTAAAAAAGTATACTCACAAGAACAATGGAGTATAGAAAGAGAAAACTTTATTGATGTCAACCTTCTTTTCTTACAAAGACTTTAAGAATACTCACACTTCGAAAAATATTCAAATGTCTAGCTCTTACCACCCCACCCCCCCCCCCCCCCCCCCCCCAAAATAAGATAATCAATCACAATTTAGTACAAAATAATCTAATCTTCGTTAAAACAATGGAGTAGAGAGGGTTGCAAAAGATTAAAAAAATGTACTTACAAAAACAATGGAGTAGAGAGGGAGAGAAATTTATTGATATCAACTTTCTTCTCTTACAAAGACTTTAAGAAAACTCACTCTTAGAAAAATATTCAAATGTCTGACTTATACACTACCACCCTCTTTTATAAATCCTAAATGAATCTTCACTTAAAATCTCTTTAATTAAGAGAATCAATCACAATTTATTACAAACTAATCTAATCTTCCTCAATATGGTAAAAGCCTAATAAAAAACAAATATGAAAAGTAATTATATCTCTAAAACCGGCCCATATCTTCAATCATATCAATTATATCATTATCACATCTTTAAATCAACCCCTCATATCTCCTAAAAATAGTAAATTATAATCCTTAATTTAGGCCCCCAAATTTGTAAATAATTAACCCCAAAATCAGCACATGTTAGGCTTACGTCTTGTTGGGCTATATAGTGAGCTTATATGCCTAAGTGGTTTGGGCTCTATAGTGGGCCTGCACCATGCTCCCGCTCAAATCAGCCATGAGAGTTAAGATGGGCCTTTTCACTCACTCGATCCGACAATCTCACTCCCTTGATCTGACAAGAAGGATGGTTTATGGTGTGTATGTACTATCAATGACAATGGCTTCTAAACTTGTTTCTTCTCATTTCTTCATCTTCTTCTTCCTCCCTCGTGGAAAAGGGCAATCTAGACCAGAGTGAAAGCTGCCACAACATGGGAAGTGCTACCTTGATAGCCAGAGTGCAACATCATCTCATTTTATTAAAGGTGGAAAGGGCTACCTGGAGATCCAGAGTGCAGCCATCATGCCCTCTCCAAGTAGAAAAGGGCTAGTGGAAAGGACTACCTGGAGAATAGGTCAGAATGAGCGCTACCATAGAGTGGGCCACCACGGAGCGTGGTGGATGTTACGATCCCCAGTGATTTAAGAGCCGAGCTTGACATGTTCAAAGGGTCCTAACCTCCTAGGGCATTTAGTGTATTCAGTTAAGTTCTTAACATCTCTGCTCTCTTCTCCTCTTCTCTTCTCCTCTCTCTATTGTTGAGAGAGAGAGAGAGAGAGAGAGAGAGAGAGAGAGAGAGAGAGAATGGGGTGTTGCCCTATGGGTTGTTGCCCTATGTAGAGAGAGGAGAGGAGAGAAGTTAGTGGGGTTAGGCGGGACCCCTCGTGGAAGGAGGAGAAGAGAGGAGAGAAGTTAGTGGGGTTAGGCGGGACCCCTCGTGGAAGGAGGAGAAGAGAGGAGAGAGTAGTGGGGTTAGGTGGGACCCCTCTTGGAAGGAGGAGAAGAGGGGAGAGAGTAGTGGGGTTAGGTGGGACCCCTCTTGGAAGGAGGAGAAGAGAGGAGAGAGTAGTGGGGTTAGGTGGGACCCCTCTTGGAAGGAGGAGAAGAGGGGAGAGAGTAGTGGGGGTAGGTGGGAACCATCATGCAACTTCTTGTCATCGCACGACAGCCACAACATTCTCAAATTGGTTGAGAGTAAAACCTTGGTTTGATCAACAACATATCCGTAATATTTTCAACCAGCGGTATGTCATCTACATAGTGACAAGATTAATAGATGTTCTCCTAACCACTCCACACATACACAATGGTCCTCATCATAGATGCAAAAGCCAAATGGAGTAATGACTTTGTGGACCTCATGTACCATTTTTGTGAAGATTGTTATAACCCATAGATAAGTGGAATTGAACTTGATAAGTAGATAAGTATATTAGGGCTAAATGATTCGATCTCGAGGTTCATCTCCCTCGGCATGGTCATGTGAGTCTAGAGCAGACCTAGGAGAGTTTGGGAGGTTGTGTACTGGTGTATTGGTTATTTGGCATGCAGTTGACTGTGAACCCCAGCTGTTTCCACTACCTCAATCCTCTATGCATTCAGTTTGGCCTTGATAAATTGGAAATTTTCTTCCCCACCTTGAGTGGGAGATGCTGATGTTATGGGATGGTGACCTGGGTGGGGCTAGTGTCAATGTGTTTGCAACCTACACCAACTATTCTCGTTCCCTCTCTTCTCCTTCCTCAATGAAGGGACCCACCTAACCCCACCCACCCCCATCTCTCTCCCCTCTCATATTAACCAGGTAGGTCCCACCATCCCCATTCGTTCTCTCCCCTCTCTCATATTAACCTGTTAATCAGCATATACAATTAAGTCAATAATAAAGAGGAAAAGAAAACACGAGGAAGGAAAAGAAAAGAGAACATGAGAAGAAGTGGAGGAGAAATGTCGGTGCTAACATGTGACAGGAGGTCGTCTTGCGTGAATCTCAAGTCACATCCAACCAACATTTGTTACAGATGGGGCCGACATGGCTGCACGTTTGGATGATCTGAATGGTCCATCTAGTCCCCCTATTGTTGATAGGTGATGGTCCAAAGATTAGATATCTTGATTCAGCTATTTTTTCAGTGTGGACTGCCGACTGGGTGTGTTTTTAACTGTTGCCACCAATGAGATGGCTGCTACTCCGGTTAACCCTAATCGAAATGGTGTTTGTTAAAATAAGATATTGGATTCGGGTCGTTGAGCCTTAACCAAGTTGTTCTGATTTAAGGGAAATGCCTAACAAGATCATATGATCTGAGATGCTAGAATATGCACAGTTACTAGATTTTTCAGCATATACATGTGCATGTTTCCTTCATCCTGACCCTTCTTCTGTTTGGGACCCACTGTGGACGTGCTGAACCTCAATAATGTCCTAGATTATCATATCCACCAATCTTGGCTGCTTCCTCAGTTGGATGTGGACCTTTGTATCTTCGCTATCTATTTGCAAGCCAGAAATTGAAGGGTTGAAATTGTCCTGTCATTTAGTTTGCTGGGCATGATCATCATCGGTGGGAACCAACAGACAGATGGGCTGGATCAGCGAACCATGGGTGAAACCCCGGATTTAGTGAGCAAACCCTCAAAATATTTAAATAATAATGATGATGATGATGATGATAATGATAATCCCCTCTTCGAGAGTCATGCCAGGTGTTGAAATCATAGTTTAAAAACTTGAAAACTCAAAAATTCAACTCAATTTCCACCTGTCGGGTTGACTTGAAGACTAGATCAAATATTTACATGACTCGATATTTAATGATTAAATACAAATACTACTGCTAGTAATAAATAATTACTATCATAAAAGTGATAAGATAGCAAATGCAAATAGCATCAACAAGTACACCCAGATCCATAGCTCAACTGGCAGACTCAGTGGAGATACCTCGTTTCAACACTTGAGGTCTTGGTATCGATCCCTAGTGGGGGTGGCTAACATGGAGTGTGTGTACTGACATGGGTGTGTACTAACAAGCTAACCCAATAAAAAATAAAAAATAACATCAACAAGTATAGCCCATCTGGTTAAAGGCCTTGAATCACAGCCACTGAATTTTTGCTAAAAAGGTTTGATGGGGCGAGTGACTCGTTTCGAGTCACCGTGAATCATGTTGAGTCGACTCATCTAGAGTGAATATCTCACTGGCTCAGCTCAAAATCTCGTCGAGTTGAGTCAGCAAATTTTAGAAGCATGGTTAAAACGTTACAATTGCCTATCCATTGCTATCTCCTGCCTTTATTTATTATTATTATTATTATTTTTCCTTTTTAAATAAATACAAATACAGACAGCCGATACGATCACATAAATCCTTGCTTTTGTCTTTTTTACAGATTATGTTGGTTTTGGTTGATGCTTTTATCATCATGTTCTAGCAATATCCTCATTGTCCTTTTGTAATCCAGAATATTGTGAAAAATTCGCCAAGCCCGAAGATGCGGGGGCAGCCCCTGAGGAAAAATCGAGCGACGAAGAGCTGAGCGAGGACGACTATGATTCCAGCGACGAGGCGGTGGCAGGCCATGCCGATCCTTGATGTTGGCATATGCCTATTGTTCAAAGTGTCTGTAGTTGTGTACCTGTACATGGTATTATTATATACCTCCAAACCCCAACTCTCTACAGAAGGCCCATCTGTGTTATTGATCTCAACCCTCTGTTACTTTGTAAATAAAATCTGACTCTTGGGCTCTTAATGTGGTTTGGACGACTCCAATTGAAAACTCATGCACTCACATACACCCATTTGCATACAACCATACATAGATGAAATGAGATCCAGCCTACTTGGGAGGATGAACCATGCCATGTGTACGGTGTAGAAAGTGGGGGATGGCCGAAATTTCTTTTTAGGTGCGGCTGGATCAGCCCTCCCCACATGCATGGGCCATCGATGGGCCTGGCAAAAAAAATAAAATGAATTGGCGTGTTGCCCAAATGACACTTGTGTAGGACATCCAGGCCATGCAAACGGTGATCTGACCGTTCCATCTTGTAGGCCCCAAATCAGTCACCAGATTGAACGTTCGGTATTGCTGAAAGTGGGTCTAACTTGTACCAGGTGGAGTGACAAATGAAAGAGCACTGTAAACTACCCTATCTGCAGGCATTATATGATGCTTGATCAAAAACTGGTGGGCCAGGATGGCGACCATAGCCCTACGGCTTTGATTATTGGGCTACTATGGCCCAGCTAATCAACAGTGCAGATTAATTGGCTAACCTTACCTTCGCTGTCCGTCGTCCAAGTGGAACTTGGTGTACAAGATCTGCTACATTGATCGGGTTGACCATGGTGATTATAAACAACGGTCCAGCCATCGAATGGGTCACCTCTACCAACAATACACATTCGCATGGATGATGGGTCGTGCATGAGAGGTTGGGTGTTGGAGTTGTGCCCTAGAAAACAATGTGAGCCCTAATTCAGGTCTCGATGACTATATGTTCTTGTCGGACAAAATGACATACCTTAATCATCATGTAGTGTCACTTTAAACCTACATGAATATAAGCTATGAGATAGTAACTCTTCTAGATGTCATTGGGACTTTTTTTTTTTTTTTTTGGTTAGCTTGTTAGTACACTCCACTGTCAGGTCACACTTCACTGTTAGCCACCCCCACTAGAAAATTGATACCAAGACCTCAGTGTTGAAACGAGGTATCTGTCAGTCTACCACTTGAGCTATGGATCAGGGTGTATGTCCTTGAGACTTTGAGATTTGACCTGAGAGAATTGTGGTCTATAGATCACAGTAAGTTATTATATCATGACCATCAATAGTCCTAAGAGAAATTTTTGGTCATTAATATGATGAGATAAATAGTAATTAAGGGACTGACTTGGGTCAAAATGGAGTGTTTATCATTTAGGGCCAAATTGGTGTTAGTATGCCTTCATCCTTATTGACAAAATGATCTTATTAACCTTTGGACACTTATATTAATGGATCAAGTCTCAGTCGTTAGTTTGGGAGTCATTAGCTTAGATTACAATCAAACTTAATATTGCATTGAAAGATAATTAATCCTTTTATGAAGAACATGTAAAGATAAGGATCTTGATTTGAAGACTTTAGATGAACTAATAAAGAATCCAATAACTTTATCTATTATGGCTAGATATAGTAAATCAATGACCCATTAGGTGATTTTTTACTATCTCGACTACTAGTTAAAAAAGTTTTAAATGGCTTCACAAAGATTTTCAACCGTTAAAGTTTTGTTTTAATTATTAGAATTATTTTGTTCTCACTTGATGGTGATTTGATGACCTAGATCTGATTGTACATTATTTGATTAACATGGAATATAGATCTTTGATGGATGACCATAATAGTAGAAGTATTTGATCATGAATACATGTATGGACAATGTAGATTAACAAACTTTTTTCACAATAGGATACAAATTTCTATACGGTATTGGAGCACTATACTAACATGCACCTTCCTTTTTACAAATAAGATCTTATTTCAAAATGGAGAAAATTGAGAGAGAGAGAGAGAGAGAGAGAGAGAGAGAGAGAGCCCAAAAGGCCTCCCCTTATTATGCATTACCCTAGTAGAGAGAGAGGGAGAGAGAGAGAGAGAGAGAGGTCTCCCCCTATTAGGCATGACCCTAGTTGAGAGAGAGAGAAATCATTCTCTTTTACTTTTCTTCCCTGTCTCTCTCATCCACATGTGTGGGGTCCACATTGTGGATGACATAGGTCAACCCTTGACCCTACTAGAGAATCTAACATAGCTTTCCACTTTCCTTCACATGAGATAATTACAAAGGAGATCTCTTTAGTTGGAGGGTCTGCGCATCCACATTACAATAAATAGTAAAACCTACATCACAATTCCATTGCAACTAAAGACATGATCTAAACTACTCTTACTAGTTTTAAAAACATGATATTATCACAATGGGAAATCTTAGGCTTTAATTAATCTAAATGAATTTTGAAAAATCATAAATGTTTAGGGTCCACCAGGTGGCTCATCATGCTAACAAGTGAATCCCTAATCAAACACCAAATCCAGTCCACTGATTGAATGGACAGCATCATTGTAAACAGTAACCTGAAAATCACGACAGTCCAGCCATCAGATGGGCCATGAAACAGATTCACCAACAATCCACATCCAATGGGCATTTGCAGAACCACCTGATAACGGGACCAGCCGGATTCGAGGCCGGCTTGGGCGTGGGGGCGAGGCCTACCTGGTGGCTCATTGTGCCAACAAGCAAAACAATAATCAAACAAAAGATCCAATCCATTGATCAGATGGACCACTTCATTACAAACAGCAGCCTGAAAATCACGACGGTCCAGTCATATGGGTCATGAAAGAGACTACCAATAATCCACCTTCCATGAACACTTGTGGAACCACATTATAATCTGACTCGCCAGATTCTTGGCTGGGCCGACAGGTGGGGCCTACCTGATAGCGCATTGTACCAACATGCGAAATGATAATCAAACACAAGATCTAGTCCAATGATCAGATGGGGCCACACCAATATACACAGCAACCTGAAAATCAGGACAGTCCAGCCATCATATGGGTCACAAAACAGACTATCAGCAATCCACATTCAACAGGCACTTGTGGAACCACCTGATAAACAGACCGCCCGATTCGAAGCTGCGCAGCGCATGGACAGCAGGGCCCACATTCAATGGTGCATCGTGCTAACCATTGAAACAGTAATCAAACACAAGATCTATTCCATTGATCACATGGGCCACATCATTATACACAGCGGCCTGACTGCCTGAGAACCAGATCACCCAGATTCAAGGCTGGACCACACATGGACAGCAGGGCCCACCTGATGACTGGGCAATCAGGTCAACAAGCGAAACCAGTAATCAAAATACAAGATCAAGGAGAAAATGCTGCATTCATGGAATGGAAAAAAAAAGAAAAGGAAATTGGCACTTCTACAGATGAATGCACAATCTAAAATCAAAATTCAGATAAAACATTTTTTTCTCTGAATACGATTGACGGGCAGTTTATTTCACGCCGTTTCGTGTTATTTTTTTTAAAAAAACTATAAGACCATTTTTTCTCTTTTGATTCCAAGTTGAAAAATGACACATGAAAGAATGTTACTACGGTTGACAGAAAACCTACATCGTCAGCGGCAAAAAAATCGACTAACCTTGGACGCTCGTAAGAAGCCTGGTGAGCTTGCTCAGCGTCTCCTGTGCAGCAATCGTGTCAGGGTGGTCCACTCCACAAATAGACGTCCGAATGTAGACTGCCTTCCTGATGAGATCGTCTCCGGCATCATACTCTCCTCCTCTCAGCATCAGCTTCACCCGCGTCTCCAACACCGTCGCCTTCAGCAGTGCCAGCTCCTGCCAAAGGTATGGATTCAGCTGGGCATTCGACCGCGTGGGCTGCCTCCAGCATAGAGATCGTTTGAGCCACTTCTCTACTGGTGAGACCAATGTCTCCTCAGCCGACTCCAACGCTCCAGTGCACAGCCGGAGCAGCTCCAATGCTGCTGTGCACCGCGAATAGGTGATGAATGTGTGGATCGCGAGTGGCAGGACAATCCGCTTCACGAAGAATAACAGCTCTGATACCTTCAGCTCGACAATCACTGGGTCGGTCCCAAATCCAAATAGCAAGAAGCATGCAGCCCAGATGTGTTCGGAGTGGTGGGAGATAGACCCTCTGATGGTGATGGAGTGGACCATGGCCTGCGCAACTCCAGCCACCCTTCTCTTCCGTGCGTATAGCTTGATCAGCTCATGGAAATGGATGCACCCAGGCTCAGTGGTACTTCTGGCGATTGCGAACCGGACCAACATGGCAGCTGCTTCTGCTTCAGACCGCTTGATGTGGGATGTTGTGAAGCTGCACGTCATGGCCCGAACACATGTCTTCCATAGCTTAGACCCTTGTTGCTTCTCAGGAACCTTGTGTGCAGCCAAAGCCAAGTGCGGGATTGGAATTGGGGCGGGTGCAAACCAGCCACTGACCTGAACCATCCGAGTCGCCAGACTCCGGGGCCCATCTGCATGATCGAATATTGAAAAACAAACGTCTAGAAGCTGCATGAGAAATGTGTGCCGTCTCAGCATTGGGGCTTCTCTACTGCTCCACACTAAATCCCTCAATGGCATTCTGTTGATTGTATCCAGCAGCCTGCTTGGACCTATGGGAAGCTCAGAGAGGATGGCCCCCACTATCGCGAGGCCTAGTGTTAGCCTCCCGAGCTTCTCTTCAATGGCTCTGAGAGCGTCCATTTCGATGATTGGATAGTCCTTGAAACTTCCCTTCATCAACGACATGGCCTCCACACCTGACAAGTAGGAGAGCTTCAGAGGCTCGAGATTCATCACCCGAGGGAGGCGAGTGGCGATGATGAAGTGGGTCTCTCCACCGAACCGCGGCAACAGATCCATCACAAGTTTCTGGTCCCACCAATCCTTCTCGCTATCCAAGTTATCGATCACGACCAAAAATGGGATGTCCCGCATCAGCTCTCGCCGCACTCTCAAGACCGCTTCTTCTTCCTGTTCTTCAAAGCTCTTCGTCCGACCCTTCTCTGCACATTGGTTTTCAAGGCTCACATCGACTTCCAAAAATGACCATAGATTCAGGTAGTTCTGCCGGATATAGCGCGTCTCTCCTCCTACCCACAAAACCATCTTGTATCTTTGAGAGAATCGGTATGCAAATTCCAGTAACAGTTCTGTCTTCCCGATGCCTGAGTCACCGGAAACACAAGCGATGCCTTTCCCATACAATATCTTCGAAGATCGCTTCCGCCTACCACTCCGTCCTCCATGTTTCGCTCTCAAAGGATGGTATTGCCGCTGCGGTGGACCCCCAACCCTCTGCATTTCGATCTCCTTCTCAGACTCCTTCCATATGACTGGCTCTTTCCCCTTGCCACTGCTTTCTGCTTCTCTTTCTTCCGGTCTAGTGTTTTCGCTCCGACCAATGACCAAATTCCTCCGCCGGTGTCTGGTCTTGAGCTCAAAATACTCCCTCTCCCCGTCTCCACTCACATCGCCGAACAAGATGAGCTCAAGCTCTGAAAGCTCCTTCTTCCTGCCAATGAAATTCTCGTTCCGAGGGAAGGGGAATTCCTCCTTATCCACCCTTTCCATCCATCTATTCACCCTCTCAACAACGCTTCTCCTCCCAAGCTTTGTCGCCAAGAGAATCACAGCCTTCAATATGCAGTCCCGCCAATTCCCATCACATGCCTCCAATTTCCACTCGTCGACCCGCGAGAGGCCATTCACGGCCTCCCTCCATTCCTTCTCCAATCCACCGTACAACATCCACAGCTCGCCCCCGTGCTTCTCCCATAGCTCCCCCCGCCTCTCAATTATATCTCTGGCGAGGCAGTCACCCGTACCCAAATCAAAGAAAATTGGGACGAGGTTCTTCTTCCCAAGGAAATACCTCAGCTCTTCGATGCTATATGGATTCCCAAATGACTTCTTGGTGACGATCACCACCCCAAAAGTAGAAGAATCCATTGCTCTCTCAACTGCTTCATGGCTGCGAGCATTTCTACACCGAGCTCTATCAGAGGAAAAGCAGCTGATGCCTTGAACTTCTAGCTCCACATGGAGCCAATTTGCGAATCTCAACAAAGAATGCTTGCGGCCGTGAAAGCCAATGAAGACGTCGCAGCTCCTCAGCCTGTTGGAGGAAAGAGGAGCGGAACTCCGAGCAAATGAGAGCTTCCCGTGGTTTCTCCCCCACCTTTTAGCTCTCTCTCTATTCCCCAAATAGCAATTGCTAGTCGCTTGGCTGTAAGTAGACAAATTGCTATTGCAAATGCCGTTTGGGGACGAAACCAGATCGGGGATTTTATTCTCAGCTGTCGGTTCCTGGGAGTTGTTTGAAGTACAGATAGCTGAGGCAGGCAAAGCATTGAGCCTGGCGAAATCGATGCAGGATAGAGGTTGGGGTTTTGGGAGGAGAGAAACTGAAGTGAGGGGATTACAGTCAGCTAGAAGTAAGGTGTTGGAGGAGTTGGGAGAGTTGAACCTGGTTGATTCGGGCTCGTGGGATTTCGGCGATCTTGGAGAGAAGAAGGGCGACTGACTTGCAGAGACGAATGCTGAGGAGGAAGATGAGAGATTGCATGAAGTGGCAGCGGATAGTGCCCCGAGTTTGGAGCTTTCTTGTCGAAGCTCCATATATCCATCTTCATAAGACAGCCTGCTCTCAAAAACTGTGACTTTCCATGCATTCTAGATCTAAGAAGTCCCTCTGCAATAAGGAGTGATGTTAGTCAAAGACCCAAAAAAGTATAAAGACTAAATTTTTTTATTTTTTTTAATGGATTTTTTTCTTGCCATTTTCTGTAAGTTGCTGAGATGGATTGAATGAAGAAAACCAATATGAAAAAAAATATAAAAAATGGAAGAAAAGGATATAAAACAAGGTCTGAGAACTCAAAAGATTTGAACTTAACTGTATTTAGATCTGGAATCTAGAAAACCATTTCGTAAATTAGGAAAACGATCGATATTTCTGGCTGATTTAGATCTGAACGAATTCAATGAGATCCTGGAAATGGTTATGAAAGTCTCATTTTCTGTTTTTAAATGGAGATACACAGTTCGTGAAATGGAAGGAGAAGCTCAGAAAACTATAATATATATATATATATATATATATATATATATATATATATATATATATATATATATATAGGAATTTTCAAACTTAGTAGGTATGAGAGAAGTACAATTACTCAGGAACTAAAAAGGGAAAAGAAAGTCTCTGAACAAGAGACTACTTTCTAAAAAGAGAGATTTCTTGATGTTCTAGATCTGAGGGATTTTCTCAGAAAATGATTTTTGAAAATTCAAATCTTTTATCTTTCAACAGAGAACCGTTCTTGAAATGGAAAGAAAAACTTAGAAAACTCAAAAAGATTGGATTTTTTTTTTTTAATTATTTATTGAGCAATGAAGATATTGAAAATGAATGAAATGAATTCCAGCAAGTGGACCACTTCCTAAATTCTATTTGAGATCTGAAAGACTTCTTTGAATTCTGGAAATGGATTTGAAATTTCCAATATTGTGAGAAAAATCCGGTTCCTAAATTGAAAATAAAACCTTGGAAAACTCAAAAGGAAAGAATTTTCCAAGCAATCCGGTAAAAAATCCCACTTCACAAATTAGAAAAGAGAGAAATTTCTTGCTATTTTGGATCTGAATACTTCTCAGAAATCCAAGGAAAAAAAAAAAAGGAGAAGAAAAACTGCCTTGAAATTTCGAAGTTTTAATTATCAGGGAAAACCCAATTCCTGAAATAAAAGGAAAAAGCTTAGAAAATTCAAAAAGATTGAAATTTTCAAGCACTCCAGTAAAAACCCACTTCACAAATCAGGAGAGAGAGAGAGAGAGAGAGAGAGAGAGAGAGAGAGAGAGAGAGAGAGAGAGAGAGAGAGAGAGAGAGAGAGAGAGAGAGAGAGAGAGAGAGAGAATTCTTACTATTTTGTATCTGAAATACTTCTCTGAAAATTTCAATATTTTTAGCTTTCAGAGAAAACCCAATTCTCGAAATGGAAGGAAACGACCAAAACCTCAAAAAGATTGGATTTTTCTTGTATCCCGGATCTTGAAAACTTTGAACAAGCAATGGAATGGATTCAATAACAAAACCCATTTCCCAAAATGATAGAAAAAGGGGTTGTGAAAGGCAGGAATTTAGAAATATTTAAAAAAAAAACAGAGAAAATGGGTTCCCCTGTTTTGTGGAATTTCCCTTTTTTCATTGAAATTTCATGAGATGAGAGCAACGCATGTTTGTAAAATTAGGGGAAAAAAAGAAAAAAAAAATGTTTTTGGATGAAAGACAGTAAGAAGAAAGGCGGAAAAAACAAATCTCACCTTTTTGTTGAAAATCCAAAGGAAATTTCCAGAATTCCTCTGAAGTCCAATCAACAGCCTGGAAATTTCGATATTTGAGCTTTCAGAGAAAACCCAATTCTTCAAATGGAAAAAAAAGCTCAGAAAACTCAAAAAAAAAAAAAAGAAGAAAAAAAAAGGATTTTTCCTGCATCCCAGATCTTGAAAACTCTGTACAAGCAATGAAGTGGATTCAATAAAAAGAAACCACTTCTCAAAATGATAGAGAAAAGGGTTTTGAAAGGTAGAAACTTGAAAATCCGTGAAGAGAGAGAGAGAGAGAGAGAACAGGTGATCCTGTTTTCTGAAATCTTCCTGTTTTTCATTGAAATTTCATGACTAAAGAAAAATAATAATTTGTTGGATGACACAGAGAGAAGAAGAAAAGGAAAATTAAAAATAAAAATAAAAAATTCTAACCTTTGTTGAAAATCCAAAGGAGTTTCCAGAATTCCTCTACAACCTGTCTCCGATGAGAGCAAATACATCTCTCTCTCTCTCTCTCCTAATCTCTCTTTTCAGATTTTTATTGAAAAATAAGATTTCTAATCTCTCACTCTCTTCAGATTTTTATCCAAAAAATAGAAATTTTAAATCTTACATGGTTAAACTAGTACTGTTGAGATATGCATGAGTTCGCTAGTCCCCAGGATCTCTGAAACTGTTTTCCTTCACGCTTCATCGGGTGGAGGCGAAATCGGATTGATACGTGGTTTATCCACTCCCCTTCGTGTTAAGGGTTGAGACCAAAATTAGTGCATATCCAAAGCTCAAGATTACACTACAAGAAACAGGGTGAATAATGATTTCGACTGTTGAAACTTTGTTTGGCCTACATTAATGTTTATTTGCTATCTAATTTATTTATAATATCATGTAAACATAAATGAAAGAAAAATACAAATATCAGTTTCATCCCAAACTTATGTAGCCTAAGGAATTTTTCAATGATAGATGTTTAATTCATACTTCTTTATTTTTATTTTTATTTTTGTGATATGCTTTAATTATGCTTTTGATTTGTTTTATTTTTAGGACCAATCCCTATAATTATATAATAAAATAGGCGGACAAAGCTGACAAAATGCTTAAATCATGATGGCCCCATGGAGGAAGCGAATTACATATTAAGTAAACTATGTGGGTTTATCATAATTTATATGTTTTATTGACTCTAGTCATTTCTTTTACAGATAAACTTAAGACTTGGTTAAAAAATAAGCATATCGAAAGCTTAAATGGACCACAACATACAGAGCCGCATGAATTAAACATTTACCTTTGAAATGAGCTGGGAAAATAGATATGCTAGATAAGTAACATACATTTAACTCAGCATGCAATCTAATTTCGCACTGGGCTTAACCGTCCATTTAGTGATCCACATGTTGTGATGACCAAGCTAGAGACACTTAACACAGATTGGATGATTTTGTGGGCCCAACAGATAAAACATGGAGAAGTAAGAAAATAAACCTTGAATATTCTAGAGGTTCAACAAATGATTGGTTGAGAAATATGATCTAATAGACCATCTGTATTAGTTCCCGCAGATGAGTGGTTCAGATCATCCAGGATGGTGACATTATTGGGACTGATAGGAAGATGAGTATTATAACTTAAAGTGCTCCCTCGGACTACCAAACCTCTCCTCCAGCTCCATTCCTCGAGCCCTCCGACTCCTCTTGCTTTGAAATTCTCAGTTTGGTAGTCAGCGAGAGTATCAAAATTAATAGCCTTCTGGACTCTCTGACCCATATAGGCCCACATCGTAGACATCAGAGCCTTTCATCCAACTATACTAATTAAAATATATGAACCAATCAAGAAATATTAATTTCCCATCTGATGGGAACCACGGACTACAGTTTGAATCTCAGCCGTTTAATAGTCAACTGAGAGTTTGCAGGTCACAGCGGGAACTACTGGGTCATCAAGTCCAATCAGTAGAATATATAAAGCGTAATCAGTCAAAGATGGGGCCCACTGGGCGATCGAGTCGAATCGGTAGAAAGTCTAGACCGTCAACGGTCAAAAATGGGGCCCACCGATTGGACAGTATCTGTTGCCAAGGGTGGGGGGCGTTATTTGATACTCGGGCTACGTATGACGCTTGATACGCATGCTCTCATAAATTGTACAGCAATCACTGTCGCATTACAGTCTGAATATCGGATTTTCCGAGCAATTCTAACCTCTGATTCACGGACACTTGTTTGTTGAAATAGGATCGTTGGATATTTTCATTTTCAACCGTCCAATAAATGTCCACTAGTCTTACAGTCAGCTAATCAAATGAAAGTAATTTTTTGTCCATGATACATTTAAACTGTGGTCCACACAATTTGGACAGCTTAATTTGAATTAATCATATTCTATGAATGCAATTTTTAAGTAATTATTAGGACCTGCGTATCAATCATCCATCACACGGCCAGAGTAGCAATTTCTTTATTTAAATGAGTACTGTAAACCCCACATTTTATCCAGCGTCCTTTATGGTGTATCCAAAACTTGTCTTCCCAACTTAGACCTTTTACGTACGGATAGAGCATTTGAGGACGAAAATACCCCTGCATTTTAAAGTGAATTTTGGTATCTGTAGACTATAGCTACGAACAGTAACCGTAGCGAAAGTAGCAGTATTTTCGTCCTTAAATCCTCTGTCCGTACGTGAAAGGACTAAGTTTAGAAGATAAGTTTTGTAGTCTTCCTAAAAGACGCTGGGTAAAATGTGGGGTCTACAATGGTAATATTCTCTTTTGTGCGAGGCTGTTTATATTTTGAAGCGAACTCGCGCGTGTGCACTTTGTAAGGGTACAGACCTCACCGGACGCATGGAATTGAGGCAAACGTGTGAGAGATCAGAGCCGTTTACTACGTGATCCTCGTCGTGTAGATCCTATGCCTCAAAATATAAGGTCGATCGGGTGATTGGGTGCCCGATGGTGTCTATAAATGATGAACGGTTAGGAAAACCTGGTCAACGTTAAAATTTTTCATTCACGTGTCACACGCGTGATTTCTGAAATGTGGAATATATGCATTGGGGACGCATGATGAACGGCTCTGATCAGCTACACGTTTGCTTTATTTCCTTTTTTGGTGATCAATACTTAGAAAGTGCCTCCAAGCACTGGTGCAAGTACCTGCCTTTTACCCTGAAATCAATGATTATAGGGGAATTCCCAGCACACACGTGCGTACATGATCCGAGCATTCACCATGTGGGGCCCACCGTGAAGGGGCCCTGTCCCAAAAATGTTGTGTGTGATAAATATGAAATGTCAGTCTTTCTCCCAACCGTCTATTTATTGTACACATGTGGAGCCCACCTGACGAAACAGCCGATCCGATTTTTGGGCCAGGGTGCATTCACCGTGCAGTGTATCTGATGAATGGCCAAGATCTTGCACTTGCCCACCACGTGAGCATATTTGGGTAGAGTAATATTTCAGACGGAGCTACTCACGCGAGTATCCATAGCAAATACTTACTCTTGCAGGGGTGCACTGGTTGGTTCTGCCCGGTTACGGGGTGAAACCAGATCCGAACCGTTCCTAACAATCCTATAATATTCAGAACCGGTCCTAGACTTTTTTTTTTTTTTTTTTTTTTTTTACACACGCACACACACCCCCACACATTCATGCCACACGCACACACACCCCATACACGCACACCGTTGGATTTCACCACCATGGGTACTCGAACCCTTGACCCGGTGTTGAAACTCCAAGGAGTCTATCACCCGGGTAAGAGTAAGTACCCGGTACTAGACCATCAGCACCTGGAAGTGAGCCAAAATCATACCATTAAATTTGATTCAGTTCCACGGCTCTGGGTTCTTTATAATTCAGCCTAATGTATAATTCAGCCTAATTATATGTTTTATTTTATAATATATCACGTGGCCATATATATTGTGATCCATTTGATGAATGATTTAGATATTTTATAAAGTGTGCAAAAATATATTTATGAAAATAATCAAATAATATAATGTAAACCATAAATTATGAGTCAAATATGAAAACAATGAAAGAGTTCTTGATTTGGTTTCAAGTTCAGTTTCACGATTTGAATCCGTGATTTAGAATTACGATTCAGTTCTACGGATTGATTCACGGTTTGGTTCGGTTCTATATACCCTAAATCGAGAATCGAACCGATGTAATTAGTTCTTTAAATTTTAAAACCAGAACAGATGCACTTTAGAATTAAACCAAACTAGACCACTTGGTGGGTTCCGGTCCAGGTTCCATGGTTCTACAGGGTCGATATGCACCCCTACGATCTTGCACACACATGGATATGGTTGCGTGATCCAAACCATTGATCGATGATGTATAGATAGTGGATGATCCCGAAACTTTTCGATGTTGGAGGATCCCAACCCTTCAATCTACCGTGTGGACCATCAGATTGAAGGATTGAGATCTTCCAATCAAAAAGTTTTGGAGTCATCTACTACCCTATATGGGCTATTTCCGGACCATCCCTTATCAACAGTGTGGACCATCAGATCAACGGTTTGGATCAGTGTAACATGGGTCCTACCAGTTCAAGGCAGAAATCAAATCAAAGTTCAATTGAATCAAACACCGATACCGTTACACCCAGTTCCATAGTTCAACTGGTAGACGGAGTGCAGATGCCTCGTTACAACACTTGAGGCCTTGGTATCGATCCCTAAACCATGGGTCCCACATCTTAGATCTTTCGTAAACCAAAATTATAGAAATTTATTGGACGGTTAAAATGAAAAGCACGAACAGTTCTGTTTCAGTAAACATATCAGATGTTACGATTATTCAAATAATCTGATTTTGAGATCCTGTCTTAATTAAAGTGGGTTCCATAGTTTAGCCGGTTTAGTTTGTCTTGATGTATGTGAATTTACAATTTTCTGAGAACCTGCGTATGAAGCATCGCCAGAGTATTAAATAACTCCTTAGCTTTTATTTTTTATTGTTTAAGGAGTATTAACCGTAAAAGGGCAAAATGATACGGTGCATCCGTTGCCATCGGAATAAACCAGGAGGTGGCGGCTTCGGTGGTTCCCTAACTGCGGGGCCCACGTTGATGTATGTTCCTTTTATCTACGTCGTCCATCCGTTTGATATTTATGTGGTCTCTTCATCCAGGTTTTTGT
The DNA here is from genome assembly GCA_037074715.1 of Magnolia kwangsiensis. Classification (NCBI taxonomy): domain Eukaryota; kingdom Viridiplantae; phylum Streptophyta; class Magnoliopsida; order Magnoliales; family Magnoliaceae; genus Magnolia; species Magnolia kwangsiensis. Next base: position 86,455,674 of record CM073588.1, read on the forward strand.
GTCTTTATTAACAAGTTGGATCATCAAATAAACACTTCCCATTATGTTTTTAACGGTGGGGATTCAATCACGACTGTCTCCTATGATGTGGTCCACCTAAGATATGGATCTGTTAAATTTTTAGGCTCATGTCTTAAAATGATATTGAAAAATATATGAATACATATAACAAGGTGGGGCCCACAGGTTTGGATGGATACCTAGCTGCGAGGCCCAAAATGAAACCAGATTCAAATCTCAAGTGGACTATATTATGAAAAATGGTAATGATTGAACACTCACTAGTAAAATTTCCCAAGACCCGTTTTAATATTTTCATCACGTTTATTTGCCATCCACTCAGTTGATAAGGACAAGAAATTTGGATGAAGGAAAAAAACAAATACCAACTTATCCAAAACAATCACCACTTTTCAACAGTAAAATACACCTGGTATTTGAATCTATTTTATTTTTGGGCTGACATCAAATAAAGCAATGAAGATAGGAGAAATATGAAATATATGCGTTTAAGGTATACCCTAGGCAAGGAATACACCGTTTATGTGGCAAGGCTAACAACACAGGAAATTGCGCGACCATGCATCTGAGTTACTTTATCATTGATGGCGCATGGCCGAAAAATCCAGCCAGCTAAAACCTATGTTCGTAGTGACTTCAAATGGACACTAAAACCTGAAATGGAGATTAACGGTTATAGTTAATGGATGAAGAAAATGCATGTATACTATCTGATGAAATTTAGTTAATCTTTCCATTAGCAGTGAGAGAAATCGTGCAATGGTTCAAAGACAATTCAAAAGAGGCAACCCGACCTGTCACTACCAAATTCGATGAATAAGAATTCATCGCATGTAATGAAAAATCACATGGATCTGAAAGATAGTTTACCACACCAAAAGTGCCATAGTATTAAAGACGTATACACGACTGATACTCTAACAGTGATCATTCTTTCAATGACACGTGGCATAATATTTAAAAAACATATGTAACTTGATATAATACTAAGGCTCATTAAAAAGAGAAAACTCACAAGATATAAAAATACAAATATACACAAAAACACAATGGTTAATTGGCGTCACCTCGAATTAAAAACGTAATTGGCATAAGTCACTAAGACACTAACCATTAAACCCATCGCCTAAACCAAGTCTAGAAAACAAAGATGCTCCAGGCCCTCTTACTTGCTGCCTATTAAATTATTTTGGCCTACATGGACTTCAATCTTGTCCTAGTGTTTCGACAAGAAACGAAAAGTATTTGATTCACGGAAATTATTTTACTTAATCATAATAAAAGAAATAATAAAGAGATTAATTATCAAATTTATTCATTCTGAGTTTATTTACATCCTTTTGATCCTTTGATTCTAGGATAGAGTTTTATAACAAAAATTACAAGCACTGAATAGATTCAAATGTGAATTTCAGCAGCATTCTGGCTCATATCATTCATATCTCCATTAGAGATAAGTTGTGCGGGTCTTCCTTGCACTTCTTCTTTCATCAATATGATAAAGGAAATGCCAGGACCCCTTAAAATATTTGCAATAACTTGGAAAACTCCTAAAAAATCAATATGTTGTTGCTTCATAGAGCATCCGCGCAACTCCTCCATGAGTTGTGCGGCTGAGGAGTTGTGCAGGCCCGCGCAACTCATAAAGAGTAGCGTGGCCCGGCCTCCACTCTCTCTCTCTCTCTCTCTCTCTCTCTCTCTCTCTCTCTCTCTCTCTCTCTCTCTCTCCCCTCCAGTACTTGTCAGAGGCACTGATCTTTTAAAAATCCGATCCTCCAAATGAGGAGGTAGGGGGTATTTATACGCTTCCGCACGTGTGGGTCCTCGAATTTTGAGCTGTAGACCCCACTTCGCATTCCTGATCCAACCACTCCTAAAGGGAGTAGCGTGGACCGGCACACCTATGACGAGTTGCGCGGGTCTGTGCAACTCATGCTCCAGTGCAACTTGTCACCAGCGCAGCTTGTCATTCTTCAATCTTCCTTGACTAATTTTTATGCTCCAACAAATTCCCCCTTGATCCGAAATTTGACTACTCATCGAGTCAATTAGAAGGATCAAACTTTGTTCCCCATGGTCTTGAGTTACGCGGACCCGCGCTACTCATGAGTAGGCCTCACCAGCTATAAATATCAAACTCCCTAATCATTACTCCATTTTGAAACTCTCCCCAGCCCAGACCCCATTTCTACGCTACTAAAAAACCGCACAACTCTGCTCCACGCGCTACTTAGCCTCCTGTGCAACTGAGAGTTCGCGCAACTCGTGGTCCGCGCAACTCGTGGTCCACACAACTCCCCAACACTTAGTGCGAAAACCCTTATTCTGAAACTTTGCTCGATTTTGTACTGCCCAGACTTAATCAATTCTCTGACTCTTCAGACTTAGTCATTTCTCTGTTCTTTGCAATGGCCCGTACCAAAAGAACATACCGCCTCATAATCCACTGATCAACCTTCTCATGCCAGTGTTCTAAGCTCCTCTCAAAATCCTGAATCCCCACCTCCAATCTTCGCACCTTCTCCTTCGGCCCCCATGACTTCTTCAATTCCCGAATTTGTTTCTCCCCCTCCTACTCATGAGGAATGTCCAAGAAAAAGAATAAAGGTAACTAAGAAATGACCCGTTTATATAAAAGAACCTGTCCTTCCAGTCCTCGATTTTTTTGATAGAATGAAAATGCTCTCCTGGTCGATATGTCAGGCAATCATTGCTGGAGACATACCCGGACCTCTGAAACAAGGTTGGGAGATTGATTGAGAAATGTGGTTAAAATCAATAACTAATCTTCTCACTAACATTACTTGATCTCCGATCAGGGAAGACACACCACTGTTGTCCTTTTCTAAGAAGCAGCGAAGGAAGTCGAAGAAACAAGAACTCCAAGAGAAAATTAAGGAACATAATAAAAGGAAGCTCCCAAATACCTGGGACACTGTAAAAGTTCAAGATGGTTTCATCAAGTTCAACAGCCCCTTCAGAAATGAGCTAGTAGTAATTCCCCTGAATATACGCCGTCATCAGTCCATTCTTCAGAACGAGCCTATAGATCAGACCACCCTAAGCAGAATGATGTACACCCCTAACTGGTCCATGAAGGAGCCTAGGATGCTGGAGGGTATCTTATTGGAAAGAGGATCAAAGCAACAGGTTGGTGATATCCACCCTATGCAGTTCCTGATCCCTTGTTACAATCTTCATGAATTGTTCCTGACAGCCTTTTATGAAACACTGCACCAATGCTTCAGCGAGAGGAGATCACTATGGGGAAATGAAGAATTCCGAACACGCAGCTTTCTATTTGCACGCAAGTATTATACTAATTGGGCAAAAGCCATTCTCAACAACCATCATGCTATACTGATGGAGGCCGGCCTTTACGCACCATTGAGGCTACTTCCAAGTACTTTCACAATGACCACATGGTCTATAAAGGATTCCTTAGCTACTGGTGCCCCACCATGAATTCCTCCTTTCACTTGCCTTCTCTCGGTGAAGTTAGTATCACTCTCTGGGATTTGTACAGAATGGCGGGACTCCCCATAACTGGCTGCTTTTATGATGAGTACATACCCACAAATGAAGAATTCTCCCATTTCTCACCTTCGAAAAGGCAAGCATTGGTATTTGATGCCTCGGTTGAGTTGTTTAGGGAAATGTCCAAGTTTCTTGATATTAAGAAGATCCCACAATTCCTCTAGCTAGCCCACTTTTCTCGGGAGCTACGGTATAATTCTTTACTCCATATCATAACTCTATGCACTTCATCGATATTCATCCCACTTACATTTCTTTTTTCCTTCTCTCCCTTTTTTACAGATTCAAAAACAGTCATTCTAATGGCCTAGAGAATACTCGCTACAGAATAAGAAATCCTCCAGAATACTTACCCAAGGGTGAATTGGCAGCATTCCTCGCGTATTGGCTCAGTATTGTTGTACTTCCTAGTTCTAAATGGGCCGATGCCATTAAGCCTTCTATATTCACCGTCGCAGGGGGATTAGCGAAGGGTTGGAAATATTCGCTAGCACCTCCTGTCATTTGTTCATTATATAGAGCTTTTGGCGATGCTGCCACTCATGGTCAGAATGCAGCCATTGGAGTCAGTTCAACATTCACGCCATGACACTACTTCTCTGGATGGCTAAGCATATACTTCCCTTAGACGTATGATGATATAGAGAAAGCTTATATCCATCCTTCATGAATCCCGCTATGTCATTACTAGAAGAGAGTTATGCCAAAAAGAACATATGAGTGGGTGATCGATATGATTGTGTCAACTGATACCATTGATTTTTATCAATTCTCTTTCTATCAATACATTGTGGATCATGAAACTTATGATGACAATAATCCCCCTCCATCCGAGCGTGCTTTCTTTATCTCCATACGGTCCAGCAACTTACCATTACGGGAAGGTAGTGAATTTTGGAGGGAGCCCTACAACCTAAGTAGGTTTGCGCGATAATTCGGGTATGATCAAACTGTTCCATAACATCCCGAAGTGGTGACTCGTACCATGAGAAGTTATGGCGTAGGTCCCTACAACTGGGGGCTGATTTGAAGACAACTGCTCGCAGTACGAATTAATTCAAAATTTATCATTCCAGGCTTTGGCTGTTTCTTTTGTACATCGTATCCGTGGATGAGATGATGGACACACCAGTCCTTCCTGATCCGTCGTTGCATGCCGGTGGATTCTCCTATATGGATCCCTGCTCCCAGAATCAGAAAACGTAATCTTATAGAAGAAATTGTACATACTGTTGAACGCGATTGTGCCCCCGCTCCCGGCGAAGCTTGCGTGAAAATTTCTGTAGAAGAACCCATTTGTGAAGTTAAGCCTGCTAATACTCTCAAAGGCTGGATTGCCCACGGGTTCCCTTTGACACACTTAAAGGCTCAGAGAAGGCATGCAGACAGAGAAGATGTTATCACAGATGCTGTTATCACTCCTTAGATTCCTACATTAACAGATCCTATTCTGGCTCTGGTAACAAACAGCTCCGAGGGCTACTGGGTTTTCTGAACCCCAAACAATATCTCCATCTGCCTCCCAATTACTGTATACTCGCAGAAATTTATCATCTCCTGTCACTAGATTGCAGACTCGGGACCGATCCTCTGCATCTCCCATGATTACTGCTACAGAAGATCCTACACCCATTGAGAAGAGACAATCTCCACGAAAGGGGAAACAAGTGATCGTCGAAGAACCAACTTTAGATTCATCATCGTCTAAGAAAGAAAGTGAAGGGTCTTCTTCCAGTGGCTCTTCTTCTGATGGGAGTGAGTCGTCTTCTGGCGATTTGGGGGAAGAAGACAAATTGAATACGAACGAAGGAGAAGTAGAAGTAGAAGAAGAGGAGGAGGCAAAGGAAGGAGTGGTAGATGCAGGTAGTAATGAACAGATCACTACAATCCCCGAATCCGATAAGGGAGTCCCTTAAGGAGACACTATTCCCCGTGCCACATCTACCGGAGTCGATGAAGAAGATGATCTCCTTGACTACAAAGAGTATGAAGATATACTTGGTGCCAATATGACTATATCGTTTAGCAGTAACTATTCTCCTCTCCCATGCACAACACTTCCTGATCCTCCAACTGATGCCACAGCAGTTCCAGAGACTCTACTAGCTCTAACAATAGTTCCAGAGACTCTACCAGCTCCTGCAGACATAATACAAATTGTCCCGGCTGTCCCTTCCTCTGGTAAACGCTCTGCCAGAAAAGCCAGGTCACCCCTCAAGCTCCCTAATAAAACTAGTAGAGTGGCTCGCGGCATCGTTTTCTCGATGGAACCAATTGATGTCACTATCCAACTACAGTCGCATCTAGCACTGAAGCCAGGGCACCATCTTTTACCGACATGGCTTTGGAATACCTGGCCCATCTTCTCTTCTCGAAGAAGTGCAACCTGTAGGAACGACAATCCTTGCTCCAATGGTTTTGCCTGCTCCGGGTATGCTTTATTCTATTGCCCTATTTTATAATAGCATTTTGCAATTCATTTTCTCACTTCTATTTTTCTTCTTATACACTTTGTAGCTCGTCCTATTTCTAGTAGCTCTGCAAGTTCTAGCTCTGTTGCCACCATCTCACATATAATATCTTTAGAGAAGATTCCCCTGCCTGTGTTGATCTTATTGAAGAGTTCCTTATCGGTGGCTATATACATATTTAAAGATCCGACGCAGTGGTCAGATTTGGAAATAGTGTTGACATCCTTGGAGAAAACTGCGAGAATAGCAAGAATCAACATATCTCCCCTGTGCAAGTCTCTTTCTCACTTTTGCTAGACCTATCGCAAATTAGGGGCTGCTCAGGACATAAGCATTGCTCCCGAGATTCTTGCTCGTCAAGAGAAGCTATTGCAGCTCAGAGATAAGGTTTCTATGTCAGCAACAACAATCTCGGAATATGATGAAGAATGCAGCTCGTTCAAGGAGCAGGTAAGAGTTTCCAAGCAGTCTTCGGCACTCATAAGCAAGAAGATTTCAAGCCTTAGACAACAAATCTTAGATTTAGAGGCTCAACAACATGAGATTGATTCAAGGACCAATAAGCTTGAAATCGATATTGAAGATAATAGATAAATAGCTAACTTGGAATGATCAGAGATTTCAAAAGAAAAGACCGTGATAGTTTCTTTGGAGCAAGAATTAACTGACGTTCCAGATCAAGTAAAGCTTATCGTCAACACTAAGTTGGACAACGTGGCTATAGAAGTACAATTAAAGGAGGATTTTCAGAGATATATACTTGCGTTAGGGATGTCAGAGGATATATGAATTTTCTTTTATGCTTATGATCACTTTCATATTTTGTTCTTCAAATATCATAAATGAATTCTGAGAATTCAAAAAGAATTTTATGGATTTATTACAAACATGCTTCTGTATGGTGATTGTTAGCATAATATTGCCTACATGGTGTTATTTTCATGGGCTGTGCTAAATTTTGATTTCAATTAGTTTGTTTCACACACAGTTTAAGCTCATGAGTAGTTAGAGCAATTACAGTTTTTAGACTCATAAGTAGTTGGAGTCGGGTCTTACGTGAATGACCTCTGTAACTTTCTAGAGTTCTTGGGGCTTATCGCAGCCGGGGAGTTCACAAACCGCAATCCATCAGAGGGGCCCAGTGAAGCTATCGGGGCAATGAACTCGATGGGTTTTACACACATGGTTGACCACAGTAACTCTCTAAAGTTCACGGGGCGCACAAGACTACCTTCAAAGACCAAATCCAGGGTCGTCAGTCCATCAATGAGGGGTCGTCTTGATTCAGAGACTAGTCCTCATGCATTACTACTGAAATCAAGCCAAGGATCTGGGGAGTCGTCTTGCTTTAGAGACTCACTTTTTCTTTGTCTGCTAGGTCGGACCCATTCACGAGAGAGTATTTTCTCGCTAGCCCTTGTGACACTGTCAGAAACTGTACAGACGACATAAGCCTTACGTTACTGCTTCATCAGCTGCCTGCATGGGTGCACATGATGCTCTTTACAGAATTTTTAGGGCCACAGGCTTCTCACTGCTACTCGAATAGTCTCATCATATTGCCATCGCCAATGATGATAAGTCTTATACGTAGTTGGCCTCATATGCTCAGCTCTGATGTCATAAATGATAGATTGTCATTGCTATCGTAGGATTTTATACCTGGTTGACTTTATAAGCTTATTCCACTGCCATGGATGATAAATCACCATATTCCGGTAATATTTATATGCAACTAGCTTTATAGGCCTTACTAAAAGTAATAAATCGAAATTGATATATGATATAAAACAAAATTTTATAGTTAGAATAGTGCATCAGCCTGGCGATACTATTAATTTTGATAAATTTAGATAATAAAATAGCCTTCGTGTCATGTCGGCAATATGACAATGACGACTTTTAATGATTCAATGGAAGTCATTGGTGTCTTTCATTTGATGATAACCATTTGGCAATAACCATTGGAGCTTTTCGCTTGGCGATAACCATTGGCGCTTTTCATTTGGCGATAACCATTTATGCTTTTTGTTTGACGATAACCATCTGGTAATAATCATTGGAGCTTTTCATTTAGTGAGAACCATTGGTGCTAACCATTGGCACTTTTCGTTTGGCGATAACCATTGGCGCTTTTCATTTGGTGTTAACCTGAAAATTTGTATTTTTATTCATATACGAAGGGAAATACAGAGTTCTGACTTCTGTAACTTTTTTATTGTTCACCTGTCTTGCCCCCTTTTGGTTCGGAAGTATTGGACCGATACTTTTCGGAACCAAACTCGCCATTTTCTGGATTAATGTGCTATTGATAAACCCAAAATTTATTGATCATGGCTTCATATGTTTCTCTTACTCTTTTATTTCCATTCGGGTATTTGGACCATGGAAACTTGATTTTATCCATTATTGATGATCAGTTCAATATCTGAAGCATATTATCTTCTTTGAATGCGGATGCTCCCTGTCATGCCCCAAACTTGAAAACTGGACTCACAAAATTTTCAATTACCGAATTCAGTGCTGATAACTTTCGTAGTACCCCATTCTCGGTTCCCAGTGCGCATATAGTAGGTTCCGATCCTGGGATCTTACAAGGAGAATTTTTCAATGTACATTTATCTCATAAGAAGCATAACCACAAGACTCAAATCACGAAGGCAACATCATCATCACATTTCTACTAATATAAGCAATTGAATACAGTGTTGAAAGGAAAATATACATATATCAAAAATCATATGCTCTAGAAATCCATTGCATGCTCTAAGCTCAACGGTGTTGCGACCTGCTTCTATCGTGCTTAAGCTTATATAAAGCTTAGAGGGTAGTATAAGTGTGTGCGATGCACGTACCAAGCATATAAATATCAAAGTAAGCAGAAATACTGATAATCCCTAAATTGTACAATATCAGAGTAATGCGGAAACATGCTAGTAAGTCCAAAAATATCATCAGCCTCATCCAGGCTATGCGATGCAAGAACATAATTGTAACGCCCCAAATTTTGTAACTCGAGTTTTGTACTCATTTTTCGAAATCCCGAGAGTTAACCTACAAGGATAGCCCACATTTCATAGTAATAAATTTTTTTTTCTTTTATAAGTATAAGTGAGCAATCGTAATGGAATAAAATAAACCACACATGGAGAAAATGTCTAATAGGTATCCCAGCTTATACAATTGGTTGCCCATAAGGCTTATACAAACCAATGACTCAAAATAATCAAATGAAATATTTTAACAAAAGTAGAAAATGTAGAATCAAGAATCACAAGATTATCCAGTTCTTCATGCTCTACATTGATGTTAACCTGTACGCCATTTACATCACCTGCACCAACTGAATACGATTTGATAGCGTCAAAGGCTATCCCAGTGAGGTATACCCTCCAAGATTACCAAGCATTACAATAGTCAAGAATGGAATTCAAATAACTCAGGAGAATCCAAAATCCAATGTAATGTTCATAAGTAAAATATAAAAATATACAATCTATGTTTCTTAAGTGTCATATAAGATGATACCACATGTAATTCAGAAGAAGATATAACTCACATTTTCAAATACAATTTAAGAAAATATAACATCTAAATTGTAATTCACCACTCACAATTACAACACCAACTACGTGTCCACCCAGAATTCAAAATATATAACGAAGAGATATAATCCATTCCTCATAAAAATAACACAAAGGGTTTAGCATCAAAACTACAATTTAATATATAACAAAAAGAAATTCAATCCACTTTTTAATCAATATTCAATCGGTAACTTAATCTTGATTAATGAATGAATGTATGAATGTAATCAGCCTGAGGATGCACATCCAGCTGAACAAATGAATGGACCTTTCAAACAGTCGGCCCATTCATACGAGATATTGGGTCTTTCAAACAATCAACCCATTCAAAATATAAAAAGGGTTGTTCGAACAGTACATTGGTCTTTCAAACAGTCGACCAGGCACCCGATAATGCCCACGTGTCATGTTTGCATGATTAACCCAACCGTTATTAGTCCAATTTACAAACAAAATATCAGAGAAGCTCAAAGGTCACTATTTAGGGCGCGCGCAACCCAGCATATGCCGACAACTCGGTTATAGTGTCTCATTCCACCACCCCTGGCTCATGAGACTTAAACAAGTAAAATTCTAATACACTTAGATTATAAATGATATTGGTAAAATAAAGAATTCAAGACATTCCATTTACAAGAATCTCTATAACTAGTGTCCACTCATAATTCGACATGTAGACCTTATCGTCACAAGTCCATATATACTTTCAACAAAGAGTTCTCCCACATGTCATATTGACATCAAGTCCTTCAAGGATACCACCAAAATAATACAGTCCATAACCCATAAGAACATAAATAATTCATGAAATGGTAAGTCTACAACCACATAACATTTAATTTATTCACAACCGGCCACTAGTTATAAGAATTCATAATATACATATCCATCCACATATAGTATAGATTTTCAATACAATCTATTAACACCAAACAAATGTTAAAATTAAACTCAATCAATTTAATATACATTATCAAACAAATACATATGTAAATGCTCATTTGAAACTAAACTAGCGAAAATAATTCTACATTCAAATAAATAATAACTCTATAGGATTTAAATTATTAATTTTTATAAATCTAGAAATATATTTATATTGTTCCTAATTATAAAGGAATGTGCACATATAAATACAAATCATAGTAAAGTGAATAACAACAATTCATGACTGAACTAATTGTTCAATGATACATGTAAACTAACAAAATATTATTAGGCAATTAATTCAAAAGAGGACTAAATTAACTATTGTAATAAAAAGTAAGCTTGAAGGGTGAATCCTCACCCATTTGAGTTTTAAAGGGACAAATTGAGTCGCAAAGCCCTAGTGTAGATCAGGATGGATCTAGGTGTTTGACTTGAATCCAACTCAACTTGAACTCGAACGAGGTGAATTATAATGTGGTAATTTTGGGGAAAAACTAATTCCCTACATTCAATTCAAAATTTTAAGATCCATTAAATTTAAATCAAATTTTAATTAAAACTTAATAGAAGGCTTGCGAGATCAACTCGCCTCTTCACTTGAGTCGACTCGACATGACTCCAAACTTAGCCCACACCCGAACTCCACACAATAGGTCTAAACAATGTGAATCAAACTTCGCAAATAGACTTTAAAGTCAATTAAATAAATTCATGTTGATAATTAAAAAAAAAAATCTAAACCAAAAACTATAAAATCAACTCACTTAAAACAAAATCTTGATTCAACTCAACTTGGCGATGAACCGAGTCACTCCCTTTAAATTTGATCTCCAAGTTAGTTTTTCTACCGTAGCTAGGATGAAACATATGCAAATCAGATTAGAATTAAAGGTGATCGAACTTGATCTGACTCGCTGCAGCACAACAAACCAGTTAGTTGACTCAGTGAGTCAACTCAGATAACGGATCATCTCATTCTTCTTCTCTCTCAGCTCAACTAGCAATGTCTGTACTTAAATCAGACCCTAACTCGGTCCTAAGTTGAACTCGAGTCTATAGCGAATCACTGACTCAGTTTCTCCCATCTTCCTCACTCTCTTTTGAATTTCTTCCTTCTTTATTTGCTTTCCATCTACGTCCATCAAAGACACCAAACACAACAAGACTTGACTCGGTTCAGGTGGGTCGAGTCAACTCGGCAGTAGGCTTCACACACAACTCGCTTTCAAATCCATTTGCTGTCTTGGATTGACATTGATTATCCTTGTGATATGTTTTGGGACTGCCATTGATGATTGAACGTAGCATACATGGGCTGCCTAATGGATGAAATGGATCTGCAATCAGTGGCCAAAAGAAGATCAGCTGCTAGTGTTGCTTGACGAGGAAGATGATGGAGCTTTCATGGCATTCTTCAATTGGATGCATCTTTCTTGATTCCACTATTTTTGGACGACTCAGATTCGATCTATGAAGCTTTCAGACCAATGATTTTGAAGCTTAGAGATGGCTTTCCTGGTGGTTCATGAGTTTGAAGCTATCGGTTGATTTTCTCAATGTGCCACACATTGTTGTGGAAGATAGGATGGCTGTTTTGGCATCCCAATATCATTTGGATTGAACTGGAATGGTTAGGATGAATTTTAGGGTTTCTATATTCGAAAGAGGAGGGGAAAGGAAATTGAAAACTTCTTATTTATATGCAACACTTGATTTCTTACTCAACCCTAATCCACGTGATTGGTTTCGATGGCTGAGATCTTTCAGAATGAACGATTATGATGGATAGGGATGGAAGTACATGGATTGCCAATCTGGTAGCTAGAAACAGATTTCTGTTTTTGGAAAAACATCGTGTACAACTCGATTTTCAATTGAGTTTGTGCGCACGAGTGAGGATACTCAGCCATAAATGGTTTTGGTTTTGGTTAGAACCGCCATCCAAGCATGATGGACAGTTCAGATCTTCCAAACGTGTGGTGATGATGGCCCACCAATTCAAACAACGGATGGTCTTTTGTTGCTGATGGAAAACGTGAAAGAGAGAGAAATCTCTCTTGTTTGCAGAAGATAACGGAATAACTCTGTTAGACTAAACCGAGCGGTCCAATGCACCGCATGTGCACACAAGATGTGCACATGCACAATTCAAAAGTGGGGTCCCCGTTTATGTTTTGTGGAATCCACTCCGACCAATCGATTCTAAAAGTCCAACTAGGACATCTGGCCAAAGATCAGACAGATTTCTAAAGCTTAGGTGGGCCACATCATAAGATTTGATCTATTCATTTAAAATTTTAAACTAACACCCTATTTTTACAATACGGGGTGTTACAATAATAGACTAATATCATATACTAAGGAAGCAATGTAGTATACAAATCCTAATAAGTCCACAAATATCGTCAGGATCATCTATGCCATACGAATGTAGAAATATAGCAACCCAAAATGTCATATGTTACGAATGCAATATGTGGTGTGAATGGAATGACCAAGTTGAAGTGTGAAGTCGAGATGATAATACGTAGTATCACAGGTTATGTGGTTCATCACAAAAGACTTCTATCCAAACCAGTCCCATACCTAAATTTAGATAGCCAGACTCAATGTGGTAGACTCTTGATCTCTAGTAAGTCGTGCGCCTAACCAAAATCGTAGCCATTGTGAAGGTACACATATTGAATTAGTTACGCACCACCAGCCCGAGTGGATAGTGAATGAATGAATGAATGAGTAAGATGCTGAGTATATAACTCCCGCTCAATAAGTTTACATATCAACACCGTACATCTCTGGGATCATCATCGGGATCTAGTACACTCTACATGCAATCGTTACCCACTGGACGCGTAACCATACAATATCTACCCGACACGTCGATGGTGAACCCAATTATGAGCTGGTCAAACTCAACTAGCTATGCCCACTACCCTCCCTCGGGCGGGTAAGGCCACAACCCCTTCCCAACTGACCAAACACAGTGAGAGATGCGGCATATTAAAATTCGATACTCGGGCGCTCATATTTTCACTCGGTTTAGACATTGGGGCGTCTCCTAGTCACGAATGTTTATGAATTTTCATCCAGGGACATCTGTGACACCTCGATGCTAGTAACAAATTTTTGGTGTTCCATCTGGCCATCCATGACATGCCTGTAGAGGCTACGGCCTTGATATCGCTAGGGCGTACAGTAATCACAACACACAATGTAAGATGTATGAGTCATATAATTTAGTCATGCATCAATCCTGCGCATACCGTGTACTCATGTGAGACAATCTTCGCCTATCAGGGAGTCTCATAACAACCTACCCAATAACATATGTAATGGTCAGCCACATATCATAACAAACATGCAGATGATGCGTATGGGCATGTATCATCATGCTATGCTGTCACATACTCATAATCAGTATCGACAACTGACACCGATAATTGGCATCGATAATCGGCCTATACAATTGGTCTCGACAATAGGAATCGGCTTCGACAATCAGAATTGGCCTCAATAATCAGCCTCGACAATCAAAATTAGCTTTGATAATCGGGATCAGCATCGACAATCAGAATCAGCCTCGATAATCGAAATCAACCTCGATAATCAGAATCGGCCTCGATAATCGAAATCAGCCTCGATAATCAGAATCGGCCTCGACAATTGGCCACGACCTCGATAATTAGAATCGGCCTTGACAATCAGAATCAGCCTCGATAATCAGATCAGCCTCGATAATCGAAATCGGTAATCAGCCTAACAAAGGGCCAAAGGGAAGATCACAATGTGGACATTTAACCATCATCGCTCATTAATGTGAACATTTAACCATCACTGCCCATCAATGTGGACATTTAACTAACATTGCTCCCAAGGATTGGTCCTCATAGGGCCAAACATATAGTGGGCCCATGGCCTCACACAAGGGCCTCATACACAACATAGTGGGCCGGAACAATCTCAATGGACCTCATCACGGTGGGCCATTATAATCTTAATGGGCCACACCCATGGGCCTCAAATATATCACAATGAACCTCATTAGATGGGCTTTACACATCGTAATGGGCCGCTCACATGAGCCTAATATACATCACAATGGGTCGCTCATGCACCACATTGGGCCTCACCCATGGGCCTAAAATACATCACAATGAGCCACAACCCATGGGCCTAAAATACATCTCAATGAGCCACACCCATGGGCCTCAAATACATCACGATGGGCCACATCCCATGGGCCTTAAGTACATCACAATGGGCCATAACCTATGAGCCTCATATACACCACAATGGGCCTCATTACATGGGCCACATATACATCACATGAGCCTTATACACGGGCAGCATATACATCAATTGGGCTACATCACATGAGCCTTATACACGGGCATCATATATATCAATTGGGCCACATCACATGGGCTTAATACACATCACAGTGGGCCACATTACATAGGCCTCATATGCATCGCAAAGGGGCTCTCACATGGGCTTAATATACATCACATTAGGCCTCATCAAATGGGCTGCAATTACATCAAGGTGGGCCTTAACGGATGGGCGACAAATACATTAAGGTGGCCCTCATGGATGGGCCATAAATATATCAAAGTGGGCTGTATCAATGGGCCACACCAATGAACGAACGATGTGTATAAAACACAAACACCACGATCGGCCCACACATACATGCATCGAGGTGGGTCCCGCTCATCCAGAATAGACAAACGGAGAGGTCATAAAACACATACATCGAGGTGGTCCCCACTGTCCAGACCACTGGACAATGTGAATATAAAATACATCGAGGTGTTCCCACATACATTAGGGCCCATCGTCCCATACACATGAACAGTGTGGATGCTGCATACACACAGTGAGTGGAGTCCACGTCCCAACCCTGGAGGGTGGACGGAGTTGATATAAAACACTTATATCAAGGTGGGTCCCACATACATCAAGGGTGGCCCACATAACGATGGACAATGTGGACACAAAATACATACATCAATGGGGGTCCACGGAACTTGCTGACATCAAATATCAACTACATGGCTGGTGTCAGAGTACACCATCCAATCCTCTTCCACAACAGGTGGGTCCCATGTGGGGCCCACCATAACATTATAATATTATTAATATATGTATGCATATATATAATAGTATATATTATTATTTTATTTGATTAAACGTCCAGGCCCTGGACGTTAGTTGATGGATGGCTTAGATATATCATGTATAGCTAGGCCCATCACCTGCACGTGTGACACGTGCAGGGTGGGCCCCACATATGGACGGTTGGAATATAACACGTACCTCAATGATTGTTGTCGTTAATACAGCAACAGCTGTAGCCGCTGGAGTCTACGTAGATGGATGGTGGGCTGCTGAATATGTACATTAAGGTGGGTCCCACACACGTGTCCCACCAGAGATTTGAATATGCTTCATTTCAGTCTCAAGCCTTAGGACGAGCTCACCAAATGAATGGACAGTTTGGATGTAACACATAAATCATGGGTGGGGTCTCACCCGTCCAGATTGCTGGACAGTGTGGATGAGACCCATACATCTCAGTGACATCTCACACCACTTGCTGATGTAAATACATCAACTACATAGCTAGTGTGGGGCCATGTCCAATTGAATGGACGGTTTAGATAAAACATATATATCACGGTGGGTCCCAACGTCCTAGCTAGATGGTGTGGATTTTTCACATACACCAAAGTGGGCTCCACCATGATGGATGGCATGGATATAAAACATGCATCCATTAGGTGGGCCACATGACATCAAGAGAGAGAGAGAGATAGAGACTTGAGAAGAGGAGGGACCCCGCTACTATGGGCCCTTTCTATACAATGCATACATCAACATGGGTCCTGCCATATGTGGGCCCTCAAATCACTATAAAGACAACAATGGAAGTCATGAAATCATTCACCATTAGATCTTTGACTCCTCATTCCACCGATGCATTTTAGAGCTCCAAGGGATAAATTTCAATGGTTGAGTGAAGCTTGGAAGGTGGGATTAGGTGGTAGGAAGGTGGGCCACACAAAACTTCTTTCTCCATGGAAGCTTGGACGTCCACCTCTCTCATGGGTGTTGCTTGGGAGATGGGTTTGAGAAAGAGAGAGAGATGATGTAAGAGAGGGAGAGGGATGGTGAGTGATGGGTGTACTTGACATGTATGGATTGTGTAAGAGAGAGAGTTAACTTTAGGGGTTGCTTGTACTTGGAGATAGGATATTTGCTTGACATGATTGATGTGATTGATGGGACATGTTCTCTTGAATTTGTAAATACGCAGCGTTTTTCTCGAATTAAACGCAGGCCCACATCTCCGGCCTGAGTATCGCCTCGGAACGCGAGACTCGACATTGGAACCGTGGCGACAGTGCGGTCGCAAGGGTATAAGTCTCAGGTTGAGCCGACTCAGATTCACAGGGTACGACTCAGGGATGTGCACAAATGCAATCTACGCGTCATGGGTCACCGGAATTCGATTAGGAGGACCACAGAAGCATATGGAACGGTACAATCTGGGATACGGGCCTCACACCCCCAAAATTCTCTTATACTTAATGAATTTTCTACCAATCCATCCTTTTGTTGATGAGTAGAAGTTGAATCCCCCATGCTAAATTTCTTAACAGAAGATTTTGACAATTTGATCGCATACGTCGTATTTATGGTTGCTTTTTTATGTCGTTTATTGTCCCTTTTCAAAACTTTCTCATTGTTTTATCATCCTCTGCAATGTATTCTTTAGTGTGGAACAATCCTCTGTATGATGTCTCAAACAACAATGATAATGACAATAATTTTCTCTTTAGTCATTTTGACCTATTCTGGATATCTCAGTGAAGGTAACTTGATAGTTCTAGCGGCTAGTAATTGTTTCATCATTGGCAACACATCTTCTTTATCGAAAGCATATTCTCTATAGGAATCGTATGGTCGCGGTCGTTTGTCATTTTTATAATCTCTTCGTCGATCTGAATCTTTCCTTCTTCTCGTTTCCCGCTTATCGTGAAAAATATTTTTCTTTTTCTCTTGATTGACGACATTTACCATTGCTCTATGTGGTCCTCTCTTTTCTGCGCAGATTTGAAATGTTGACATCTTTTTAGTCATCAGCTCCAATGCGTGTGCTTTGGTCACCAGGTTTTGAAAAGTTCTTATATTAGCATTGGTGAGTCTGAATGTAATTCCTATCTCCATGGAGCTCAGACACATTTTTACCTGTTCTCTTTCTTCTTGTAATTGCCAGCACGATGCCCCCAAAGTCTTCCATCTACTGATAAATTTCTCCACAGGTTCATTCTCTCTTTGCCATACAGATGCTAACTCTGCAATGCTGACATCACGATCTGATGAAAAGAAATTCGATATGAATGCGTCCTACATCTGTTCTTAAGTTTGTATTGATTCGGGCGCCAAACCGGAATACCATCGGAATACCTTGCCTATCAAAGAAGACCCGAACAATTGCAGACAATATTGAGGAATAGTGGAGAAGTTACCCATGGACATGATGAAATGCATCAAATGTTCATCTGAAGACCCGTCTCCACTGAATTTTTGAAACTCGGGATGTTTGAAGTTAGTAGGAAAAGGTATATCTTCTACTTCTCTCGGATATGGTGTTCGGTAGTGAAAGCTTCCCACATTATCACGTTCCCTTTCCACTTTAACAGCTTCTGCGACCACCTGTCGCACTTCCTCTTGAGTTATTGCTCTCGCCACCAAGGCTGATACATGTGATCCCGCTCTTGGCAGTTGAGAACCTTCGGGTTATTGTTCTTGTTCATTCATAGTGGCCATCATTGAGGGTGCTATCATCTGAGCCACATTATGTGCGAGAGTAGCCAAAGCCTCTCGGAGGTTTCTGCATTCTTCCATTAGCGTTTTTTGTGTTTGGCCCATTTCGACCATATAATCTTCAGTAGGTGGCGGATCTTTACTTGTGTCAGCCATACATACGACAGCTTCTTGAAAAAAGAGTTTCATTGGAGTGGAGTGAGAATATGCCAATGTAACAGGGCTTATTGAAAAATGAGTTTCATTTATTTCTTCAGTGCTTCCATAGAGTTCAACCGACTGTGATGCAACCTGGGGTGATACGCTCTAGGGAGGTCCATAGACTGGTGGGCTTTCCAAAGGTGATTTACCCTTCTGTTTCTTCATCCATCGAGCATTCGCAATGGGTAGGGCCGGGAAATCTTGCTACCTCGACGAGGATGAAGATTTTACAGGGTATATTGCTGGAGGGGCAAGTTCAGGGTTTTTTCTTGCCACGTTTCGTGATACTAGTCCTCTGGTTTTTAATGTTAACGGACTTGCTATGGCAGTTGCGATATTTTGGGTCCTTGGTCTCCGGCATGATAAGACAATCCAATCATTTTCATTCTCTTGCGCTATTAAGGAGACTGTTACGACTCCAACAGTGGCTTGAAACTCATCTTTCTGCTTCTATTGGACTAAAAGCTGGTTGCAGGCATACTCCACTACAAATCCTGTGGGTGTGAAATAGAAGATCGTTTCATTCGGTGGGATTGCCATTGATTGTAGCTTGGATATGTATATCGTATCATAATCCTGTCAAAGGACACAAATGATGTTAATTGGCATTCATTCACTAACATACTCTATCCCGGAGATGAAAGGAAGGATGTTCCTATCGAGAGTCGTCATTTTGACGTCTCAAACAATGATGAAATTTTCTGTATTAGTCATAAGTCAAAATCAAATAAGATAAAGAATCCCTAGCAGAGTCCCCATTTTGTTTCAACAAGAAACGAAAAGCATTTGATTCAGGGGAATTATCTTACTTAATCATGACAAAAGAAATAATAGAGAGAATAATCATCAAATTTATTCATTATGAGTTCATTTACATCATTTTGATCCTTTTATTCTAGGATAGAGTTTTATAACCAAAAGTACAAGTGCTGAATAGATTCAAACGTGAATTTTGACAGCATTCCGGCTCATATCATTCATATCTCTGTCAGAGATGAGTTGTGCGGGTCTTCCTTAATATGATAAAGGAAATGTCAGGGACCCTTGAAATATTTGCAATGACTTGAAAAACTCCTGAAAAATCAATATGTTGTTGCTTCATGGAGCATCCACATAACTCCTCCATGAGTTGCGCGGGCCAGAGTAGCACGGCCTGGCCTCCACTCCGTCTCTCTCTCTTTCTCTCTTCCCTCCAGTACCTACTAGAGGCACTAGTCTTCTGAAAATCTGATCCTCCAAATGAGGGGATAGGGGTATTTATACGCTTCCGCACGTGTGGGTCCTTGAATTTCGAGTTGTGAACCCCACTTCACATTCCTGATCCAACCAATCCTAAAGGGAGTAGCGCGGACCGGCACACCTATAACGAGTTGCGCAAGTCCGCGCAACTCATGCACCAGCGCAACTTGTCACTCGCGCAACTTGTCATTCACGCAACTTGTCATCCACGCAACTCGTCATTCTTCAATCTTCCTTGACCAATTTTTATGCTCCAACACCTAGTTTAGTTTCTCAACTTCTATCTAGCATTATATTATAATAAGTCTGGATTGATTATTATAGTTTAGCTTAGTTTCTCGGCTTTTGTTGACCATATCATTACAGCAAGTCAAAATTAATTTAATTTTATTCACAACAAACTCTAAATTCTTAAGTTTTTATGTTATCATTTTTTCAGACCATTACCTATTAGCCAAACCATGAACCATTTAGGTCCAGAGGACTATCCTCTCCATCATCCACGACCACTTCACTCGCAGAAACTACCATCAATAGTTTTCTCTGTCTTATTTACTTATTTGATAAAATCAACTTTTTACCTTTTGTTTTCTTAAGCTCTCACTTTATTGTTAGATATTACAAAGCTATCAAAATCCTTAAATGCAAGGTAAAAAGAATCCGTAGAACTAATCCTCAGTATGCAAAATGACCTGCTCCTTAACAATAAGTAACTTAGTAGATGGTCGCTCTTCATGGATTTACTCTTAAACAGTTTATTTCAACGCCATACCATAAGGCATTTGGTTCAATTTAAGTGGCATTCAACTCCGGCACGCTGGCACATACACATGTGAAAATCAAAATCGGGCCATCCAATGTGTAACCGAGTATTGAAGCCCAATAGGCCAATGCTAGGTATTGGCTGTAGTGGCTTCATCCAAGGTGGGCCACATCATACTAACGGCCTGGATCACTAAAAATGGGATTCACGTTTACCAGCTAAAAGCCAGAGTATAATTGGCAGATCCTTAGGTCGACGATGATAAAGAAAACAATTCAGGACTGTGAGCCACACGGACACGCAACCGAATTCACACCTCCACATGCAGCTACACTTGTCGACTTTGCACGTTCGCAGAACTTCCACAACGTCTATTATGGGACCAAGATATCCGTATGAACTATAAAGTAGGCCACACGTGTAATCAACATCAGAAGGTGGATCCTTACTCTTGCTCGGGTGGTAGACTCCCAAGAGTTTCAATATTTAGTCAATGGTTAGAGTATTCATAGGTGGTAAAAACTCACTACAGCGTGAGGGGATGTATAAAAAATAAAATAATAATAATAATATCTACGTCAAAAGGTTTATAACTTGTAAGTTTTTTACTAGGCCACTAATTTTCATCATAAATTTATAGGCTACCCAATAACTAAACAGCCTGTATATTCTTTTCATGTTTTTTTTTTTAACTTAAAAATTTATATTACGAAAATAAAATAATTTTTTTTTTATATGAAAAGAGATTTTTAAACAAAGATATTTTTAATTTTTATATAAAAGTAATTAAAAAAGTAGGAGTATATTTATCTTTATTGTTCGTATACGTAGTGAAATTTCATCAGCTATGTAATCGTAACCTTGACCGGGTGTTGAAACTCCCAAGAGCCTAACACCAGAGCAAGAGTAAGGACCCATGGTAAAAAATTACCCATACTAAATATGTGCACGAGGGTCATACCTAATAGACACGGTTGGATTTTGTATACACGTGCCATGATTGTATCCGTGTCTGTGCAGAGGTGATCTTGTGAAGGATCACGTGTAAACCTCTTCATTAAAATAGTAGGAACCGAGCCTTCCCACGTGTGAAAACTAGCCTACATTATTTGAGAACTCGAGTAGCAGAAATGATCGAGTAGGATATGTGTATGGTAGCCTTTTCATACCCACAGTTGTATATAGATTTTTCATCAATTTCATAACCAATCTAAACCGTCCATCAGATCTAACCTAATCTTCCTTAGTTACTATACAAAAATCACATCAATTAAGTGGTCTTAAAAATCCATCAGTGGACCTATCTTCTACGAACAATCTTGTCCATTAATTTTCTAAGCCATTGAATGTATGGTTTGGATATTTTGATTAGTATTGTTTTTCAATGTAGCCTGTGAAATGCAAACTGGATCTAATGGACGGTCTAGATAGGTCATTTGGATGCGAGAGAATCCAAATACAACCATGTGTATGGTAAGGTTCTCATGCACACAGCAAACTATATCGTTACAATTTCAATAGATTTGGGTTGTCATCATATCTACGGACGGAAGTGAAATCTTGGTCCGACAATTAGCCACGTGGATCACTATACAGACATTTTAGAAGGTAGGGCCCAAAATAGATAGTCCTTATGTGAAGATAATCACAGCCATTCAAAGAATGGATTTGAATGTAAACCGTTTACCACTTCATGGTTTTCTCTATCCACAAATCGAATGGCTAAAAATCGTCTATGGAGAACCGTACATCTACTTTGGATTGTTCAAGTTAGAGCCACCTCTTGAGCGGTTCAGATCACCATATGCATGGCCTCATCTTTAGATCTGATCCGTTCAATTGGCATGTTCTCCTTCATTGCCTACTGTTTGAACTGTGCATGGCCCAGATAGTTAGAAGATTGACGGTTGGAATGTATACTTGGCATGTTGTGGCCTAAAGAGGGACTATTAATATTAAACGAGAAAACTACAGTGATTGGGTAGTGATAATTCAGCCAATGACGAGTGTTTTTGCACTATGGATCAACGAAAGTGGACACATCAGATCACAATGTCCCATTTAAAGGACCCACTGTCCTGCAGACTACAGATTTCGGTGGTCTTACATGAAGTCTGAAGCTTAATGTAGGGCCATGCACGCGGAAACGGATTGGCTACTCCCCCTGCCACCAGCTACGTGGCTGGTGGTCGGTGATCTGCGGGCCCCACCATGATGTATGTGTTTCATCCATTTTTACAGATCATTTTAGGGCTGTTCCCAAAAATGAGAGGGATATAAATCTCAGGTGAACCACGGCACAGGAAAACAATAGTGATTGGGTATCCACCATTAAAATCTTCCTAAGGCCCACTGTACTGTTTATTTAACATCTAATCTGTTGATTAGGTCATACAGGCCCAGATTATGGGGAAAAACAAATATCAGCTTGATCCAAAACTGTTATGGCCCCCAAAATGTTTTTAATTGTTGATGCTCATTCAACACTTTTTACTGTAATGTGGTCCACTTGAGATTTTGGTATACCTGATTTTTTGTCTCATACATAAAATGACATGAAAAAACATATGAACGGCATGGATGAAACACATACATCATGGAATGGCCCACAGAGCACCAACCATCAGCCATTGGCTAGTGTCAGAGAGAGTAGCCAATCCGTTTCCCATGCACGTTTACTTGAATGGGAAAACCGTAAATGGACTCTGTACAGTCTGAAAAAATGCTAGGAATGTACACGTGCACGTGCCAACACAGTAGTCCGGCGGACATTGTATGTGCCCTGCCACGTAAGTGTCCACATGGGATCGCGTTAGGTGTTACCTGCTAACACTATAGTGGGTGTTTCCCTGACAATGGGACCTACCTTGATGTATGCATTATATATTTACACCGTCCATCGACTTTTCTAACTCATTTTAGGGCATGAGCCTAAAATAAAGATGATCCAAATCTTATGTAGACCACACAACATGAAGCAGTGGTGATTGGCCATTTAAAACTTCCTGGGAGCCATAAAAGATGTTGATCAAGCAGATATATGTGTCTTTCTTTCATCCGGATCCCTATCTGCAATATCAACATGTTGGATAGCAAATAAAAATTACGGTAGGCCCTATCAAGTTTCTAATGATAGGAGTTAATGAGCATTGTTTGCTGTGATATAGCTTAATTGTTAGATTTGATATAATCCTAAATTTGTTAGAATTAAATTAACAAATTAATTACTAAATTAAGTAAAAATTATAATTTGAAAGTTAAAATAGAAATTTAGGTTTCTGGCTTAAATTCCCGTATTAGTACATAATACAGCTTTTACTTTCCTAAAATCCAAATTATAGTCAATTACGTTAACAACCTAATTTTCATATAATTATTACAGTTAATTTCTAATAGCACTAAATTTTGCAATATTATTTTTAAATTGTAAATTTATTGTATTTTGCTTGAATGACGTTGTTTTTTTGTACATGTATTTATTGTGTGATTTTTGTAATTTTGTTCATGTCATGCGTGCATTATCATTTGATTTATATAAAAAATAAAAATAAAAAAATTAAATAAAATAGTACAAGTAGGGGAATCATGTCCCTTAGGTGAAAGACCTAAAGCCAGTAAATAAAGCAATTATGATCATTGGGTGAAAGACCCTATAATCTATTGGATCCTTCGGAGCCTTTATTATGTATGACTTATGATGTAAGACTTGTATCTTAGTCCGCACTGTTCCGTCGACTGCCGTGATCCTTCCCGTCGAATTCCGGCAATCCGCGACGTATAATCAACGTTTGCGCACGACCCTAAGTCGTATCCTGTAGATTTAAGTCTGCTAAATCCAAGACTTATACCATTGCAACCGCAAAGTCGCCGCGGTTCCGACGCCGCTTCTTGCATACCGTTCCGATACCCTGGCAGAAAGATATAGACCTGCGTTCAGTTTGAGGAAAAACACTGCGCATTGCAAATTCCAAGAGAATCTCTATGTCATGTCTCATTAATCAATCAATCAATCAATTTCATCAATCATCTCATGTCAAGTACAAAGCAACCCATACTTTCTTTCTCCACAAGTCAAGCAAACCTAAAAGTCAACCAATCCATCACCTCACCCATCACTCACATCCATCACCCATCTCCCATCACTTCTCTTACAACCACCCTCTCTCTCTCTCTTTCTCTTCACATTTTCCAAGCAACAAATCCCAAGCAAGAGAGGTGCACACGTCCAAGATCTTCCATGTGAGAGAAAAGTGATTTTTGGTGGCTCATTTTCCCATCCCTTTAACCTTCATTCTGGCCATTCAAACTTCATCTCCCTCCATCAAAGTGAAGCACAAGGAGATCGGCTTTCTAACGGACCAAAAAGATCAAGCGGTGGGTGCTTCTATAGGCTAGATTTTCATATTTTTAAGATGGGCCAAGTGAGGCCTACCGATTAATGGTATGGATCTCACTTTAGATTCTAAGATGTGGTCAACGGCCCATCTTGATCATCAATATTATTCCATGATGGGGCCATTCTCCATGGACCCCATCATGATATTTACCTTCCTAGCTTGTATATGGGTCATCTAGACCGTCTATTTTCATAGAGAAGGGATCTCCACCGTTAGATTTTAATTTTTTGGGCCCACATGTTATGGGACCCACTTGATTTATGTTGTAGATCATGGAAGAGAGGGCCTATAGTGACGGGGTCCCTCCATCACGCGTGTCCCACTCTCTATCTCTCTCTCTTTCCTTCTCTATTTCTTTTTTATGTGATCATGACATGGTTGTGTGGCTTACTTAGATGGACCCCACCATGAAGTTAGTATTTTATCCAAGTTGTCTATGAATGGGGCCCACCTAGTGTGTATTGCACTACACCGTACATCATGTGGTGGCCCACCTGAGCAGGCTCACCTTCACATGGACAGACCGTCCAGCGTCCCTGGACACTGGACGTGGAAAGAAAACACAAATATTAGCTTGGTTATACAAGCTTTTGTGTGGACTGCTTGTGTAGGCCCCACCTTGATGAATGAATTCAATCCACGCCGTCCATCCCTTTCCTCGGACCATTTTAGGCGTTGAGCCGAAAAATGGGGCTGATCCAATTGTCTGGCGGGCCATACCTTAGCAAACAATGATTTCCACCATTCAAATCCACCTTAATTTTTCTACTACTGAAAGAGGCTCAATATTGGTCTTGATAAATTTGTTATGGGATATGGAAACCAGTGGTTGGGGTGGATCCTTCTGACGCGGGCCCCACACATGAAAAATCATAAAAAAATTAGTTTCCAAAAAAAAATAATAATGAAGAATACCAGCAGCAGGCCTGCTGCCGTCAGAGGCGCAGGCAGCGCCTGCATGCTGAAGTGAACGGGCAGGGTCCCACGGGTCCTAGCCGTGGGCCCCACCATGATGTATGTGTAATATCCAAACTGTTTATACGGTGGGCCACCTCCTGAAGTGGGCTCCTGCCAAAAATCTGCTCCATCTATGGCTTAGGTGACCTATATCACAGGAAACAGGGTGATTGAACGGCTACCATTGGAGCCCTTTTGGGCATCACAGAAGTTTTGAATCAATCTGAAATTTGTTTTTCCTTGTCACCCAGGCCCGTGTGACCTTATGGACGGAATGGATGGCATATAAACATTATGGTGGGCCCCACGTGGGACCCATAATGATGTATGTGTCTTACTCATGCCGTCCAGGCGGACGGTGGATCCCACCTAAATGTATGTGTTACCGTGCCATCTATCCTTTCTGCTGGGCTGCTGGGCTACTGGACGGCCAGTGGTCCCCTTGATACATGTGTCCTATCCACATGCGTTGGGACCCACCCATGATGCATGGGCTGTATCCAAACCGTCCATCCATTTTAAAAGACCATTTTGTGACATGGGCATAAAGAATGAGTCAAACCATGGTTCAAGTGGTACCCACCATTTAATGTAGTGAACAATGACGTCCACCGTTCAAAATTCTGAAGGGGCCATAGTAGCTTCCTATAAGCTGATATTCGCTTCCACATCATCCAGCAGGTTGGATGGAAATAAATGTTATGGTGGGCCTCGTAAATTTTAATGGTGGAAATCATTATCCCACTTATGTTTAGGGTGTGGCCCATTTGATGTATACATGGGGCCCATTGGTATGGCCCATTTGAAGTATATGTAGGGCTCATTGGTGTAGCCCATGTGATGGTGCCCATATGGATGTACTTGTGGCCATCCGTGGAGGCCCATCTTGATGCATTTATAGCCCATATTTATGGCCCATTGTTGAGGTCCACCTTGAGGTGTATGAGGCCATTTTGGAGGCCCACTTTTCTATGAATGTAAGGCCATATTATGAGGCCCATTGTGATGTATTTCAAGGCTCATGGGTTATGGGCCATCGTAATGTACATAAGGCTCGTTGGTGAGGCCCATTAATGCAGCCCATTTGATGAATGTAAGGCCTATGTGATACGGCCCATTCAATGTATCTAAGGCCCATGGGTCGAGGCCTAACGGGATGTCCTTAGGGTCTATTATAATGTGTGATTCTCCATGGTTTATTTAATGATATTCATGGCGGGCCGTGCCTAGGGAACAATGATGGTTTGATGTCCACATTGTAAGTACAATGTTGGTTAAATGTCCGCATTGTAACTCTCCTTAGGGCCCATTGATAGGCCCATACTTGTTGATAATTCATCACTTTATAACATGTTTAGTATAGTTACATGATTCATGCTCATACGCATCATATGTATGCTTAATATGAGGAATGTTTGACCATAGCATAAGTCGATGGGCTGAGACATTTACGGGACTCCTTATGAGATGGAGTGCCCCACATGATCGCATGGTACGCATGAGATTGTTGCATGATTGTAGGGTGTGACTTATGCATCTCGCATACGTGTGACTTGATCACTGCACGCCCTAGCGACATTGGGGCCGTGGCTCCACAGGCACATCGTGAATGGCCATATTGAATACCAAAAATACTTAGTTTTAGCACTGTGGGCACTTAAGATGTCCTTGGGTGAAAGTCCCAGAACCTTTTTGGTACCAAGAGATGCTCCAACGTCTAGACCGAGTGGATACACGAGCGTCCGAGTGCCGAATACCAGTAGGCCACGTCTCTCACTATATTGTGGTCGGTTGGAAGGAGGTGTGGCCTTATCCGCCTGAGTGAGGGGGCTATAAGCTAGGCTGAGTTTGACCAGCTCATAAATGAGTCTGCTATCGACGAGCCAGGTAGGTATTGGCAAACTACTGGTCAGGCAGATAGTGAGGTCTATTCCACTTACTTGGCTGTGCAGTTAGGGAGGAGGCAGTCAGTGTGAGATGTATTAGACCCTAGTGATATTCAGAGAGGAATTGTACTGATATGTGTACTTGATGAGTATCGGCTTGCTTGGATTGCATTTCCCATATGACATTCGGCTATGTAAGCCTCGCATTGTATCGGTGTGGCCGATGGCATTCATGTCTTTCATCGCATGGCCTTGGTATGGCAGTTAGCATTCATGCCTTGCATCACATAGCCTTGGTACGGTTGATTTTATTCATGGACTTACTGCATACTTTCGCATTACTCTGATATTATACACTTGGTGTTTGCCTTGCGCACACACTTACACCACCCTCTAAGCTTTTATAAGCTTATGCACGACCGTTGCATACAGGTAGCGTTGGACAGCAGCAGCGCTGAGGCAGGAGCGCGCGTCAGCTTTTTTTTAGAGTTTTTGATCACCTTGTATTTCCCTTTCCGCATTGTACTTAAAGTTTTTGATATAGTGGATATGTGGTATTGTTGTTTTGTGCTTGTGGTTATACTCCATTAAAAAAAAATCATACTGAAAATTCTCCTTATACGATCCCAGGATCGTTATCTGGCATGTGAGGGCTGGGATCCGAGAATGATGCACTACGAAGGCCGTCGGCACCGGATTCGGTGATCGAGAATTTTGTAACCCCGTTTTTTGAGTTTGGGGGGTGACAGAAGGTATCAGAGCATAACTTGGGAATACCTGAGATCGCATCACATATCTGCTATGAATTTAGAATAAATAGGTGCCGAGTCGCGATAACTTAGCGATTTCTGACATAGACCCTTAACGAGAATTCTCAAGGCTAATAGGCCCTTGTTCCTTCCTATAGGATATGCTATGTAGGAAAGTAACCCGAGCGACTCCCGCTCCCCCAGGTGAGCCTTGTGCAGCCCCGTCAACACCTGTGACTGCAGAGCAGCTTCAACAAATGCTGCAAATGATGACTGCCATCTTTCAGGGACAGGGCGGGTGACCTGTTGTTACGCCAGCCCAAGCAGATCAGGAGCGTGCGAGCGTCCTTTTCAGAGACTTCCAACGGCACGATCCCCCACGTTTTCAGGGCATGCTAGACCCTACTGCAGCAAAGTTATGGCGCTCTGAGTTAGAGAAGATATTCGATACTATGAGATGCACGACCCAACAGCGAGTCCCGTTAGTCGTATTTCTTCTCCAGAGCGAGGCTCAGCACTGGTGGACATCAGTTACCCTATCAGTAGCAGCCGATTTTGAATGGACTTGGGAGGACTTTGTAAACCGGTTTGATCGAAAGTTCTTTTCCGAGCATGTACGACAGTAGCGCATTGAAGTTTGAGATATTGGTCCAGGGGGACATGTCTGTATCGCAGTATGAGGCACGTTTCGTCGAGCTATCGAGGTTCGCAATGTATCTTGTTGATGATGAGGGGCGAAAGGCCCACCGTTTTGAGAACGGTTTGCATCCTGCCCTTAGGAGCCGTGTGATCGGACACATGCTTCCGACGTTTGAGTAGATTGTACAAAGGGCTCAGATCTATGAGACAGATTGGGCCAGTTTGCAGAGGGTCCATGAACTAAAGGGAGATCATAAGAGGAAAGAGCCCTCCAATAGCTCTCAGCCGCAGAAGTATCATCCACAGCAACAACACACGATCCGCCCAGCATTTCGAGCACCAGTAGCACCGTCAGCACCACCTCCGGGACCGTTCACTGGTACCTACTTTGGATGTGGTAGGACAAGACAACGTGTGCATGAGTGTGCCCATCCGCAGCAACAGCAGCTGAGAGCACTGCATCAGCCTCCGCGACAGCCACCACAGCCGAGGGCACCGTATCAGCCTCCGCGACAGCCCCCACTGCAACACCAGCGACTTCAGCACCAGCCTCCGGGACCTCCCCTGCAGCAACAAAGACCTCAAAGGGGACCCGCACCTCCACAGCAGGCCCAGGGCAGATTTTATACCGTCCAGCAGGACCCTCAATCATTAGGAGCAGTCGTCGACGATTCGTGTGACTTAGCC
The DNA here is from genome assembly GCA_037074715.1 of Magnolia kwangsiensis. NCBI lineage: Eukaryota > Viridiplantae > Streptophyta > Magnoliopsida > Magnoliales > Magnoliaceae > Magnolia > Magnolia kwangsiensis. The sequence continues at coordinate 86,485,571 of CM073588.1, forward strand.
CCTACACTATCTAGCTAGATTTCTCATGAATGATACGTCCTGGGAGTCAGAGCCTGAAAAATCGTGAGCATTATCTCCATCTCTTGGGTATTTGATTATGATGATATATTATGTTCTGATTATATATAATGTTATATTTTCTATTCCCTCATGAGTTATGTCTTAGCTGCGATGGTATTGTAAATTTCGAGGATGAAATTGGGGAGAGTTGTAAGACCTGTATCTTAGTCCGCACTGTTCCGTCGATTGTCGTGATCCTTCCCGTCGAATTTCGACAATCCGCGACGTATAATCGACATTTGCACATGATCCTAAGTCGTATCCTGTAGATTTAAGTCGGCTTAATCCAAGACTTATACCATTGCAACCGCAACGTTGCCATGGTTCCGACGTCTCGTCTTGCATACCGATCCGATACCCTGGTAAGAATATGTAGACCCGCGTTCAGTTTGAGGAAAAACACCGTGCGTTACAAATCACAAGAGAATCTTTATATCATGTCTTATCCATCAATCAATCAATCAATCCCATCAATCATCTCATGTCAAGTACAAAGCAACTCATGCTTTCTTTCTCCACAACTCAAGAAAATTCAAAAGTCAACCAATCAATCACCTCACCCATCACTCACATCCATCACCCATCTCCCATCACTTCTCTTACAACCACCCCCTCTCTCTCTCTTCACATTTTTCAAGCAACAAATCCAAAGCAAGAGAGGTGCACACGTCCAAACTCTTCCATGTGAGAGAAAAGTGATTTTTGGTGGCCCATTTTTCCATCCCTTTAATCTTCATTCTGGCCATTCAAACTTCATCTCCCTCCATCAAAGTGAAGCACAAGGAGATCGGCTTTCCAACGGACCAAGAAGATCAAGCGGTGGGTGCTTCTATAGGCTAGATTTTCATATTTTTAAGATGGGCCAAGTGAGGCCTACCGATCAATGGTATGGATCTCAATTTGGATTTAAGATGTTGTCAACGGCCCATCTTGATCATCAATATCATTCCATGATGAGGCCATTCTCCATGGACCCCATCATGATGTTTACCTTCCTAGCTTATATATGGGTCATCTAGACCGTCTATTTTCGTGGAGAAGGGATCTCCACCGTTAGATTTTAATTTTTTGGGCCCACATGTTATGAGACCCACTTGATTTATGTTGTAGATCATGGAAGGGAGGGCCTATAGTGTCGGGGTCCTTCCATCACGCGTGTCCCACTCTCTATCTCTCTCTCTCCCTCTTTATTTCTTTTTTTATGTGATCATGACATGGTTGTGTGGCCCACTTGGATGGACCCCACCATGAAGTTAGTATTTTATCCAAGCTATCTATGAATGGGGCCCACCTAATGTGTGTTGCACTACACCGTACATCATGTGGTGGCCCACCTGAGCAGGCTCACCTTCACATGGACAGACCATCCAACGTCCACAAATATTAGCTTGGTTATACAAGCTTTTGTGTGGACCACTTGTGTAGGCCCCACCTTGATGAATGAATTCAATCCACGCCGTCCATCCCTTTCCTCAAACCATTTTAGGCGTTGAGCCAAAAAATGGGGCTGATCCAATTGTCTGGCGGGCCATACCTTAGCAAACAATGATTTCCACCGTTCAAATCCACCTTAATTTTTCTACATGCTGAAAGAGGCCCAATATTAGTCTTGATAGATTTGTTATGGGCTATTGAAACCAGTGGTTGGGGTGGATCCTTTTGATGCGGGCCCCACACATGAAAAACTATAAAAAAATAAGTTTTCATTCTAAATCAAATATGGTCATCAAAATCACTTCGAATTCACAAGAATTTTCAGAAAAAAAATAAATTTTTTTAAAATTTTTGCTCAAGACCAAGAAAGTACTGATTAGGTAACCTAATCTCTTATCTCCAACATAAAATCTACATTGTCCTCAATATAAAAGATATAAGCATGTAATGCACGTGAGACAATGAAATTGAAAGAGAAGTCACGGAAAGATAGTACCTGATGAAGGAGTTAAGAGGCTTCTTCCAAGAGATCTTAGTGTGACGGTGGTTCAGCACAAGACTCAATCTGACAAAAGTATACTATCCTAAAACAACTGGCAAGTAAACTATCCTAACGGCATAAAGCCAACTATCTTAGAACGACATCAAGCAAACTATCCTAGTCCTATGAAAGCAAGGGAAAAACTACTCAGTCATCCCGCAAAGTTCCTCTTCCATCCAGTATCTTAATAAATTTCTCGGTAGGTTTCTCAACAAGATCATTCAAAAATCCTTTTTGCAATAAGATTGGATGCCCTAAAGCATGAAATTCCATAGAAATTTATACACCTCAGCACAAAATTGTCGTCAAATCGCTTGAGGTATCCAAAGTATATATGATTCACCTGTGGCTGAAAAAGTTTCAATGTTAATACTCCATAGTGAATCCGAGACTACGGGTAGATAAAATTCAGAAAAATTTTCAGGAAGTGATGTAGTCTCAACACATTCCGAAGTTCCAGACTTCGGTTCCATTGTCAACTCCTCCTTTAATGGTAAACATTCAAGATCTAGGAAAGGACGGGCTTCAGAATAAGGGTTTTCTCAGTCCGTGATAACCACCAAGATGTTGTCTTGTAAGGCATTCATTATTTCTCTTATCATGGGATTGTTTATATCTACAAAGTGTACCATTGAAGTTTGTGATGATCTGCCCAAGGAATTCATCATCTTTGAAAGTTGATGGAGGTACGCTCTCTTGCTCCAGTCCTGCATAAACAGATTGAGGGTCAATGGATGAAGTATTGATGTGATGACTCTGTTTATTAATACTACTCAGAAAAGGTATTGAATCGTTAAAACTTGACAGCTCAGATGGTGGCCTTAACTGGGTGGTTTCAAATTTGAAAGTCATATCGAGCAACTCGTCCCTCTCCCAAATCATATCATCATTCAATTCAAGAGAGTGGTCCAAACATGTCTCACAAGAGTTAGAAGGGTTGGTTGTAAGGAGCTCATCTTCCACTTTTAAATCAAATATGTTAGGTGAGTGGAGTAGCTCATTATGACTGATCACTTTGTATACTTCTTGATCATTGACCTGGACCAAACTTGAGATTGATTCTAGAGGAATTTGGACTGCACATTCATGATCGTCATCCTAATACACATCATCTTCCAATTCAGTGCAATACACTCTTGGGATGGGATCGCTTTCCTCATATTCTCTTTCTAAATTGGGTTGAGGTTCGAATAAACTAACCTCTCCCTCATCATTGAAACCTAGTGTGTCATGTGAGTAAAGTGTTTCATCATCATTATATTTAAAAGACACCCACATCTTTTATAACGCTCCGAATTTTTGCCAACCTAGAGTTAGACGTCCTTGGACAATGAGTCGATCATAATACCTAAATTGACTTCTCAGAAGTCAATACTAAAGCTTCAAATCCCCTTTCAACTCAAGTCCTTCAAAATCTCACATTTCCTTCAAAAATCTCACCTTTTACCACCCTATTCTTCAAATTTTTAAAGTAATTTCATATTAAATATAAATCCTAAAGTTTAAATGGTGAAGAACTATACTTAAACTAAAACTTACTGTAAATGGTAAATACATGAATAAAATGGGCTTTTGACTATTGAATTTTTAGAATCTCATGATATATATAGGATATTTAGATAGATTAGATTCTCCTACCCTAAAATCATATATTGTATGTCTCATAACCCATTCCAGATTGAAAGATATACCCATTTCAAATATCAGGTCGGCGAAACTATATCAAACGAAGTCGGGGGCCTATCGGAGCATGTCCAGTGGGTCCCACATGTTTCTAGGGTCTAGGGGGCAGGAGGACCTCGCCCCACCGATGAGTCAACGCCAGTTTTTCCTGCGGTTGGTGAGGACCTCGCCGGTTCCGCGAGGCCTCGTCGCCTGGCGGGCCACAGCGGGTCGGGCGATTCATTTTCTGCATTTTTTTATACTTTTTTATCTAACTTCAAAAAGTTATATCTCCCTCGTTATAACTCCAATTTAGGTGATTCAAAATTTAAATTGAAGCCAAATGAGTCTAGTTTCATATAAAAATATGTGAAAAATATAATAAAATATTTAGTATAGTTAAAAATAGGTCGTTGTGACAACTGTCCAAAAATTATAGTTTAAATAGCTCCTGCTTCTGGCATTTTTAAAATTTTTCTACAATAAGAAATCTTATGAAATTTAGTAGAGATGAAGTAAACTTGATAATGAACTATTAAAAAAATAATTAAAATAATATACTAACTAAAAGTGCCAAAAAGGGGGCATAGAATTGCCCTAGGACCATATTCTCTCATAATTAGGGCATGATTTAGTTAAGTACTAAAATGAATACTCAGTAGAATTAGCTTGAACCACTTTAAATATGAACCATAAGACCCAAAATGAGTAGAACCACTAATGATATGTTACCCTAAAATTTAAGATCAATCTCTAAACACAGTTGCTCTCGGGAGCATCTGGAAACTCCGTATCGGACCTGGACCGCGCGTTGAAAGTCTAATAACTACGAAACTATACGAATATGACTGTCTTGCTGGACTTGACAACCACCTCAAATATCAAATCCTAATAGTACCCAGAAATGTACAACTTGAGCCTGAAACAAAGTGTGTGAGAAACGCAAATATCTTTAGAAAATGAACTGAAACTTAAGTGAATTGAGTCGGTTCGCTTGTGGGCCAAATCTAAGGATTCAGATCATTAGAATCTGACTCAATTACACCCTTGGATCAGGAAAAATATTCCACACATGTCAGTGCACTTGTGGCCTTGATCGAGTGCCAGTGACCGTTGAACTGAAACTGGTCCGGCACGGTCGATCTGTAAATCTGATCGGACTGAAAACTTAGCTTGACCTGGATCCAATGTCAGGGAGCTTAAGTCCGACCACATTCAGCAAAGGGACCTCCAGAAGTGCTCCGTTGGATCGAAACAGACCCTATTTGGCTATAACCTAAGTATACCTTGGCCCTGAGGCTATTCCCATCAGTTCTGGGCCTATATAAGGGCCTTAAACCCTCTCTCTCTAATTCCATACGAATTTGGAAACCTAGGAGAGAGAAGAGAGCAAAGAGAGAGGGAAAGATAGAGAGAGAGTTGGGGTTTTCTCTTGGGATTCGATCCCTGTTACTACACGTGCTTAGCTACTACTTCTGCATCGTTATTCCGGTGATTTCGACTCCGTACTAAGGTAAGAAATCCTAACCCTAATCCGTTTTAGGGATTCAAATAGTGCAAGTGATGAAATAACTAACCTATCTCATTCTGTAGGTTGTCGTTGCGCCGTAAACAAAGGCTCGATATACAAACTGAGTTCGATACTTGTTTACCGGTGAAAGGTGCGGACTATAGATGTTTAAGTTATGGTTTTCAAGTCTTTCAATGTCAATTAATGATTTATGACTGACTTGATTGCTACCACATGTTTAGATACGATGTTTCCCATGCTTTACACATATATATGAACTATGTTGAATATAGTGTATTCCATGTGTTTGTTAACATGATTAAATGAGTATGGAATTTCGAATCGTAATTGCCATGATTATTCAGTGTGGATATATGGTCGTTATACGTGTCACAACTCCTTGGTGAAAGGATTTGTCCTAACACCTGTTATAACCAACATACGTCACGTATATTGAAGTGTGTAGTCTAAGTGCTTGTAAAAATGTTTGAATGAATATGGAGTTTAGATATGTGCTTACCATGATTATTAACTATGAATCTATGCTTGTTGTGTATGTGGCAACTCCTTTGAAAAAGGGCTTGCCAGGATATATGTTATAACCAGTCTAATACATGTATGTTGAAATGTGTAGCCTATGTGTATGATAAAATGCCTAAATGAGGAAAGGCTTGTTGAGATGTATTTAATGAGGGTGTTGAGATAGGATTCTCAATTACCTTATCTATAGTTACAATTTCCTTCATGTAACCTATCTCGTTATTATGTGATATATGAATAAAATGTCTATGTATGTTGACATGTACTCTATGTGTTTGTTAAAATGCTTAAATGAGATTTATATTTGAATTGGATGCTCATGCTATCTTGACTAGTGCATATGAATGCCTATTGTAATTGACTGTGATTGGGACTACGTTGTAGTCCAGACAATCGGTAACAATTATAGTTTGAGTGGTTGAGCTAGTCTCGCCACAATTGATGCGTTCGATGAATCCGAGTCATACGAGGATCGTCCACAACGGAACCTTGTTGATTAATTCAGCGTACGCTCGTACTAGTCGAACTCGTCTAATAAACTCATTGGTCCAATGTATGTTCATCATGTATGGACGCCACTGCTTGAACCTAAGGTACCAAACTTACCAGTGAAAAACCTCTTTAACCTTGGTACCTCGATTCGCTAAGACTCATGAGCCAGGTATGGTGATATGGGACATCGTGGTTGAGCTGTCGGCCTACACCGGGGTGACGAGCCCACCCGTAGTGACCAATGAGCAAACCAGACTCATGAGTCGAATATAGTGGTATGGGACACTGTATTCGAGCTGTCAGCCTACATTGATCAGGTGACGAGCCCTTCGTAGTGACCTCGAGCATACTCTGAGACTGCATTGAGGCGACGAGTCTTTTCATAGCAAATAGAGTATAAACTAGGCCTACACTGATCAGGTTACGAGCCCTTTGTAGTGACCTAGAACCATAACATCGTATGAGATTTGTTAAGATTGACGACCCTAGAATGGATCATTGTTTGGGAATTGATATAAGAGAGGTACCTTAGCTTCATAATCCTACTATATGAATAAATCTAATTAAGTATTGGCTAACATGAGCATGCACCGCATTGTATTTTTTTTGGCGAGGAAGAGCACTTTCGGGTGGTTGCAATGCGCGTCGTAAGATAAAGGCGCTGAAGGAGTGCAGGCGAGGGCATGCATCATTATTTCATATCATTCTTGCATTAACAAGAGTACCTAGGACCTGATTGTTGTATTGCGTTATCATTACTGCTTGACTGAATTGATAACATGTTAACCTTTGCTTTATTGTTCCACTGAGTTGATCACTCACTCCCACGTTACGGGACAGTGTTTTAAACACCAACCAGCTCCTGTTTTAGTTTCAGATGATGGCGATGCTTGCAAAGCGGAGCCGGACTTCTATGATGATGAGGAGGGTTTCTCCTATATGCAGCTATCAGGCAGGTCTATGTAGACCATGTTTTGATCGACGGGGTTATAGGGATGCTGATTAGATACCATTACACTTGTTATTTTACACTTTTGGAACACCCATGTATAGTCTTTTTGTTTATTTTCTTGGAGTATACATGTATACATTTAACCTGGTCACATGTTCACACGCTAGAGACTTACAACAATTCATATATTTTATATATCTATCACAGTCTTCTGCTTGTGAAATTTAACTATCTCTGGAGTATGATATGCTGTTTTGGTATAATCTCACTCATGTTTAATGCACTAATTTGAACAACATTCAATCATTATTATCTATGTTGCATAAGTGATACGTTGGAACTCGAGAGCTGAGCTTCTGCTCGACCTCTGATTTTCAGGGTGTTACATTTTTTTATCATTCTTTTAAACTGTTATTGAGATTGACTCGTTGGAAAATTGAACCATATGCTCATTAACATGTTGTTAGTTCATCTTCCCAATTTTGATGTTTCTACTGGTTATAATCATACGGATCATATGTGGGAGAATATGAGGGTTAATAATAGTCTTCATTTCCATAATTATGATCGCTTAAGGACTTCTTAACCATAGAGCATAAAATTCTAGTCGGTTCTCGATGATAGTTTCAGAAAAATCTTGAGATATAGGTTGAATTACATCGTTAATCATTATATATCCCTCCCCAATATCTCTTATCCATCTCAGCATATTGATGTACCTACTCTTCCATGGTGAAACCCTAACTCTGAATCTAATCCTAAGAAAAATAAAAGAAAAGATCCTACAGTAGTATGGAAAGTAAGGGGAGGAGAAGTTAGAAGAAAGTTACCAAAATTAGAAGTTCTTATGTTAAGATCTTGCAAAAGAAAATAAAAGAAATTAGTTTCTAAAAATAAAAATTCTGAAGTTAGAAAGTTCTTAAAAGTAGATTAGCTTCTAAAAAGAGAAATTTAAAAAAAAAAAAAAAATTTAAAAAATAGAAAATAGAAAGTTTCTAAAAATAATTAGGAAAGTTCTAAATCTAAAATTAGGAAAGTAAGTTAGTTTCTAAAAATACAAAAAATTCTAGAATAAGAAAATTTCTAAAAATAGAAAATCAAACCTTAATCCTAAAAATAGAAAAATAGAAAAACTAGAAAGAGATTACCAATTTTAAAAAGTCTAAGTCAGGGTCCTACAAAACATAAAAGTTAGGTTAGTTTCTAAAAAAACAAACAGATAAACCTAAACCTAGAAAAATCCTAATCTTAATCTAATTTTAAAACTAGTCAATCTCAGAAAAACGCAACTGTCAGCCCTGACAACGGTGTAAAAAACTTATTCACACCCCAAGTATAGGGTTGTGATATAGTAATAATCTTGGTACAACTGAGGTTGAATCCACAGTGATGTTTTCGATGAAATTCACCCCGTTCATTAGATTCCTAACGAAATTTCAGTCGGAAAGGAGTAGTTTTGGTCGAATTTTGGTGCGGTCCACTGTATTAAATCAACTCGTTGTTTATCCTACGTTTTTCAATGATCCACGCGTGTATGTGTGCATGGGGCCAAAAGTCCATCATGGCTAGGGTCGTCCCTACCCCAAGGAAGCAATGGATGACCCAAATCATCCATTTGGATGATGGGTGGGGCCCACTATCAAAACCCAAATCCAACAAGTGCATCGCTGGACGTTTTTTGCACTGCGCACACGCGTTGTACGTGTAGATCTCATGAAAATGTTCATGAGAAATCTGCTTCGTCCATCCGTCTTGTCACTTAATTTGAAGGGTTGAGACCAAATTTGAAGCATGTTCATAAATTCATGTAATAACTGGGGTCTAATATGCAATATTTGACCCTCAATAATGTATCATCAACCATCTTCAAGTACATATATTTCCAAGTGTCCCACACATGTCAATGTGTCACCTGTACCACTTATCTATCTTAAAACAAGAAATTAATCATTTCCTCCCATTTCCTTCTATTTCTTTGGAATGACATTTTTTTAAGCATACGAAGGGAAATGAAAATGCGTATTTGCCGAGAAATGATAAGGAAATGGAAATGACAATCAATACCTTTCACAATTTAAACTAAGTTGGAATGGGTTAGGTTAGATTCGATTAACACCTGCGGCTAATAAACAAAACTTTTCAAAAAAAAAAAATTAAAAAAAAAACTTATTTTACTAATGTTACTTTTATTAACTTAAAAAATTTATTTCCTCATAATCATGCTTCATCATAACTCTTAACTTTTGATCTTTCAACTTAAACGTAAGCCATGGAAAATTTTCTTTCAAATGTTTAAAATTTATCAAAAGGTGGAGATTATTGAAATCATAACTCGACTTTTACCAAGGCATGCATAACATAAAGCATGGCGTGGATGGTTACTTCCAATCAAGAACTTTATTTTTTATGCATGGATGGCTTTCTAAGTCCATAGAAGCCTTCAATCAGGGATATAATTTTACATGTGGGCGATATTTTTATGATTTTCCGTGTATATCACTTGTTATATTATTGGTCATAACTCATATATATATATATATATATATATATATGAATTAATCGGGTCGACTCAATCCAACTTAGCTGGGATGAGCTAAGCACGTACCATGTTTTGCACGTGTGATGAAAAATGTTGGAGTGGTGGAAGATAAGCCAACATGATCATGTGATCCTCCAGATCATGATGCATTTTATACTAAGTCTCAAGTTTGGAAAAATGGGTCCCACAGATCAGAGATCCGAGCTGTTAATCTGATGGGTTTCAACGTGGATAGGCCGTACTCCAAATATCTTGGAGATCAGATGCTCCTGTCCGTCCAATCTTTGTTTTGTTTCGTTCAATGCTGGCCTTTCTTGTATTATCTTCTTAACCATTTATTGGTGGGTTAGAGTTAGAAGAAGGGTTGGGATTGTTCAATCAACATGATTTTGTGGAGAATCCAAAAATATGGTGGGCCCAATCATGTCAACAGTACGGATCACGGACCCATGGGCTCTGCTAGACAGCCAGCTAGCTGTTGTCAAAGCTCTGTGGGCCCCACCATGATGTACTTGTTTTATCTACGCCGTCCATCCTTTTTGCCATCCAAACTGTTTATAACTTCACACAGACCTGGATGAAGGGAAAACAATCCAAAACTTCCGTGGCTGCCAAAAAGTTTGCAACGGTGAGCATTCAATCCTCATTGTTTCCTGTGGTGTGGTCCACATAAGATTTGGATCTGCCTCATTTTTTAGATATATGCCTTAAAATAAGCTGAAACAATGGATGGACGGCCTGGATAAAACACATAGATAATGATGGGGCCCATAGAGCTTTGACAGCAGCTAGGGCTGGTGCTGGGGTCACTAGCCAAACCGCGTCCGGCTCTGCTGGTCCATACTTCATGATTGAGCATGCAGCGCCTATCCTCGCGGAGCCGATTAGGTGTTATTCGGGTAACACCTCAGTGGGTGTTACTCTTACGGCTTGGGGCCTACCTTGACAAATATTTTGTATATCCACTCCGTTCATCCTTTTTTATAATATAATTCTATTATGTGATGAAAAATAATAAAATATATAATTATCAGGTGGACCACACCACTAGAAACAGTGTTTAATGAACATTAAAAGCTTCTTATGGGCCACAAAAGTTTTGGATTAAGTTGATATTTATATTTTCTATTTATCCAGGACTTATTGACCTTATAAACGGGTTGGATGTAAAAGAAACATTACAGTTGTCAGTTTTTAATGGTGGTTGTCCGGTCACCACTGTTGCGTTCGATGTGGTCCACCTGAGATTTGGATTTGCTTAATTTTTAGGAAAATGCAATAAAACGGACTGCAAAATGGATGGACGGCGTGGATATACAACACTATCCTGTAAAAGTCTAAACGCGTCCTTTGAGACGAGGCCGGATCCTCTGCAGCGTTTGTAAAATAAGCTAATTCTATAACTCTTTCTCATGATGCTAAAGTGATAATCTCCTCCATCCAGTCCGTTCAGAATGTTGGGCCCACCATGATTTTAAAAATACTAATAAAAGAGTCCGATCCAACCATCATTTGGGCCACCACAAGAACTTGAGGTTTTTGGGCAATTGGCCATTGTTTCATTACACCACACAAAAACCTCCAAATTCATGTGGTGGCCCAAATGATGATATGGTTGTTGGATTGATCTGATTTCGTCCAACTTTCATGTCTGGACGACCATTCTGGACGGTTCGATGCCCTACATAATCCATGGTGGGCCCCACACACAACGTTTGTAGAATAAGCTTAATCGATGCAAAGGAACCAGTATGAACTTACTGAGTTGTTACAGCCGTGCGTGGTCAGGAAGCGCACAGTGTCCTGCGGCACCGTCCATACAAGATGGTCGGTCTACCACCATCCACATGCGTTGATCTGATGGGACCCACCATGGATGGATGGGATCCAAAAAATCCCAAGATCAGAAGCTTCTCAGCCCTTCTATCTATCTCCTTCAGATTGACGGTTCAAAAAAGTACCATAGTGGTCTGGTAAAGGTCCAAAGATCCGATGGATGTGATCTTCAAATCTAGAAGATATCTGAACCATCCTCTACCCTGGTGGGGTCCATCCAGTCTAGATCAGGACCCTATAAATCAGGACATCATGATCCTGATGCATCAGGACCCTATAAATCCGGCCAGAACCCTTGAGGAGGCACAGGAGAATTTGTGTCTTCTTCCATCAAGACAAAGACCCACAAACAGAGATTCTTGTAGACAACCCACACCATCCAAGTGTGGCCCACCACAGGATCTTGATTTTAGAGGGCTTATAATGAATACAAAATTCCATCTCACATGTGCCAAAGTGGCAACACCCCTCTTCTTTCAGTGTTCCAAAAAAAGAAAACATTATACAACTTTTATGGTGATTCTCCGCGCGTGGATGAATCAAACTGGTGATTCGCAGTACGGATACGAATCTGTAACACATATGTAAGATCTGATCCATTCATCAGGTGATAGCCACCATGATCATATCCTGAAGAAAAAATAACACCCAATTATACTTTTCAAATGGACCATACGGGTCTCATAAAATAAATGGACAGTTAGCACCCGTTTGATGAATCAACCGGTTTTATTTTGGATAGGGGTATGTTTAAAGAGGTACCAACATAATGAATGGTCTGGATCTCACACTCATGGGCCACATTGGCACATTTATAAGTATTCACCCTCTTTGATCTCTTCCCTTCCAAGAATTTTATCAATTTTTTTCAAATAATTAACTATGTGGAGGCATATAGAGTTGTTCTTCCCCCTTTACATCTCAAGTAGACCCCACCTATAAAATGACATTTATCATCTTTTGAGGATTATTCTTCTTTAGTAATAATTCAAATATATTAAGTGTCGAGGATGGAATAGACTTCTATGATTTGATCCCAACATATCATATCACATAAAGCCAAGAAATTTTCCTGACAAAAAACCAATCGAACACTTATAAACCCGTCGGCCAACTAGATAAGGATAACATAAATGAAAGTTAACCCAACACATGGTGGCCCGCATGCCGATCACCCAAAAAAAGGTGGTCAATTATGTCAACGGTGGAGCGCGATTTTCATTAAATCATAATGAAAGCCTAAAACCCTAGAAATTTATTAGGGTTTTGTCAAAAACATCAATGCTAGCAACCTAATTTAAAAAAATATTAGTGCTAAACTCTCTAAAAAGTGAGGACTAAAAGACTAGTGAGGTGTACTTCTTACTTGTACAAATGATGCATGTATGTGGTTCCAATATTTTATGTCGAATTATTTGATACTCTCGTGGAGTGTGATAGTTGATACACCTATACTTAATAAGAGCTGTGTAGGTGGCATACACGGTCTTAAATTAGAGTATCCAAATTGTGGGGTCCACCATAGATATCTAATCATCCCATCCTAAGCTCTAATTAGTGAAGTGTGTAAAATTTCAACCAATCATCCAATTTAGAATATCAAGTTATTTTCACTTTGATCTATGATCCATCTGAATTCAGGCTCACGATCTGGACTGTTCGATTCGAGTAACTTGGATGCCACGTGTATAATATCTTAGTGCCTGTGTATGAACCACTACACTATGCCAGAGTATTATTCTTTATTTTATGTTTCTATGTTGCTTGGTTTCCTGGACAAGGGTTAAAAAATGGTTTGTGGCTGGCCGGCTTCAGTGCGCACAAGGGCTCACCGAGATCTGTGCGCCCGTTATTTCTCACCGTTTAAAAGATGGGTGACGGGAATCTAATAGCGTTTTCAAATGTGATTTTTCAAAAGTCCATTTGGAATGAATTTTAAGATTTCCACCAACCATTCGTGGATGTTGTGTGATATGTGTGTGCACCGACATTCGGTACGCACTGGGCGTACACAGGCTTTTCCATTTTAATATTGAGAAAGTTGGACTTGTCCACGTGGACTCAAGGGAGTTCATGAGTGCATATATGTTTAATCTATCCACCATAACAATAGGTCTTATCCCTTTAATTATTTAATTAAGGAATTACATGATAGTGTGAGGAGTATGGTGGATCTTGTACATGCATCTCATCGACCGTACATTTGGAGTCCTCGTTCATTGATCTAGACCGTCCAATTTGTCGGTCCCACCGCTGATATGATCTAGCCCAAAAATCAAACTAACCCAAAAATCCCAACCTTCTTATCTTTTGTCATTGACCCAAGTATGGACGATTGGGATTATCCAGTTGGTCCGGTTTATGGGTCAATTAAGTGGGATCCGCCGTTCAAAATATATGGATCGAAGCAAAAGCATGATGTGGGTTGGATGAATTTCCACGTGAATATGATCCACCATCGACCGTCGGAGTATCATATGATCCATCTATTTAAACTATTACAGTATTACTAGGAGGAAAGGATTAAAAATGTGGATCTTTGGGAGGAACAACATGAAGACTTTTGGCATATGCTGGTTTCAAATTCAAAGAACTAAGGCTCATGCATGGGGCCCACCATGCAATTTTTCTAGTAGATTTCCTCATATGATGCATGTGCACATAGGGATCTATGAACCTACGACACCACCTTGTGTATGAAATAGAAAGAAAATAACCCACCAAGAAAAGAAAATGTACGGTCCACATCACACCTAGGGCAATTAACACTGATCCATGTCAGTTTGGCACTTAGTTAACAGTACTAGGGCTGTCAGCGATAGGTGGCCATGGACCTAATGAGCTGCAGACCCATTGAGAGAAGCATAGCTTTGGATAGGCTTGGACCTAAGATAAGCTTGGCCTTACCACGCATGGCCACATTATTTTACAGCTGAGTTCGGCATAGCTGGGCTAGTCAAGTCTTGTATTCTATAAATATGTTATTTTAATTTAAATATATTATTCTAATTTCACAAATTGTGACTTGATTTGAATTTCAATTTTTTAAAAAAAGATACTCTAAAACTCAAGTGGTTTACACCACCAAATGCAGTGAGGATAATGATGCTCATAGTTGAAACCTTCTTAGGTTCCACTGTGATGTTTATCTGTCATCCAACTTGTTTATAAAATTTGGATGAAGAGAAAATAAAAGTATGAAGTTAGTCCTAAACTTCTTAGACTTTAAGAGGTTTTAAACGGTGGGCATTCAATCTCCACTTTGTGGTCCACTTAAGCTTTAGATTTATCAGCTACACGGATTACCTACCGGGCTACCAATGAGGTGACTGTTGGACGGTGCTATGCAGGGGTCACCATGATGTATGTGTTTTATCCATGCCGTCTATCTATTTTCCAAATCATTTTAGGGCATGAGTGCAAATATGAGGCGGATCCAAATCTCAAGTTGAATAGACCATTAAAAAACAATGGCGAATAAACTCTCACCATTAAAAACTTGAAAAATTTCTGACTGTGAACCCTACCTTTTACCCACTGTCTTTTCCAAACACTCTCAAATTTTACTTTTCCAAACTAAACCATTCTGTAGGGACACATTATTACGCTATCAATGGCTACGGTTAAAATCCCTAGCCATAGGAATACAAAATGGACAGTGCCACCCCTTGAATGGAAGTGTATTTTCGCCTAAATATAGTGTCCGGACAGAATGGTTTTGTTTGGGAATGTAAAATTTGGGAGCGTTTGGAAAAGACAGTCGGTAAAAGGTGGGGTCTGCAGTCAGAAATTTCTCTAAAAACTTCCAAAGCCCACTGTAATTGCCATCCAACCTCTTGATTAGATCATAGAGACTTGGATGAAGCAAAAACAAAAACATCAGTGTCATTTAAAAATTTCGTGGCCCATAAGTTGTTAATGGTGGGCGTTCAATCACTATTTCTAGAGACGTGGTCACATGACATTTGAATTGTTTCATATTTGGGCTCATGCCTTGAAATGATCTATAAAAATGGATGGATGGACAATATGGATAAAGTACAGACATCATGGTGGGTGTCACGCCTTAAACTCGGAAACCGGGCTCACAAAATTCCCGATCGCCGAATCCGGCGCCGACAGCCTCCATAGAACCCCATTCTCGACTCCTAGCGCCCATTCACCAGGTTCCGATCCTAAGATGCTACGAGGAGGATTTTCAACGTTAGTTTGATTCGTGATAAGCATAACCAACAGCATAACCCAGAAACAACAACCAAAAACTCCATTACATTTTAACTATGATCAAAAACTATACAAGTACAATGAGCATAAAGGGAAATACAATGATGATGAGCAAAATCTCCAAAATGATCTGCAAGGTGCTCCTGCCTCAGCGCTATTGCGATCTAACGTCACTTGCACGCAACGGTCATGCATAAGCTTATAGAAAGCTTAGAGGGTGGTGAAAGTGTGTGCGCAAGGTAGTAATATGAACATGCAATATCAGAGTAATGCGGAATATGCAGATGGATCTATGAAAACCATTAGCCGTATCAAAGTTATGCGATGCAAGACATGAATGATATCGGTCATCCTAAGGCCATGCGATGTGAAATGCAACTCAAGCATACAAATCCTTATCTATGTTCACACATCAATACAGCTCAAATCTGGGATATCACCGGGGTCTAGTACACTCTAAACCAGATCGTCGCCTCATCGCGCTTAATAAGGTAAGTGGAAAAGACCTCACTATCCGTCTGCTAATATCGGACTCGACTCGTCAATAGCGGACCCATTCCTCGAGTTGGTCAGACTCAGCCTAGCATTGCTCCCTACACTCGGACAGGTAAGGCCGCACCCCCTTCTAACCGACCACGACAAGTGGAGAGCGTAGTCATCTGGTAATCGGCACTCAACGCTCATCTACCCACTCGGTCTAGACATTGGAGCAACCTCTTGGTACCATAAGGGTTTAGGGACTTTCACCCAGGGATATCTATAGCACCCCATGTAGAATAAATTTTTTTATATCCAATCCTACTAACCACGATGCGTCTGTGGCGGCTATGGCCCCGATGTCGCTAGGGCGTACAGTAACCATATCACACAATGCGAAATGTATGAATCACACTATCCAATCATGCAGTAAATCCTGCGCGTATCGTGCGCTCATGTAGGGCAACACCTCCTAATCGTGGTCCCATAAACAATCTGCCTGAAGGCATATGCTATGATCAGTCAATTCTCATATCAAGCATACATATGATGTGTATGATCATGAGTCATGAAACTATATTAAATTTGTAATAAAGTAATGAACTATCCTTACAACGCAGATGGGCCTAAACGGCCTATACACAACAAGTACGGCCTATCAATGGGCCCTAGGGAGAGTCGTAATCTGGACATCCAACCAACATTACACTCGCAATGTGGACGTCAAACGAACATTGCTCCCAAGGTACGATCGTCGAAAACATCGTTACATAATCCGTGTTAGGCTCACACATTGAAATGGACCTTAGGTACATCCCATTGGGCCTTAAATACATCAAATGAGCCATATCATATGGGCCTTTTATTCATCAAATGGGCCACATCAATGGGCCGCACCAATGGGCCTTATGTGCATTGCAATGGGTCATAACCCGCGAGCCTTAGATTACATCAAGTGGTTCCCGACCCATGGCCTTATATATATCAAATGGGCCACACTGAATGGGTCTTATATACATCAAATGGGCCTATACCATAGGCCTTGGAATATATCAAATGTCCAATCTCATGGGCCTTATAATACACCAAATGGGCCTAATCCCATGCGCCTTGGAATATATCAAATGGGCCTAATCCCATGGACCTTATAACATGCTAAGATGGGGTCCACTCGGACTATGGATCTGGCCCATTCTTAGCCTCAAGTTATGAGTTTTTTAAAAAATGGATAGACGATTTGGATTCAACACATGCATCACGGTGGGGTCCACATGAGCTAGGGATCTAACTCATTCCTAGCCTCAAGCCCTAAAATGGGCTGTCAAGATGTTTGGACCGTTTAGAGGCATTAAGTGCATCATGATGGGCCCCACCATTCAAATGATGGATGGTGTAGATATGGCACATACATCATTGGGGCCCACACCGTATGGATGAAACATGTACACCTGGAGTGGGTATGGGGCCCACGGCATTTACTACTGATGTGGGGAGAGAGAGAGAGAGAGAGAGAGAGAGAGAGAGAGAGAGTAGCCACGTGCTTCCTTAACGAGCAGCATAGTTGCCTTTTTTTTAATTATTATTTTTTTTTCTTTTTCCTGACACAACAGAGGTGGGTCCTACGTAAGGCCCACCATACAGATAGGGGCAACGAGCTTTTAAGCTCCCATACGTCCAGCTACGTGGGCCCCACCGCTGATGTTTATCAACATCTAACCCACCTATCAGATGCACCATTACAGCGTGGGCCTAGGTCTCAAAAATCAAGTCAGCCCGTGACTTGTGTGGGCTGCAAAAGATACAACAGTTGGGAGGGCTACCATCCATTAAAACATCCCAAAATCATTTATTAGGCCCACCGAGATGGGGTCCACAAATCCAGCCCACCCATCATGGGTGTCCCACTTGAATGGACGGTAAGACCAAGCTTCAGCCGCACCCAAAACATAGATGGGCCCCACGTACAGGCCACCCTCTAGGAGGCCGTACAAGACCTCATGTGTTGAAACGAGGTATCTCCACTCAGTCTTCCAGTTGAACCATGGGTCTGGGTGCCCAGCGAGGCCCACACGAGGTGGGTCCCACCGTCTAACGACGGTGGACACCACACGTGATGGTGTGACCCACCAAATGGTTGGACAGCGTGGATGGGGTCCCATGGGCCCCATCGTATTCACGCTTCACAGTCAGCCACCCCACTGGGGAAAACCAAGACCTTTGTGTTGTAACGAGGTATCTTTCACTCGTCTGCCACGTGAGCTGGGCCCCACAGTTGAGACGAGGCATCACCACTCAGTCTGCCCGTTAAGCTATGGGTTTTGGTTGGAAATGGGCCCCACTAGGACAGGGTCTCACTGTCCAGGAGCAATGGATGGCTTGGATAGGACACATATATCATGGTGTGGCCCACTGGACGGTTGGAGGGTGTGATTGGGTCCCATGGACCCCACGGACAGCACACACCCCATGGCAGTACACCCCACGTCAGTTGCACACTCATGTCACCACAGGGATCGGTATCAAGACCCCAAGTGTTGAAGTGGGGCATCCTTCACTCGATCTACCACTTGAGCGATAGATCAGGGTGTAGGGCCCACTTACGCGCATAGGTGGGCCATGTCCTAGATGAAGATGGATGGTTGGAATGTCATGGAAATGTCATGGTGTGTCCCATATGGATGGGGTCCACCGATAGATGGCTTGGATGCAAACATCATAGTGGGCCACACATCTCATCATCATCATAGTAAATGAAAGGAGAGAGAAAAAGAGAAAAAAAGACAACGACGGTGATGGAGGGGCACCGCAACTATGGGCCCCTCTTTGATACAAAATGTACATCAAGGTAGGTTCCACTACATTTGGCCCTTAAATCAAACAAATGAATGAAAACAAAATTCTAAAAATCACCCACCGCTTGATCTTCTTGCTCCAATGGGTTCCTTAGCACCTTAGCTTCAATCCTTACGGAGGAGATGAGGTTTGGATGGTTGAGATGGGAGATGATAGGGTAGGAAAGTGGGCCACCTTTGTTGCTTGGGAAGACATGGAGAGCTCATATGTATGAGATTTTTTTTTTTTTTTTATTGCTTGGAATGAGTTTGAAAATGAGAAAGAGTTGTAAGGAGATGTGAGCTCATGGGGTGATGGAGTGGTGGATGGGAGAGAGATGGATGTGTAAGGCTTTGTTGACTTTAGGGAGGGGGTGATGTAAGAAAGGTATGGGATGTGGAAGAAACTTTTGACTATGGGTTGCTTAGGGATGGGGTGCAAGGTGATGTTGTACTTGACATGTGCTTGACATGCAATATGATGGGATTGATTGATTGATGGGATTGATGTGACGCTTCGTAGAGATTCTCTTGGATTTCGCAACGCGCAGCGTTTTTCTCACACCGAACATTGACCCATATCTCCTAACCAAGGTATCGCCTCGGTGCGTAAGTTGCAGCATCGGAACTGTAGCGACGGCGCGGTCGTTATGGTAAAGATCTTAGGTTGAGTCGACTCGGGTTGACGGCGTACGAATCAGGGTCGCGCGTAAATATCGATTAAGGGCCGAAGGTTGCCGGAATTTGACTGGTAAGACCGCGGAAATCTACGGAACGGTACGGACTAAGATACGGGTCTTACAGTAGGGCTCATTGAGTTTTTCTAGCACTTACCTTGGTACTTAAAGGGTTGCTTTCCAATTTCAATTGAAAGAAAGCTTGAATAAGAGTGCTCTAATAAGCTGTTTTTGTTGTAGCTCTTGTTTTAAATAAATTTGTTTAGTAAAATTACCTTTTCAACACTTATATATACATACACACACTTTAAAACAAGTATAGTTGGAAAGTATTTAAATAAGAACTTTTTTTTAAGAGTACCAGTCATTTCTAAAATTTTCAAATTATAATAGTAATTCAAATATTTGTTTTGATAGATGTAACCATATATAGACCATGCCCCAAATGGTAAAAGATCAGATGGCTACATATAATTTTCATGTTTTAAGATATTTGGGTCATCCATTGTATCAGCTATTGAATGTGGGTTGTCCATCATATGGAGCCCACCTTTGATGTGGACCACTCATCATGTGAGCCAAACCTTCAAAGTGTGTCGTCCATCACGAAAGGCCCATCTTTGATGTGGACCATTCATCATTAGGGGCCCACCTGGATGTAGCTCATCCGTCGTGAGGGGCCCACTATCAATGCTAATTGTCCTTTATTTGGGGCCCTTCAATATCCACTACCCATCACATGAAATCCACATTTGATGTGTCCATAGTGTGAGCCCTACCTTCGAAGTGGATTATCCATCATGTGGGGCTTACTTTTGATATCCACCATTCATCGTGTGGGGAGTACCTTCTACGTGGATCATCCACCATGTGGCCCACTTTGAATATGTGTTATCATGTGAGACCTTAGATGTGGACCATCCATTAGGTGCGGCCCACCTGATTTGGACCGTCCATTACGAGTAACACTTTGATGTGGGCCATCCATCATGTGAAGTCGGCTTGGTCCCTTATATGGACCAACATTGATGTGAACCATTTATTATGTAGGCCTTCAATATGACTCATTCATCATGTGGGCCCATCTTTGATGTCAACCAACCATTATCCATCATGTGGGTCCTACCTTTGATGTAGACTGCCCATCAATGGGGCCCACTTGATGTAGATGTTCCGACATGCTGGGCCACACTTTGATGTGGGCTATCCATAATGTAGGGCTCACCTTTGATGTCAACCGTTCACTATGTAAGCCCACCTTGATGTGGACCATACATCATGTGGGGCCAAGTTCAATATGGATCATTCATCATGAGAGACCTACCTTTGATGTCCACCATCCATCATGTGGGTCCCACTTTTATTGTGGACCATCTATCATGTATGGTCCACTTGATGTGGACCATACATCATGTGAGGCCAAGTTCAATATGGGTCATTCATCATGAGGGACCTACCTTTGATGTCCACCATCCATCATGTGGGTCCCACTTTTATTGTGGATCATCTATCATGTAGGGCCCACTTGATGTGGATAGTCCACCGTGCGAGGCCACATTTTGATCTGAGTCATCCATCATGTGAGATCCACTTTTGATGTCCACCATCCATCATGTAGGTCCCACCTTTGTAATGGATCGCTCATCATGTGGGGCCCAACCTTCAATATAGGTCATTCATCATGTGGGCCCACCTTTAATGTCATCCATCCATCACATGGTCCCACATTTAAGATCCATTAACCACTTAGCCCAATAAACTCTTTATTATTATTATTTTTTTTAATGACACGCTCCAACTTATAAAATCAAAGCTTATTTTACTACTTTCTAAATAAATAAAATCCATAATTAAACATTTATCAAATAATCTAAAATCTTATTATTTTTTAGAAATAATCCAATAAACTCTTATTTATAAAAAAGCCAAATGTCTCCAAAGAGACCACTTATACGGAGACATGTTAAGGATGCCAGCTTCAGTGCTGGAAAGTCTCAGTGGGGCCCACCATGATGTATGTACTAATAAAACACATACATTATGGTGGGCCACAGAGCTCTGATGTTGGTATTAGAGGAGTCATTGCTGACTCATGGTTTGTGGAACGAAAATAAATAGGAGACCTTCTGTACTGTACACGTGTCAAAAATACCAACGTTGGTGCTGGAAAATCTCGGTGGGCCCACCATGACGTATGTATGAATGAGACACATACATCATGTGGGGCCCACAGAGATCTGATGTTGGTATTGGAGTCATAACGAGGCAAAATAATGGATCCGGCTCGTGGAACCGGAGTACATAACGGACTCTTTACACCGTACACGTGTCAAGGGTACAGTGGCTAGTGGTGGATTCGACATGGGCCCACCATGATTTATATGTTCTATCCACACCGTTCGTTTATTTTTTACATATTATTTTAATAATTTAACCTATAAATGATGCATATTAAAATCTCAGATGGACCACACCATGGGAAAACAGTGGTGATTGAACGTCTACCATTAAAAACCTCCTGGAGCCCACTGTAATGTTTATTTGACATCCAACCCGTAGATTGGGTCATACAGACCTGGATGAAGGCAAAAAACAAATATAAGATTGATCCAAAACTTTTGTAGACTTAAGAAGTTTTTAATGGTTAGAATTCAATCAAAGCTGTGTGGCCAACTTGAAATTTTGATCTACCTCAGTTTTGGGTTCATGCCATAAAATTATCTGGAAAAATGGATGGACGGCATGGATGAGACACATACATCATTTTGCGGTCCACAGAGCACCAATTGTTATGATGGGCCCACATAGCTCCGATGCTCCAGAATAAATAACATACCATCTGTACCGTACACGTGTCAATGCTATGAACGTCGGTGTTGAAAAATCTCTCTGGGCTGACCGTGATGTATGTATGAATAAAACAAAATACATTATGGTGGGCCCACATAGCTCCGGCGTTGGCAGTGGAGTAGTTAGGAGTTACCACCGCATACGAGTCAAAGTAATTCGGTCCGGCTCGTTGAACCAGCATAAATAAGAGACCCGCTGTACTGTACACGTGTCAATGATAGCAGAGAATCAGAACCATCCATGTATAGTAAAATATCTTGGATGGATTATATTTTGAAAAACGACAGAATCGGTGATCCTGTCCGCTTATTTTATGGTGTCCAATCCGACGGTGGAAAACACAAGTGGTTAAGAAGCGGACATTTCTTGTTTGGAAGTACAGATAAGTGATGGCAGGACTGTGTCATTTTTCAAACACCGGACATCCAACAGTGCGGCGCATAGTTAGGACAGTCTTGTGTTCACACATACCCCTGCCACGTGTACGGTAGAGATGGTCCCTTCCCTATCATATTCAGTCCTAACCAATTTTTCCACTTTCTTATATTTCAAGGATGTACCTACGTACAGTACATTCACTACAGGGAGCCACTTCGGTGGGGTGAATCCCTGACTGTGGGGCCCACCTTGATGTATATGTCATATATCCAGGCCGTCCATTTGTTTTCCAGATCATTTTAGGGTATATGCCCAAAAATTAAGTAGATCCGAATCTTAGGTGGATCATACCAGAGTAAACAGTGGTGATTCAACGGCCACCATTAAAAACTTCTTGGGGGCCACGAAAGTTTTGGATCATGCCGATATTCGTGTGATCCCTTCATCCAGGTCTATGTCACGTTATCAACAGCTGGGATCGTAAATAAACATTGGGGTGGGCCCCAAGAAGTTTTCAATGGTGGGTATTCAATCGCCACTGTTTACTGTGGTGTGGTCCACCTGAGATTTGGATCTGCCTCATTTTTTGGTTCCTGCCATAAAATGATCTGGCAAAACGGATGGACGGTTTGTATATAAGACACATACATCACAGTGGGCCCCACAGGCAGCGTCCTCCGCGTACCCGCTAGTGTGGTCCTTATCTGGTGGGCCAGGGCTTCTGAGGTGATGAAACAGATGAACGGCTAAGGAGAATACAACAAGAGTCCACATTCAATCTGAATATTTCCAATCTTGGGGAAATTTGGAGCATCTGTCATGGCCCATCCATGATGGGGACCATGAGATCGACGGTCTAGATCACGAGCTGAGGGGCCCAAATGCATGTTGGTTGGTCTTTGATGAAGCATTGCCCTTATGAGTAAATCTCAACGGTAGAAAACATGAGAGAGACAGCACACTTTAATTTGTGCACATGTGCAGAGTCCCGATCGCTCATCAGTGGGTCCCACCATGAAAAAACATGGACCAAAAATCAGTAAGGTCCACTTATCAGGTGGGCCACAAGTGTATGTTGAATATAGAATATTCGTCCTTTTTTTCCAGACGTCCATTTTTCTTATACATGTGGTGAAGTCCCCATGCGGTGGACAAGAAGATGCACCATTTATGTACAAATGGGGCCCATGGTTGGATAATCCAGACCGTTGATATTATTGTATTTACTGTGGATGGGGGTATTCCTCAAAAATCTCCACCACTGATTCTTCCTACTCTTTGATCAGTGGATCAAAACAGACACCAACCGTCCATACAAAAAAGCGTGCCTCCGTATACTGTATACTTCGACAGGCAGTGAATGAGGTAAATATTTGATGGCTAGGATCTTTCCATTCGAATTTCATGTCATTCCCCATATGATGTGAATCAGAAAAATCAACGGCCTGGATCAATTAATCGGGAGTCCCACTTGCACGAAATGAGCGCATCAGGGCCATACTCGCCAATGCATCAGGACTCTATGATTCCTCATCTCTGCGAGATGTGTGGTGCCATCCTTTAGAAATCCAGACCGTTGATCTGATGTGATACTTTTGGATGGCCCATTCACTAAATGACACCAGATTTAAAAATCATGTCCGGCAAATATGTGGCCTTTCTTGATTTGAATGTGAATGATTGGTGCATTTAATTTTCTTAATAGTCTATTTTCAGGATACAATTTGAACGGCCAGGAATTTCTTATGAAGGATATCTTCGCAGTGTAACATATTCGTGATGGGGCCAATAGGTAAACGGTCCAGATCACTGACCCAACTGTACAAACCGAAAACCCAAAGTACAATGTACATCGCATTCAAGCACACGTGCCTATTTGCATATGACATCTCATCCGTGAATAGGGTGGGCCCCACCTTATAGGTGATCCGGCACAAAACCAAGCTGCCGCACTGAAAACAATGTATGGCTTAGAAAGCTAGCCAAAGATCCACCTTTAACTCACACGTGTGGCCCACTGGATAAGCGACCTTTCCTGATTTAGAAAGCCAGCTGACATTCACGTTGAGGCCCACCTATTGCATGGCTCAGATGTCCCAAAAACATGTCAGGCTGGCACGTGCACGCTGTCGGTCAGAAATCAATTCCTCCCAACCACGATTTTGAGGACACCCAAACGCTGCCTAAGCTGATCAGATTGTATACCATAATATCCCAAATGGCTACTAACGATCCTAACCGTTCATTCTCTTACAACATTTTCACAAAGAAAGGAAAATGTCCGAGCTCTTTGGGGCCCACCATGTTGTATATGTGAAATCAACTCCATCCATCAGGTGATAAACCTTATTTTCAGCAAACATACAAAATATGAGACGCATTAAAGACTCATATGGGCCACATCAATGGGAGCAATGTAAGGTTGCAACTAAAATATCCTAGTTCACGTTTTGTGGCCTGCTTAAGATCTGGGTCAGGCAGATTTTCGAATATGCCCTTCATCCTCGTGAGTCATACCTGATGGACGGTTTTGATGAAAGATATACACCTTGGTGGGCCACAAACAAACTTATGGTTGGCTGTTGGCATCCCATCCCCATTGTACCTTGTTGTCGTGATGGATGGCATGGATTTCACATACATAACATGATGGGCCCCACAAGTTTTGGGTGTTCCTAGGCGCAGCCTAACTTAGGCGTCGTAGAGGATTCCGGTGGGCCATTCATGGCTTAGTGATCCAGACCATTGATTTGACAAGCTCTAGAAATGTTTAATACCACCAAGCCATAAGCCTCTCATCTTTTCATCTATTATCATAAAACCCCTCTTTTGTTATTACATCTAAATAAGCCCCAATCTTTTGATTTGACTGGATTTTGGGGTATTCAATGCTGCTGCCGAAATGACTAAGGCCGTGTTTGTTAACACTGAATTTTTGCACTTAACGTGGAATTGAAAAAAAAATTTATATTCAGACTTCAGATTTTAGATTCAAGGTACACATTTCAGATTCAGGCTTTGGACTTTAGATTTAACAAACGGGGACATAATTGTGATATAAACATCTATATTTTCATCCATTATTATAAAACCTCTCCTTTAGTAGTATGGGAACAGATTGGTGTGGCCCTTACCGCGGAATCCACTTTGATGTATATGCATTTTATATCAATGTAATGTAGGACGTGTATCTTAGCATGGGTAGATTAAAAGAAAGTAAAGTGAAAGTGAAAGTAATTTGTTACATTTGGGCCCTATCATATTTAGGGCATGGTGTAATTGGACCCAGGTGCATCATATTCAAAGAAATTTAATCTGAATAGAGAGAAATTTACATTTGAAGTGTGATTCCTAAATTGATTATAACTTTTGATTCATGCATCGCTATAAGACATGGACATAAGACCTATCAATCTTTATTGTAACAGGCCAAATGGGATCAATCGACTCACTTAATGAGTTGCATTTATATGTTTCGTGAGAAAATGCATACTTTCATAAAATTTTATTTTACTATTTTTAGTAATTTCAATTTTTGTCATATTTCGTTATTTTTAATAGTTTTAGATTTTCATCTTCTAAAAAACTTTCTTATAGTTATACTAGGACTCTTCCAGTGATATTTATCTAGACTTTTTATTTTTGGCTAATTAGGCTTTATACGAGTTTTACTATACCGGGTGACTTTCAATTAGCTTGGATTTTTGCTTTTTTTCAATAATTACGATTTAAGGTTTTATTTTTTCTTTATTACTGGTATGGGTGTCAATGGGTTGGATCAAGCCTGCAAAATCTGAATTTTGAATAAGGCTAACCCAACAGCCCAGCCTGAAATAGTTCAAAATACGGTCCAAGATTAACCTTAGGCCGCTGCTTGACAACCCTAAGTGGTGTAATTGAGAAATCATACACATGAGACATTATTCAATAAAAAAATATATTCAATTTCTATCTATTTTTCTAGTGGATTCAAAACTTTACAACTTGAAAAAGACGGTAATCCTTCTCTCATTATTTCACACTCTTCCCTGCGTCACCATGCCATTCATTTGTATTTTTATCTTTGTTAGATCATTTTAGGGCATGATCCAAAAAGAATAAATATCCAAATCTACGTCCCTACTCCATCATTAATGCATAGACGACCCATATATTCCGTTTTTTAAATTACATTAAGCATTAGAGCTTAATAAAATGCAATAGAATCAAAGTATATGAATAAAACACCTTGTAGTCACTGGAGCTCTCAAACTACCATTCTTGATTTGACTACAAACGACAACTACTCACTTGGGTCCTTACACTTACCCGGGTGGCAGACTCAAGGGTTCGAGTACCCACCAGTGGTGAAATCCCACGGCGTGTGTGCGCGCGTGTGCGTGTGTAAATAAATAATAATAATAATAATTTTATTTTAAAAAAAAAGAAAAAAAAAAAAACGACAACAACTCCCACCACGCTGGAATGGCTCGGGCAAGAGCAATTTGGCCAACAGCATAAATCTCTACAATTTTTTTGAAATGTTTCACTTTTCTACTGGACTCCACTTAAATTCTCAAAAAATTTCCAAAAATCTCTATAATTATTAGACCATTTTCTGCACCTCTTGATATCTCCACAGTTCTATACACTATCACTCTCTACCACTTTCCAATCGCTTTTTTCGTCTATTCTAGAATAGACTACACTAACATAAAAAAACCTCCCCAAAAGCATATCCTCATTCTTCCAATAGACTTTTTTGCTTCTTAGTAATCCTCCTTAGAACAATAGCAGAGCACCAGTTTGTGATCTTAGACCATCGATCAACTAATCAAATGATGGGGATAGCTATAGCAAAACCATACAAACCATTCAGTCTACCAGTATAATTTCCTACTCAAAATGGATTTTCTTTTCTTTTTAATTTCTGTTTTTTCTACCATATTGATTGAAAGTTAAATGGTAGTGACAAAAAAAAAAAAAAAAAAAGGGTAATAAAGGATACAAATGGAGATGGCCCACTTAATTGTACAGGCAGGATGGCCCACTACACTTACGCCTGGAATCAATAGGGAAGAAAAATTGGCCTATCACATTATATATATGTACACTGTGAGATCTCTCATAAATGGCTTGGCCTCCTTTTACCTGCATCTGTTCTCATTCTCTTTACAGGTTTAGCCCACTGGGCCTCTTTTAGACCCCCTGACCTGCCACCATCATTGCCCTGCTGGGCCGGCCACTTGTGCGGATGTGCCACCTGCTGGGGTGGTTGATAGGTCCTCACTGGGCCGACCTTGACACTGCGAGGCGTGCTGACAGGAGACATTGGGCCACTCCTTGAATTGACAACAAGGGCCTTGTCCCGGTCTTTCCTCTTCTTCTTGCAGATGACCAGATCTCCTGGGTGGGTCAGCCACGGGGCATCATCTGGTGGGCCATGATCCCGGCTGCTGCTACTGCTGGCCAGCCTGGATTCCTTGTGGGGCTTGGATGGGTGACCCTGGGTCCTGGCGTCTATAGTGGTGGGGCTGGGCCCACGTTGCAATTGCCTCATGGGACCCTGCTCTGGTTCAACCTCATTGATCAGCTTGTGCCGCTTGGTGTGGCTGGCCACGGCCTGCCTCGGGGAACGGGTGACTGTGGCTCCAGGGCTCGAAAATGTGAGGGCACTTCTTGCTTCCCGGAAATCAGTGTCCGGGAATGCAATCTTCATTATGTCAAAGAAGAGATCATGTAGCTTTCTCGCTTCAGATCTCACCTGCACCAATATTTACACAGCTTCAGATCCCTAGGGGCATGCATGCCATTCTCCAATCAAGCAGTTACTTTTTAGTGAACTGAATATGCAGAGTCCCATCTTTAATTCAGCCAGATGGTTCACATGTTGGGCCCCATGGTGGATGAGAGAAAAATCCCAAAAACCTCCCCCAACGGACTTTGCCCCGCATTAAATAAGGTCCATTGGTTATAAATGTCCCAATGTACTAGACTATTAGACACCGCTTGATTGTAATCAATCTATGTAATATTCTATTCAATTGCACCTGTGAGAGTTGGGTGTTTTCATTGTTGAACCCCAGCCCAGATAAAGGAGGGTGGTTGTGTGCTTGGCAGCTGGTGTCACGAACAATACGACATTCCAAACTCATGCTAGAGCATCTGAAGATATGGCCCTTGATAGCCGACCCCAATTAGATGGGATAAGGCTTATGTGATGATGATGGTTATAAATGTCCCATCTTCAACAGTTGGTTACAATGAATCATCTGATGTGGGAGATCTTACGGAAGGGCCCCATCTTAATGCACAGAGAGAGAGAGAGAGAGAGAGATGATCATCTACAAGTGACTGTACTCGTGGTGCAGGACATTTTCAGCCAGAAGATGCAAAAGAGGGGAGAAAATCATTATTATTTTTTTCATCTTGTGACTAAAGAAAGTGGTATAGGCACCTGCAGGTGATCAGGCCTAAAAAGGAACCAGGAAGGAAAATTAAGGCAGTCTTGCAATACAATATTCAACATGAGATATTATCGACATGTCCAACATACCTCGTGAGAGTATCCGCAATACTGAGCTGCACTCTTCAACATCAACTGCACGTCCGACACATACTCCATCACCCCATTATACTCTAACCTCTCCACGCGTTGATCAATCCTCCGTAGATCTAAGAGATTATTCGCAGCCATGTAACTTGGGTGTTCACTCTTCCAAAACTCCGTTAGGATTGGCGCAATCTGATGACCATCTTTATTTACTCTTCTTTGGAACTTGCTAGTCACATTCTTGCACTGCGAAAGAATGAGAGCGGACTTAGCTACTTCCACATGAGCACAAGGATCTTCAATATCACGCATGGCATGGCATGGCATATCATCTTCTGAACACCTTTGTAACAAATATTGCCCAGATTTTTAAAAATCTCATAACATTCTTGCGAAATTTAGATCAAACAATATAATAGCGATAGCATTGCGAGATTTTCAAAATCTTAGCAATTTTATTTTCTTGATTTTAAAGCAAAATGTGTTCAACACAGATTAGAGAAACCATTTTATACCTATATTTTGCATGCAATTATTAATTTATGATAAATATTAATTAAATATTTTATTTTCGGCAATATCTTCCCAATAATATTGCGAGGAAAAAAAAAAAAAGAATTCTGGAAATCTCCTGAGAAATTCCCCGGCCAAGAAATTGCCGAAAACAAGATTTGTCACTATGCGACCACCATGTTACCATGCCCACCAACAAAAATGCATGCATACATACAGATGACATGCAGCTAAACACATAAAGGGCACCATGCCTTCCATTTTGCATTCAAGTACGGTACACTTCCATTCAAGATTGTGTTACATTGGGATGATTTGACAATGCGGTTCTTAATATTGGAACTATCATCACACAACGTAAATATCGAGTTGAGTTCCATTTCATAAGTTGCAGTTTCCTATTCTTTAAACTACTCAAAATCCATATCATGTCTTTTGAGATGATTAGAAGATTAGCTTTTTTATGATGAATGTAACCGTGACGAGGGTTCGATTCCCCTCCCCAGGATTACCTGATGCACGTGGTTTGCGGGTGATTGCGTGCATCCGTAGGGAATAGTCTCGCCTCAAAATGGGGCGGGGACACCCTGAAGTGATTCAAAAAAAAAAATGATGAATGTAACCGCTAATTCGAAGATGCATACCTTTCTTTGAACAATGTCCGACATCTTTGTGCCAGAAAATACAGGCCCACCTGTGTTCATAGCTTTACTGTTCCAGCCTTCTCTAGAGTGTTCTGCCGAATCCGCAGCAGGGACTCGCAAACTATTCGACTTGCAGGGTTTTGGCATAACATGCAATTTCGAAGAACCTGGAACCTTTCGTGATGTCAAGTTGCGCCTCTGTTTTGAAACTGAGTCACCTGGATCATGCCTATCAGCAACAGGGTCGCTGAATCCCTCGAGTTCGGGATTGATCCTTAATTGTGCTTCATATTTATGGTCCATTGATGAGGGCAGTTCAGAAGCACTCCCACGCTGAGGGAAAAGCTTTTCACCATTAGATTTCTCTTCAAGCCTTTCTAAATTAGACCTAGGACGAACGCGAATGCTACGCTTCCGCTTTATTTTTGGTTGCAACACCTGTTCATCCTCGCCATCATCTCGTTCATGAATCCAACTTCCAGATTGTTGGAGTTCCATGTGAGAATCACCTGACCCTGCAATTTCTCCTTCCTCTAGATCATCACCCTGGCAAGAATTTGACAATAAAATGAGCGAACAGGAAAAAGTACTCACTCATGTAATGAATAACAGTTACAAAGAATAGATATTTGAAGAGGTAGTCCACAACCCAGGCCGAGAAATGTGAGCCGTTCAGGTTTCAGTTTTTACAAGTGAGCTCGTGGTTTAGTGATCCAAACCGTTGAGATGATGGGCTCCAATGTGGATAACAAATGCAACAAAACTCTCCAACCTAGAAAATCCAAATCCTAAACCTCCAACTGGTTGCGAGCAAATAGATGTTTAAGAAATAAAATACTGCAAGTCCATATTCAACCAAAAGATATTCAAATATTTGAAGGCGGCATCTTTCAATCTGGGACTTTTGGTCCATGGGACATTGTAAACTTCCTACACTAGGACCGATCAGCCATAGACTGGGACTGATCAACGGTTTGAATCACAGAATCATAGGCCACCTGTACTAACTGACAACCAAACTGTACCCCCACAAAACTCTAGCTCAAGCATTGTAAAGTATCTCTTTGAGGAAAGGAGACATACCATCCTTCTTGTGAGAGAGCCCGGCCGAGCATCTAGTGCAGAAAGAGATCCAAACTTCTGGGAAGATATGGAAGGGGTTGCAGTCTGAGCCAGTCTTCGACTTCCAGATGAAGATCCTGACGAACCTGCTTCATACATATGATTGCTTCTAGCACCCTCTAATTCTCGAGGAAATTCATAGGGGCCACCATCGCAGGCTGGATCCTCATCTTCCGACTGATCCTTATTATTGGGTGGTGCACCAACTGCCACACTAAGCTCTTCATCTTCACACTCTCCAATTTCTCCCTCTTCTTCATGCAAAGAATACCCATTCTTCTCGTCTGTACTTGCTTCAGAATCTTCTAAATTTTCATCGTCTATCTCCAAGTACATGGAATACTTTTTTATTCCGGAGGAACCCCTTGGCCGCCCCCTCTTTCTCTCGGTTTTGGTAGGAGATACATAACCAGGCGTTTCACTTGGTTCTATGCCAAAATCAACAACTAAACCGTCCTTTGGTGGCTTCTTAGATAGAGTAGCTATAACAGCATTTACTTCTCTCGTTCCAGCTCGAAGCCATTTCGGAACTTGATTGTACTTGATCATCTCCTCCGTCCAATCAAACTCTTCATCCATCTGATTGAAGAGCTCTCTCTCTTCTTCACTCCGAGCTATCATGCGATTCACCTCCTGTAGTGAGGGAACATCATGAACATTTTCTTGACACCTCTCCTCGTCATGCAACAATGTTTCTAAAGTCAAACGCCTCTCTTCATGTGTAGTGCGCTGATCAAAGCGCCCAGCATTTATGACCTCATCTGCCATATCTATCTTATATTGTTGAATATTATTGCGGATAAGGCTCTCAATGGATCCCATGTATCGACCCTTACCCACAAGATCATCCTCTAAATCAACTGAACCACTGTTCCTCAATTCATCTTCTTTCTGATAACTAGAGATTTTGTCAACAACTGCTTCCATGTATATGACTTTGACCTCTCTCTTCTGTCCAATGCGATGAGCCCTAGCAACCGCTTGTTCTTCATTTTGGGGATTTGGATCAGGATCATATATGACAACAGTGTCAGCAGATTGAAGATTCAGGCCTCTTCCAGCAGCACGGATACTAAGCAAGAAGATAAAGCAATTGGAATCAGGGGCATTGAAGTCCACAATAGCTGATTCACGATCTTCTAGGCTAGTCGTCCCATCAATTCTTCTGTAGACGAGCCGTCGCCATTGCAAGTACTCCTCAAGTATATCAAGAAGCTTTGTCATGGTACTAAAGAGAAGCACACGATGTCCTGCTCTTTGAAGTTTTATGAGAATCCTATCTAGGATCCATAGCTTTCCACAAGATCTCACAAGGAAGTCTTTCGAGAAGTCACTGAAATAAGGGTAATTAAGCAAAGGATGATTGCAAGCTTTTCGCAACTCCATGCATCTGTTGTTAAGATTCTTATACTTCTTGACCTGGTACATTGGATTCTTCTCGACCCTCCTTTGCTCGTCCTCAGGATCAACTCTGATAGTACCAGTAGATTTGATCCAATCATATATGGCACCTTGGATTGCAGACATTTTACACCTCAAAACAATGGAGACCTGCCCAGTAGCCCAAAATCAATACAGTTATCTACCATAGACAGACCTTAACCAGGTATGACTAGGGAAGAAAACATACCTTGGGAGGAAGTGAACCTTCCACATCTTCGACACGTCGTCTGAGCATAAACGGCTCCAGAATTTGATGAAGACGGTGTATGATGATGACTTTCTTCTCGGTCTCAAGCCAGTCATCCTCCGCACTTTCTGAAGAGCCATCCTTTTGAAAGGGCTTCGAGAACCAATCTTGGAATGCCTTGCGATTATCAAATACTTCTGGGAGGAGTAGATTTAAAAGGGACCAAAGCTCCTTCAGATCATTCTGGAAAGACATGATCAACTCAATCAATAAAAAAAATAAATTCCATTTGGTCAACAACCTAAACCATAGCAAAATAAATAAATAAATAATAAAAGAAAGATGAAAAGAAAAGAACCACAGTTGTAAGAGGGACAAACAGAATCTTTTCCCTGAAAATTTGAAGATTAGCCATTGTTTCCAAGTGTGACATCTCTGACTAGATACTTCATTTTACCCTAAAAAGGTACCTACTTAGAAGGAATGGATCACTAGATATTCCCTGGGATACTTCACATTTCCCATCCTTTATGTACAAGAACAACCTCACTCCCAGGTCTTCTATGGAGAATATCCATTTTCCAAGCCCATGTACTTGCATGTTAATATGCCCATTACATTAATAGCGTGACTGGAGAACACTCAACTATGAACACAAGATGAGATGATCAGTAAATCCACTTATCCGACTTTACATGAACTTTAAATCTCTTTTTAAGTTTCTCCTCTTCAAAACAACTTAGAAGCAACAGATCCTTTCGGAGACCAGCCAGACCTTCACTAAGAAGATCATATAAACCTGTGTAATTTAGTGCATTTTTCAGATTTCATGGCATGCCTCAACTCCTCAGGCCCATGCTAACCTTTGACATTCTTCAACATTCTGAAAGGTTCTGACTCTTTAATTAATTTGAAGATGGATTTCTTTGAATTCCCATCATACTTGGTAGAAACTTCTCTGTTAACAGGAAAAGAAATTTACAAACAAGTGTCACTTGTAATTTTATCTTCAAACTTGCTCCACACTAGCTCTAATAAGAAGGTGGGAATTGGGAAAAGGTGCAGGCAGAGCTTCCAAGAGATACAAAGCCAACCTACAGTTCCGCAACACATTTAAGATTCAGATTTGGATTTGAAGAATGAAGAGTGGCTTCTGCAGTTTCATTTATCAGTAACCACAATTTAATCGAAGAACAACGATACACAGCAATCCAAGGCAATGAATATGGGGAGTTGGGGACCCACACAAAGGGTTTGCCTATCCCCGACTTCCGCTAAGTTATCAGCTAGATCATTGGCCTCCCTAGGACCAAGGATAAAAGAGATCAGAGGGACTTCACCATATCTTGTTGTGACCAACAATGTACTCTTTTCCAAGGTGCAGGGCAATAGCCACAGGTACAGGCCCAAGCCCACTGGTCCAAATTAGACATAATCCAGTTCTATGGCCTTAAACCCCACATGGTTTGAATCCACCAAGGTTGGTGGTCCTTAAACCATGAGGGCAAGTGTCATGGGACTGATCTACAAAAATAACCAAACTGTTCGGCCTAAGGTTCATGGACCCTACTATGGCCAATTGCCAAGAATTAGAAGGTAAGGGAACAAGGGAACAAAACAACATAAACAGTACAGTCGTCTGTGGCTTCTCTACAATGCTAAGGGGTTGTCTTTAAAAAGAGTGAGATGTGGTTACAATGTAATTACATCCAGCTACAACTGCTGCCATGTGTCTAGGGTCCTTTACCAATATGTGCGCCAAGCCCAATGACTGAGCACCAACTCTCATAAGTCATAACAGCCCTTCCTGCCATAAATAACTTCCCACTTCCCCGTCCGATTGATTGCCCGCATGGCTGCTGGATTCCAAGCATGTGCTCCCAACTCCCAAAACTTGCATCATGTTGTTGCACTTGCATTGCAATAGTCTAACTGTGCAACTGTCTGTGTGCCACATTTAACATGTGCCAACCCAAAACATCTGTCCACCAGTAATTGGGAAGTCGCTTCTTGGTTCTTTCCACTAGTGGTCACATTTGTTACTGCTCACTCATATATATCCTTAATCATGTCAATATATCCTCTTGAAACTCCATTCTTTTCCAACACCCACCAGATTAACTCTCTAGGGACCCTATCATAAGCTTTCTCTGCGTCAATAAAAACCTATGTGGAGAATGGAGATCCTTCCTCCTCTCCCTATATTTCTCCATTGATTGACTACATAGAAGATAGCTTTAGTGGTAAACCTCCCTAGCATGAAAGTAAGCCGATTTTTTGATCCATTCGTCCCATAATTCTCAATCACTCTCCCTATATTTCTCTGATACATTCCTCCTCTCCCTATATTTCTCAATCACTCTTTTACAAAGTTTTGATAGTATAGCTCATAAGTTCAATCCCACAATAGTTGGTGCAGCTCTATGTCTCCTGCCATAAATAACTTCCATTTCCCCAACTGATTGATTGCCCGCATGGTTGTTGGATTCCAAGCATGTGCTCCCAACCCCCAGCACTTGCATCATATTGTTGCACTTGCACTAGTATGCCTGTGCAGCTGTCTGCATGCAACACTTGGCCATGTATGCCAACCCAAAACATCTGTCCACCAATAACTGGGAAGTCACTTCTCTACACTAGTGGTCACAGTTGTTATTGTTCCCTCATACATATCCATATTCATGTCAATATATCCTCTTGAAACTTCATTCTTTTCCAACACCCACCAGATTAACTCTCTAGGGACTCTATCTTAAGCTTTCTCTACGCTAATAAAAACCATGTGAAGATCCGAGGGTCCCCACTCATGACTCAGTGGCAGACCCCATGCGTTTCAACACTGGGGTCATGTGTTCGAATACCCATGTGGTGTGTGTGGATGTGAGGGCGTGTGTAAAATATACAATAAATAAATAAAACTTAAGAAAATTAAAAAGCCTCCCTAGCATGGAACTAAACCAATTTTCTTATACATTCATCCCATGCCTTGGTCTTTGCTTAATCACTCTTTTCCAAAGTTTTGATAGTATAGCTCATAAGTTCAATCCCACAGTAGTTGGTGCAACTTTGTGTCTCATTTATTCTTATAAATAGGTACCATGATACTTTTCCTCCATCTGGCATTTTCTTTGATCTTACAAACTCGTGAATTTTTTTTAAGGTGAGAAACACACACCACCACCCCACGCACACATGGGTTCTCGAACCCTTGACCTCATATATGAGACACAATGTCTACCACTTAACTTGGTGAACAACATTGTCAACCAAAATAACTCAATATCTCCCATACACTTCCAAACCTTTATTGGTATACGGATACCATCTAATCCGAGGGCCTTTCCTGTTTTCATCTTTCTCAAAACTTCTTTCATTGAGATTAGTGTTTTAAATAGCGAATAGTGTTCACCCCTCTAAAGCATGAAGCTTGAGCTACATAGCATGGACCGTAAGCTACACGCTACTTTCAGACTTTTTAGTTAAAGCTGTGCTTGGCTGCACCATATATATATATAATCATGATATTTTGCACTAAAGTTGAATAACGATGAAATTTAATGATATTTTGTGCAACTAAACATAGCCTAAAATAATAGGCAAAAAACAAAGGCAAAGATTAAATTATAAAGGTAGAGAAAAAGCAACCTAACTGATTTAATACTATTACTTATATTATTTTACTAAAATTATTGAAAAGATTAACTATTTTTTATTTTTAAAAAATGAAAATGCAACAAATCACTAAAAACATTAACTAATTTTAATTTTTTAGTGAAAAATAACTTCTAGTGTAAACTACGTAGCACGTACCATAGGCTATGTGGCGTGTCGCATATGCAAAATTAGCATATAGCATAGGCTACACGTGACTTGAACTATTTACACAAGCTATGTGGCATTAAGGCTAAGCTATGCTACGTAGCGTAAGCTACATGCTATACAACGAAGCTATTTAAAATAGGGCATCAGATATCCGAATACTACGAAAGTATTTATAGGCTCTGACATATTTGAGTTCATGGTTCCTTCTATCCCTATGCTATTAGTGTTATTGTCATTTAAGGTTCCAACCTTTCATTGATCTCATTGTACTTGATTAATACCCTCTAGTCATCACTCTTAAAGCATTTAATATCATCTAGGTCCTACTCTTCCTCTCTCTCATTTTTGTAAGTTTCAAGACATCTTTCTCACCTTCACTCATCAACAACTATTGTAAAGATCATCCTAAGCCTTAAGTTTAGCTTCACTTAATACTTTCCTAACAATCTTTTAGGCATTTCTTTATTGTTAGTAAACCAATCTCAAAATCACTTCCAAGTCATCAGGATACAACACCAAACTGCATTTTCCAACCCACTCCCACACGTAGTGACACATCCTTGGCTACACCAACAATTGGTCTCTAAGACCATTACTTTATTTGATACGACCTTGGCCTTTAACAACTATAAAGCCCAATTGTGTGACATTCTTATTAGCAACAAAGTTGTGAGTGGCACCAATACCTACCATCGCTCGAACAATATGCCATTGGATACTACCTCAAATACCAACAATTGCAAAGTATTCACCCTATTGGCCTGTTTGGGAGCCTTGTATTTGGAATGCATTGGAATCCAAATCACAATTACAATGGAATCAAGGTGATTCTAAATTATCCGTTGTGTTTGGCAAGAATGCATTGGAACTGTTTGGAAGCTTGTATTTTGAGTGCATTGAAAATCTTTAGTATATTCACAAGACCCGAATTTGATTAATTAAATCAACTTTAATATCCCAAATTAGTATACATGTGTGATATTTGATAGAATGATTGTAATAGGGCCATTGAAATATATACTTTGGCCAAAGATGAGGAAATTTTGAGCCTCAAGTGGACCACAAACGTAAGGATCACAAACAAGCAAGTTGACAACGTTTTGTAACCATCCATTTAGATGGCCAACATTTGGACAGTTGGATCATTCTATTGATGTGATTTTCGTGTTGTAGCCAATCGTCGGATTGTTTTGGGGTATCACCAACATGCCATGTGTACAACAAATTAGTAGCCTAGTGACACCTTTGTTACATGTGCGACTCTCCTATTTTTAAAAGGGAGCCAAAAAAGGCATTTCGCTCAGATTACACTCGAATCATAGCAAAAAGGTGAGATTTCAAAATGCTAAAATTGTGCATTTCAAATACCTTTGATTCCATTTACCTCCGAATACTTGGCCGCCAAACAAAAAAAGGCGACTTTTGGATTTGAAAGACGCCTATTTACTCTCAAATCCGGGCTTCCAAACGACAACGCATTGACTTTCTCCTTCTTTGGACAAAATCCCATGCTTGATGAGGACCCTTACAAATGAAACAACCAGAGTTTGCCTTGAACACTTCCCCTGCTGTCCGTCCATAAGAGATGAGTATTTTTTCTCTTGGCGTGATTTATTCCTAACCTTGGAGGATTTGTCCTAATTCTTTTCTGATCCAGTGGCATTTTACTTTGTAGTCCACCAGACTATCAGCCACAGATATCGACGAGGCAAGATCTTGCACATCGTATTTCCCTTGCAAACATGGTTGGAACCAAACATGAAATTGAACAGTTAGTCATCCTCTGACACTTCTTGACATCCCACGTCAAAGACTGGAATTGCTCTCTCAAAAAAAAAAAGAGAGAGACTGGAATTGCTTGACAAATTCACAAACCATATCCAAATGTTGTGATTTTCACAGAGAACCCAGAGCCACATTGCATTGAAGGAACGGCTCCTTCAGGTCACTCTTCAAGACGGTCCGAGTAGCAATTCTTGAATGGATCACATCATCAACATGAATTCTCCACGACTTTGCATTCCCCTGAAACATACATGTGATGGTAACCATTTCACTTTCAGGTGTATGGGCATCCTTGAAATACCATTCCATACCCCCACAAAAATTTTCCAACCTCAGCACTCTGCAATCTACTGTAGGGAGTCAGTTCAGGCACTCTCACCCTGTACACTTCGCCACTAACAAAAGACCCAAGAACCGCACACTTCACAATAGCCAACTCATTGGCCAGATCTTCCAAGCCTTGAACTGAGCAACCAAAGACTTTTCTAGCAGTTCAAGCCTTTTCCATGAACATGACCAATTGCGACTCATATGCCAACGATCCTTCTGCAGTGGCCACCAGCGACATGACTTGCTCCTTGAGATGAGTCAAACAATTCTTTAATTGGTCCATCGTGCTCCCACCAACCATCAACAAGAGCCAGTCCCGTGTCCATCAACAGGGCTCTGATGCCGAAATGTTAGGGGGCTGGCCTACGATAAAAACCAAACAGTGCAGCCTAGGTTTACAGACCTTAGTAAAGTCAAAGGAAACAAAAGTTACAAAGGCAACAAGATCTTATGGACTCTGGCCCAACCATTCGATACTTCACTAAGGGAAAATGGCATATATAGTAAACTTGCCCGTAGTTTTTCTACAATGGACAAGGGGTTGTCTTAAAAAGACATGTTTACAAAGTAGCTACATCTAGTTGCAATTGGTGCCATGTATCTAGGGTCATTGCCATGTGTGCCAAAGCCAATGACCAAGGGCCAACTGTGATAACAGCCCTCCCTGCAATACCTGAACATAAATAAATGCCTTCCATTTCTCCATGTGACTGATTGCCCACATGGGTACTGGAGTCCAAGCATGTATTCACAACTCCTGGCATTTGCATCCTAACTGTTGCACTGGTCCACCTGTGCAGCTCTGTCCATGTGCCACAGGCCACATTTGCCAACCCACAACATCTGTCCACCAGACCTGTCTACGGTAAGTCAAAGACATGCCCAACTCGTCACTACTGACCACGGGGGTTACAAGAAGCCCTTACAATCATGAATAACACCACCTAACCCAGATTGTCCAAAGCACTCCCATCCACATTTAACTTCCAAGTACCTGGAGAGATCCAATCTACCTACTATAGTTTCCATTGTACATTTCCAAATTAATCCGACTGCAATGGTGTCTACAACCATGAGTTTGAAACCACATCCAAGAACACAGTTGTTCTCACAATATCCAATAAATAAATAAGCAAAAGCAAATTCACATGAGGACTTTACAATGCAGAATATATGCTATGTAGAAACACTGGCAAAGCTTACAGTAACCACTGTGATGATAGCTCTCTACAAAAATCAATAGTTTCAATGCCTTTATAGCAGGCAACCACTGAATTAGAAGCCGCCAGTCAAGTACAAGCTATTGTACTGTTAATACATCCATCGATAGCAGGGTATGTGAACTTCAATAGTGGTGATATTGCATTTTATTATTGCGATTAATTTAGTCTCTGCCCCAAAGTCGGCATCTCACGATTGTCTGTGTTTACATCAACCAATGAAAGCAATCAAATGAGAATCCAGAAAAGGCTACAAAGGAGTAAGAGAGCTACAAGACAGATCGTACAATAGACTACAAAGTTTTCTATAATTGCAACATTAACTTTTACACGTGCTTAACTCCTAGGTTACAAGCTGTAATAGATGAAAAATGGTAAAAGGTCCATGTACCTCAGAATTAGTCCAGGTCTTCTATTTTTTTCTTTTTTTGAGAAATAAGACGGGTTCAAAATTGATAATACGGTTATAAGAATTTTATTATATAACATAACCATCTCAAAAAAGTTCTATTTCTTCCTCTTTTTGAACTTGATAACCTCCAAAGACAATATAAAAAAGAGTTAAAAGGCTACTGAGCAAACCTGTAAGGGAGTCCCAGTCAGAAGCAACCGTCTCTGGCAACGATACCTATCAAGGTCACGTGCCAGAACTGATTCCCTATCTTTCATACGCTGAGCTTCATCAATTATAATATACTTCCAGTCAACTCTTGATAGCTTTGCACGATCATACATCACAAACTCATAAGTTGTAACGAGTACATTAAACTTCATGGCACTAACCACCTAGAGAACACATATCAAGAAAATAAGGTTCAGCAAAATAACTAAATGGGCTAATATGTATTTTGAGATGTAAGAATCTGAAAATGAGAACCTCGGAAGGGTAAGGGGGTGTGTGTGTGTGTGTGTAAGATTTCTGTAAAAGTGAGAATCCCTTCCAAGAAATCATGCACTGTGGAGCTCCATGGGACATGATTAATACCAATTTGGCTACAAAAGGAGCAAAATAGATGCTTCAGGAATCTCATCTAACAAAAAATTCAATAGGTAAAGGCTGTTCAGCTGAATAAAAAACCTCATCCCGATCAGTGCGGCAAATCCACGGATTTGGTAAATGAATCAAAGAAAATGGCATCACAAAGACCACAATAAAAATACAGACGCACCAATCAAGAACAGATTCTAGAATATTAGCAATGAGAAACATATCAAGCTGAATTAATAGCCTCTTTTATAACAAATGGCATTTATTTTATGAATGGGAAAATCTTTATTATAACAAACAACATTGTTAAAGTTGCGGGGCTTCTTGAGTCCAAAGGAAAATCTTAGGATTATGATTGGTTCTTCAGATGGATATACATTGTTGCCACCTATCAAGAAGAATGCCATTTGACACCATCATAGCTGCTGCAGAATAAAAAATAAAGCTGCATAAAAAGAACAAACTGATGCATCCATGACTGCTTGTAGACAACCATATGAACATGTTGTAGGTGATTGGTCAAAAAATATAGAACTGCCCATGAAAAACAAGGGAAATTTTGTGGATCCTACCTGAGAAAACAACTTTGAGCGTTGATCCTTTCCACCAACGTAAAAAATGCATGATGCAGAAGGCAGCCAACTGTGCAGCTCACTCTGAAAAGACAAAAGATGTTAGCCAGCAGAATAATGAAAGCGATGCCAATTAATAAACTTGAAAAGAATAATTTGACCTTCCAATTAACCAATACAGCATTTGGAACAATTATAAGATGAGGCCCATAGTTCCCTTTGAATTCCATCAAATAAGCCATCAATGCCATGACCTGTTCATAGAAGGTACATTACTTTTATCTCAACTCAACTCATTTAAAATAATAGATGGATATCAAAGCACCTAAAGAAGCAACGACTCACGATTAACCCACCAATTAAATGCACAGAATAGGCAACTCAAACTGGACATCTTATAATGAGTCGAAGATATTAATAGTGGTATCCACCAGCATATTTGCCTGCCATTCAACCATTACCCATAACGACTGCTATGGCCAGACAACAGTCTACTTCTTTTTTGAAAAAGAAAAACTGAAAACAATTAGAAATTTTCCAAAAAAAATGAGAAGATTCCAATTTTTTTTCTGGCTTTGAACATGTTTATGATCATGCAACGACTCGTTCTTTAGTAAGAATGTTATCTCAGGCTACCTGATGATTTTATTAATTTGAGAGGCTAGACTTAATTCGAAACTCCTACATTTAATTTTATCAATGATTCAATATGAATAAGTTTATATGAGCATGAATCTAGTGATGAGACAATTATATTTTAAAATTAAATTCGGATGAATAGTTTTGGGCCACTTTGAGACCACTTGAATGCCCCCAAAATGGCCCAAAATTCATGCAATATGTGGAACTCATCCCATTAATGCACATCTCTAAGAGCCTGTTTGGTTCCTTGAAATACCACGGTTATGTGGTGTAAAACTCACATCATTACTCCCTGTTCCCGATTGGATAAACCAAGCTGTCAAATCATAGTTATCCGTCGGAATAACCACCGACTTGGATGGGCAGAGGCGCATTGATGTGGCATAGTTTCGTGGGCCCCACCATGATGTATATGTCATGTCCACACTATCCATCCAACCTATGAGATCATTTTATGGAAAGAGACGAAAAAATGAGGCACATCCAAAGCGGAAATTGACCACACCACAAAAAGGAGTTGAGATTGAATGCATGCCATTGAAAACCTCCTGCGGCTAATAAAAGTGTTGGATGAAGCTGATATTTGGGGTCACGCCCAAAATTGATATTGTAAAATGGATGGACGGTGTGGATATAACACATATTAGGCAAATTTTATCCATGTGTATCTAATCACGGTGAATACTTTACATGCATATCAAAAATTAAAGCTGCGAGAGTGGTACTAGTATTACATACGATTTTACTTCGGACTACCATGGTAGTGATAATCATTACCCATTTACATTACATTACAGCACATTATTGTAGTAATCTTTGAAACAAACAGGCCCTAACCATTTGATACTATTTCCCTTAAGAAAATTGTGGGGAAATCAAATATTAAATTCGGATGAATAGTGTCAAGACAATTTAGGACTACTCGAATGCCTCCAAGAATTTAGGGAGGCCAGTGGTTGTGGTGTGGGAGGGGGTGACGGAAAAATATCAAAGGCAATAAGCATCTTGGAAAAGTAGTTTGTCTTTGGGTGGAAGAATTGAGGATTAAATCAGTTTTCTCTCCCCTTCCCATCTTCCCGCCATCTATCTTGAGAAGTCTAGTCAACAGCGAATAAGATCAAAGCCCCATCTATAGGCAATTCTTATGAATGATTGGGATAATGCTCGTAAATTCCACCTCATCGCTTGGTAAGTCAACCAGAAATGGTGGTTTGGGGTATCAAAGATATTCACTCGAGCAACATTAATCCACTAGCCAAGAGGGTGTGGAGATGGGTAATGGCACTTTGTCACTGTTGAGGTCCATTCTAGTCGTTAAGTATGGACCTATCGAAAACAGGTGGGACAATAAATAAGCTAATGGCATATCTAGATCTCGTATCTAGCACGTGATTTCCTTAAGTAGACGTTTTGTTCTTTGTGTGGGCGATGGATTGAACATGCGGTTTGGGAAGACCCCTGGTGCCTGGAGATTCCTCTAGCAAATAAATACAAATCATTGTATTATGTTGCATCTAACAAAGGCTATGGTTAGTCGGTGTTTCAAGTGCCATGGGGAATTAGTGGTGTGGTGTCCAGTATCTCAAAGGGACCTTAAAGACTCTGTGGCAGCAGAAGACATGCGCTTGTTCAAAGTTTTAACCTCAGCTTAGATTCCCATCCGTGGCAGGGATTAAAGATCATGTGCGTTAGATACTGAGGTGCGTTCTCAAGTCTCTCGTGGATTTCATCACTAAAGATTGTAATTATGGGGCTTCCAATTTCTCTAGAGTTTGGTC
Source organism: Magnolia kwangsiensis (assembly GCA_037074715.1). Classification (NCBI taxonomy): domain Eukaryota; kingdom Viridiplantae; phylum Streptophyta; class Magnoliopsida; order Magnoliales; family Magnoliaceae; genus Magnolia; species Magnolia kwangsiensis. The sequence continues at coordinate 86,530,152 of CM073588.1, forward strand.
AGCTCCAATAATACCACTGAAGAAAAGCACTCGTGTGGATTGCCAATCTCAAGAAGAGGTTCACTTGGACCACCAAAAATCCACGGGGTGGTCGTTGTCAAGCAGATGACCCTTATGTTGTTAGTTCGAAGAAAATGTTGATCACCCCATGCTTCACTACAACTTCTCCTAATAAGTGGTCAATGACTTTGTCTAAATTTAGGATTCTTTGGTTCTCCCTAAATTGGTTTTGAAGGTAGTCTCCAGTTGGGTTGGTTTGGGTTGGGGACCTTTCAGTTGCAAATTATGGCATATAGCAACGCGAGATACCTTGTAGTCATTGTGGATTGATAGAAATAATCGCATATTCAAAGTTAAGGGGCTATATGCTCTCCATAATGTCAGTGATCAAATAAGATATTTTCATCAACATCAGGTTGACTCGAGTTGATCAGGCTTTTAAGGGTTGTTCCGTCACAATGATGAAGTGCAAGTGGGCCAAGTTCTCCAATGTTATCATCCTCAAAAGACAGATGATGCCAGATGGACTGCTCTCCCATCTAAACTTCCTTCAAAGCAAACTTAAATGCATGCATGTTCCTTGAGTAGCCCTGGCCTGGCGGGAAGTGGAGGTCTAGTGCGCAATGATAGGGGGGAGTTAACCAGGTCGTCAAAGTGATTTGGAATTCAGGACTCAAATTTCAAGCAGCAGCACTGTTGAAGACAGTAAAGATCACTGCAAACATGCAAATTAGTCTAGCGATGGTCGAAGGCTACTCAAAGAACGCAATATCTTGGACCCCAAGGTGGACGCTACACTTGGAGGCTTGCGGACATGGTGGAGGAAGCTTTCAATGTGAGTTATGAAAATCAGATTTGATTTCGTCATGTGTATGATAAAGAGGCGAATGTGGGGCAGATCAGCTGGCAAAGGAGGGCACCATTGCTCTAATTTTTGTGTTTGGGGATTGTAGATCATCAGCTTAGCTAGCCGGTGTCTTGTGGGTGTGTTTTGCACCAGGCGGGGATGTGTTTGTGTGTCTTATCGGTGTCCGTGGCTGCAGCCCACTGTACTAAGATGTTCCGTTTTCAATTCTTAAATAAATTGATGGCCAAAAAAGTATACAAACAGTGCAGCTGCTAAGCGGCTGCTTCCTAATTGGTTTTCTTTAATCAAAATTACATAGAAGAGAGTGAAGAAAGCATCAAGGCATTTAGTCAACACGCTAACAGAACAGAGAGTTACCTGTACAGTCTTTCCCAGACCCATTTCATCTGCCAAAATCCCATTTAACTTGTTGTTATACAAAGATAGCATCCATTGTAGCCCAACCTACACAATGTGAACTAAAAATTTAACACAATAATTATTCGCACAAGTACATAGCAAAGAAAAGGCCAAAAAGGAAACATCTGAGAAGTTGCAACCTACAAGCTGATAGTCTCGTAAAGTTCCAGCCCGCAGCATTGAAGGCTGCCTTACAACTCTTTCACTCACAGCATGTGCAAGATTATAATACCTAGCACAACCGAGCACATGAGGCCTCATTTGATAGCAAATGTGCAGCTTGTCAATGCAAATGTAACATAAAGCATGACAAAAGAACCATGGTTCAAAGGGTTTAAAAAGATAACTTTCTAGAAGAGGCTGCAGGTAAGATCAATAGAGCACATGCGAACTAGTCATCCAACAAGAGAACTTTTGAAAGATGACAAGTAGCTGTACATATATACAGCCAATAACTTTTCCAAGAAGTCTATATACCACAGGTTCTCCACGATGACCAAATCTATGGTTAGGAGAGTCATAACAAACTTACTTGTTTACAGAGGAGTTTTCCCTTGGTGCATTCATTTCAGAGAACTGATTTCTAATCATTACTTCCTCCCTTGCACAAGCTGCTGCTGCCTTAACTTCTTCTTCTGAAAGACCCTGGTGAAAAGAAACAAACCACCTACAGTTAACAATGAATGAAAGGGAAATAAATGAATTAAACCAAAAAAAAAAACTAAAAAATCGAAATCAAGAAAGAAGCATGCCTGAGACCGGGCGGCTGCTGCTGCTGCATTTGCTGCCTCTTCCACCTCTTGTTGATTCTTTGCAGATGTTATTTTCCCTCCAAGTTTATGGAGGTATTCTTCGGTCTGAGACAAAAACGATGAGAGAACATTGTATCTCTGAGCTGCATCACCTGGAATGTTGGTCTGCTGCTCCAGTAACATTTCACGGTACCTATCAACATCATTATTTTTCAATGCCTCCATTCTTTTGTTCCTATCTTCATCCTTTCTTTTAGAGAACTCTCTCAACATTTTTTCATGATATTTAGCAACTCCCCTGTTACGAGCAGTACGTGCATCACGAATAACCCAATGGGCTTCAAGAAGCTTCTTGCGCCATTGAAAGATGGATTTTAGCTGCCTATCTCTCATGACCTTTTGAGCGAGCTGCACTTGCCTTGCAAGCTCCATGCGCTGGCGTTCACAAAGCCGAATAAACTTCCTATATGGCCTGTCGGACATTGCCATGATCTCCTGCTGCTGCTGCTCAACTTCATCTCTTAAATGTGCCTGAAAATCTAATAGTTGAAGCTTTTTCTGTTCAATTTGTAGCCGCAAAACAAGATCAGGTTTGATCCTTTTCCGCTCCAAGTTCACTGCTAGTAGACCACCAATCTTTTTCAAATTCTCCACCTTTTTCTTGTTAAGCACTTCCACGCCTTCCTCAAATAGCAAATCCTTCACATTGTATGCTAGTGTTAAGTTATTTGTGTTATTAACAATTGTTGATGAGCCAAAGGAGTCATGTCTCCGAGTAAAATAAGGAAAATCGAAAAGAGGGCCATAATACTTTCTTGTGCCATTAGCATCTTTTGGAGGCGGAGTACTTGTGTGAGTTTGTTTCTTCGCTTGCACAGCATCCAACGCAGCACCCTGCATTGGAATAGCCTTTCCCTTATCTGCACTAGCATCAAACTTAATAGAACTTTTCTGATTCCCCCGTTCAACTTCCTGCTCGGACTTAATAGAAGCCATGGTATTGTGATCTTCTTTTCCAGCAGATCCTAACTGCATATGTTCCTTCACTGCAACTGTCACTCCCTGTGGGAGAGTGGACACAGTTGCTTTATCGTCTCCTGTGGAGGATTCCTCTTTTAGCAGATCTTGCCCTTTGCTTGAAGGTGTGAGCTGCGGAGCCTTGTCATTGGACTCTAAATATCTCGCATGCTCTTCAACATTCTTCCCAGCATTCTTATCCTGGTTAACCATTCCAGGAGAAGGAAGAACCTGTGGTGGATCTGACTCAAAGGGCGGTGGAACAATGGCCTGAAGAACTTCCTGTGTAAGAGTACCTTCACCTCGCTGTAAAGCAAAACCTTGACACAATTAGCAGCAGTTGTCCTAGACGCAGACATGGGACAATCTTTCAGGATATATCAAGCAAACACAATGAAAATTGGATCATTCGATGAAGCAAATGACTGGGAAAAATTTTTGGTTCCCATACCTTCAAACGCCTGAATGCTAATATTTGTGCCTTAAGAACATGAAGTTGCTGTTTAGTAAACCCAAAACGTTGCTGTGGCACGTGGGCTACAGGTGCAACCTGAGACGGAATGTTATTGCTCGAGCCCTCACCGGAAGGAACTGCAGACTGTGAAGTAGGTCGGTTCAACTGTTGCACCTGCCTGAAGTATTGCATTTGCAATGTTTCAGCATTCTTTCTAATCGAAGGATCAATGCTCTGGTTCATGCTTGCAGGCGCCTGAGGTGGATGCATTGATGGCATCCCATTTCCAATCATGATTTGATGTCTAGGAATCCTCTCGGTCTGGTTTTCCCGCCCTTGCATTCCGAGCTGCTGCATCTGAATGTTGTTGGAATTGACCACGGTAACATTCCCAGAATTTGGAAAAGGCCCGGAAGGATGTGCCTGTCTGGTTTTTGACAAGCCAGGGCTGGACACATCACTCAATGAATTCCCATGGATCGAGTTTTCATTGGCAACTGGTGAAGAAGAAGTAATCTGTTGCTTTGATGGAGGGAGCCGTGACGGATGCATAACTGCATTGTTTTCATTTGGTTTCTGCATCGCTGCCATTTTAGATTGCCAAAGGGGAAGAATTTGAGCAACCAAACCGGCATTGGCAGGAAGGGAAAGATCTACATTATGTTCCAATGCCCAAGCCTGCATCGCTTGCAACTGAGCCATCGCATACTGGTTGTTTGCAATGCTTTGCATGTTTGGTTGAGCCTGTTGCGGTTGCGCAGGTCTTATCATGTTTGCTCCAGTTAACGGTCCAATCACTGCCTGGGGAGGTTTTGACTCGCTGCGTTGGTCGGCACTCGTCTGCCCTTGCTCGATTTGCTTCTCGCCACAAGAAAAATGTTCACCTGACCTCTTGAACATAGCTGCCTGTGTCTGATTAGTTGCCTGAATAGACATAAGCTCCTGCATTTTAAGATTGTTCATGCGCATGTCTTGATCTTTTCCAGATGGACCAACAAATCCCATTTTAGCTTGCTGCTGTGGTTGCATATTCCCATGAGACTTCTGCTGGGCAGCCTGGAAAGCATGGAGGTAAGCTTGATGAATTGGGTTTAGCACATTCTGTTCCATGCCATGCCCTTTATTCTGGTTTTCCTCACGAATCTGAGTGGCACCACCACCTTGTTGAGACAAATCTATGAACTTCCTTGATTGTTGAGGCAAAGATACAGAGGAAGAAGGTGAAGGGAAGTTGCTCCCTCCCATGACTCCATGGACACCACCTGCCTGATAAGCTAAAAGGGCTTCATCTCCTTCAGACTTCCTGAGCTGCTGCTGCTGTAGAGACTACATAACAGAAGCCCAAAAATTCAAAATTTAAAAATAAAAATAAAAAAAACAACAACAACAAGAACAAGGCAAAATCAACTTCATATAAGACCATTGGTGACCACAAACAGCACTCAATAGTCAATTGTCTACATCGCCTATATAAAAGAATATGTCCAACAGAATATGTGGAATAGACAACTTGCACTTATGACATGAAGGATTCGGCATCGCCCAATTTCTTTGTTTCGATCCAGATGCGCTTGAAAGATCCCGTCTAATAAAAGCACATAGACCAATCTAAGCAACACTTGAAACCAATTTTACACCCCAAACAGGAGAATAACACATGGATAAAAATGCAAAACCATTTTTGTATAAAACCACACCAACCCTTGCTTGGATGGTATGTGATATATTTTCCCTGAGAATATATTATAAAACCATTGGTAAAAACAAAATATGCTCCTGGAGGTCACCAAAATTCCTAAAGTAAACTGTGAATGAAAAACAGGTCCATCTAATAACAGCATATGCACCAATCTATGCAGCTTTTTGGATTTGGGAAAAGTTGTATTGTCATTGACAAGTAGTTAGGAGAAAAGTACACCATATGTCTATGGTTTGTCAACTCCTTTGTATACAGAAACCTAGGCACTCTTGGACAAACAGTACAAGACTTGACCATTAAATCATAGATTGGCTTTCTCTGCTCAAGAATTGTATCTCCTTATCAATATCGCTTTATAGTTTTGGTACACATGACTGATACTCTTATCTATACGCAAGCTTGACATGTTCCAATGTGCCGCATGAGGCTATGCAAGATCAAGCATTGCACATGTGCACATACGCCACCATCAATCTTCAAGCACCTAAAAATGTAGCTCATGCATCACATGTGCCACCATTAGAGCTTTCAACAGGCCGGTCCTGGGGTTGGTATTGGCTCAGATTTTGAATTGTTTCGGGCAGGGCCTATTCAAAAGTATGATTTTGGCATGCCCAAGCCCGGCCCACTGACACCCCTAACCACCATCCATATTAAGCTCACCACATGCCACAATCCATCCTTACTCCCTTTTCTAGAGATTGACAAACAAGGAACAGAACAACTAAATCAAAACAGCATATCTGCAAACAACTAGCCCCGACAACATGTCCATGGATAACCTATTGCGGCACAACTTGGCCTGAATCCAAACGGCCCCCAAGTGAAACTCTGAACCAGTTTTAAAGCCCAAACCAACAAAACGAACCAGTACCGATGCAAAAACCCTCTCTGTGTAAACGGTACAGCCACAGGACCACTATCTTGGGGGTGTCTATAATTTTTGCCATGAGAGATGTCTCATAATACCATCACCAAAAACAAAACATGATCCTAGAAGTGACAAAATTGCTAAAGCATGTGGAAAATGAAAAATAGAGAACTGCATCAAAACAACAAAAACTCCACTAAGAGACTGAAAAAGAAAACAAAGATTATGTGAACCAAATACCTATTATTTTAATTAAGCTTAATTAAATAAGGCAAAATCAAATATTATATCATTACCAATCAAGAGATTGTGCTAAGAAACAAGCACGAATTACATAAAAATTACGAGAAACAAACTTAGAAACTAGAGTTTGCAATGGACCAGGCTGGGCTGGGCCTGAGTTGGCAAAAATCAATATTTCGAATCAGCCCAACCTGAATAGTTCAACAAACCCCAGTCCTGCCTTTTTCAAGGCCGGACCAAAACCACCTCATACCAACAAGTGCAAACTCCATTCAGAAACATGCACAATTATATTAAAAAGAAAATACACAGTATTTTCATACATGATAAGAAACATTATTAGAGAAATGAAAATGAAACAGTATCCAAGTTCAAAGCACTACCAACAATTCAAAAACAGAAAAAGGCCCACCACAAAACGACAACAACAGTTAAAAGAAAAACAAAAATAACATTTGAAAAAAAAAAAACCAGAATCTGACAATGTATAAACGGATGAGACTAAGATGAGGATTTGCTAAACCATTAGCACCAGTGAAACCAAAAAGATGCATCATGCATCACCACCCAGAAGGGTAGATTCATATAGTTCAACACTTAAAATGGTGGTGAGTGGTGACACTTCAACATTGCACATGGCACAGCCATATGGCAATCCAGAATTGCTGGCGCAGCATCATCCTACTAACGACACTGAAAATATGTTAGAAACCATCTCATTTCGCCCTCAATTGGACAGGTAGGGTTGCTTGATCAGTGTGGCATTAGAGATATGCTCCATCCAAAGTGTGCCCACTGTCCCGATGATCTGGATAGGATAGACGTACATGAGTGCCACATTTAAGGATGTAGAGACCACCACCATTTTCAAAATGGTAGTGAGCTATCATAGGAGTCTGCCCCACCCAGAAAAACAGAGCAGTAGATTAGCAGCGGTAAACTAAAAGACATCATTACGGTGTGGAGAACACACAAAAAGTCACTAAAATACATCCAGAAAAATCACAGTAGCACTTCTCTAACATTCAAATTTTCAAAACCGAATTGGAATAAAGAGAATCAAAGTAAACTCAATCGGACTTTGTTACTAAAAATCCAACAACATACGAATTCAGCCAAACCCATCACAGCAACAGTACTCAAACTTTAAAAAAAAAAACCCCAAAAATACAATCTTTTGAATTTCCAATCAGCTACACCAAAAATCAGTTTAATAAAAAAAAATTTAAAAAAAAAAAAAACTATTTTGGCTGCTAATCAAAGAATGCATGAAAATGCATCCACCAATCACAGCAACAGTACTCAAAAAAATAATAATAATAATTAATAAAAATAAAAATAAAAATCTTTTGAATTTCCAATCAACTACACCAAAAATCAGTTTAAAACAGTCAGACAATGGAAAGGGAAAGAAAAACAACTATTTTGGTTGCTATTAAAGAATGCATGAAAATTCATCCAAAATCATCACTTTAACAGTACTCGAATCCCACCAAAATCAGCTCAAAAACTCTATTTTGAAAAAAAAAAAAAAAAGACCCAATTTTGCTACTGAAAACCATTTCTAGTTTTGCCAAATTCAGCTCAAAACAAACACATTTTTTTTTAATCCAGCCAATATATAAATTCATCAAAACCATTGAATTTGCGAAAGCACCCCTCCCAAACCTCAATTTTCCAAACCGAAGTAAAAATGGCGGTAAATTAACCTGTCTGAAAGCAATCTGCTGCTGCATTGAATCAAATCCAGAAGACGAAGTCGATGGCGATGCCGCCGCGGAAGAACCCGACCGCCCAGGCGGTGCCACCCCCGGATTCCGCCCAGGACCGCCACCGCCACCCTGCGAGCCAGCCTGCATGAAAAAATGCAAAATCGCCCTCCGAAAACTTAGGATAACAAAAACACCCCCACAGACAAAAAAACCCGCTTTTCACGAAACCGCTGACAAAAACCACTCTCCTGCAATTCCAGCCCACAAAAACCACCTCCCTCTCTTCCCCCGCATTTCCGCCCCGCCCGAAAAGCGGTTTTAAGGTTCCGGACCCATTTTCCGACGATTTCGCAGCCGTTTTCCGGTTTTCGAAAACCGGGCTGCAGATCGAGACGTGGGATCTCGTCGCAATACCGCCGATCTCGCCGGAATCTGGCAATTTAAGGCCTGAGATTGGATTTTTTCGCTTGAGTCAAACCCTAACCCTAGTTTTCTTCTTTTTTTTCTTTTTCTTGCTTTCACGCCTCTTCAAGAATCGCCCGATAAAACGGGTTTTATATATGAGGGCCGTTACGGTAGTCCGCGGGAGTTGTAGCTCGAGGGGAAATAGCCAATGGAAATTGAAATAGAAATAATCCTGCGGAGTACGGTGCTTTTCTGTTTAACCATGGTTAGAAGAGAGCCGAAAAGATGGGAAGGATTGGCGGGGGGTTAGGTTAGAAACGGGTTGGAAAAAGGGCTTCGATCTGGGTTTAATTACGAAAATAGCACTGTTTTTTAGTGCAGGAGGAAAACCCCCTTTCTGCGTGGAGAAGTGGTTTTAGTAAATTACGAAATTGCCCTTTCATTACTGGGTGCGGAAAAGGACGTGGACCGCGGTGCACAGGTAGTTCCTGTACTAGTAAGCTGTGTGGGTCCCACGGAGATGCAGTAAAAAATCCACTCCGTCCATCAGTTTTTAAAGATTACAATCTGATATTATTCTAAATATCAGGCAGATAAAAAACTGATATGGGCAGCACCAAATGAAAAGACAGGAACTGATGGCCCACCATCAGGAGCTTTATGGAGCCACAGAAATTTTTTATTAGGATAATATATTTTCTTATGGTTTATCTGAGTGTTATTAACCCTATTAACGGTTTGGATAGCATATAAACATCATGGTCGGCTTAGGTTTTAACTATCCACGTGGTTGTTCCCAATATTTCTTATGGTGTGGTCCACATGAGGTTTGGATATTCCTTAGTTTTATATTTAAGTCCTATTGTTTTCTTTTAAATCTGATTGACGGATTGGATTTGACATGGCCATCTCTGTGAACCCCACACAGCTTCTGACCACTGGAACTTGAGGCAAAAGCAATCCACCCGCCTGATGGAGAGATTCGGTGAATACCCTTTTTATTTCAGCACAATCCCTATGCAAGTTGCTGTATGCTTTTTGACAACCTGCCACGTGTGTGGAGCATCAGCACCGTGGAAACTACATGTCCCACTACGAAGATCACTTGAAATAAAAATCATTTTGGTCCGCTCATCAAGTGGGCCACCACATTAGAATTAATTGATAACCGAAGGTTGCGAATCAATGTAGAAATGTGGCCCACGTACTACCCATATTAGTCAACGGACAATCTTCATTTGTCAGACCTACTGCTCTCGTGATGCTGATGTGGGTGATTTCGCAGGGGAAAGATGCTGGGATATGACAAGTTAAGGTACGGTTGAATATATGAGATCAATTCCCTTTATTTTGTGGTAAATACACTGAGCTGAGAGCTGGTCGGGTGGATTTGATTTTACTGTGATAAGGACCCATTCGATTCGCTGGTAGTTTTCAACGATACTTGTCAGTTTCGCGTAGTGTGATTTGGTCACGTCATCACAAACGCAGCAGGTATTATAATGCAAGTGTTGAAGTGAAGCCATGACGATGTGAAAAGTTGTTGGGCGATGTAAGGAGGCCTAGAATGAAATCAGAGCCATATGGGTTCATGGCTCAGCAATAATGTGTTTATTATATACCTGTTGTACATTCATTTGGCTTGAATATTTTAGAGAATAAATTTAAAAAAATCAGTCATGTCCAAAGTTTAAGTAGACCAGGTTACAAATAGGAGTGAGGATAATGATTCTTATTGTTAAAGCATTCGTAGGGCCTACTATGATATTTATTTTCCATCCAATTTATTCATAAGGTTAGATGGACATGAATAAATGGAAAAAATAAATATCACATTGATCAAAAACTTATGTGACTCATGAAAGCTTCAATGGTAAACATTCAATTTCTTATTGCTTTTTACAATATGGTTCACTTAATCTTTAGATCAATCTTATTTTTAAGCTCAAGCTTTACAACGATCTAACCAAATGGACAAATGGTTTGGTTTGGATATAACACATATCTCATGGTGGGACCTATAAAACTTGGTGACATCAACCTACTAGCGAGGTTGGTGGTGTGTGGTACACTAGCCAATTTGCTTCTTATTAGAGATGACTAATGGAGTAATTAAGTTTTAGACATGTTGTAGGTGGACCCATTTTCAACAATATCATGTTGTCCAATTAAATCCAATCACATTTTATTATGCTAATCTAAGTAAGTATAAGATCAAGCATATCTTTACAAACTATAGTTTATCTCAATAAAATCTATATATTTCATTTGATGGGCTTCATCATACAACGTGAGTCATCAGCAAAAATCTCTTACATTGAATGATCCTTACCATCCAATTAGGAGTTTAAGAATGGGCAGTGGAAGCTTTACATTTAAGATGATCATGGCTTTTAAGTAAGAGATATTTCAATCCATTGATTATATGTAATAGAGCTAACTAGATCAAAATAATCTAGGAAAATGATATAGGAGAGTGCACTACCAAAAACCATAATAGGGCACTAATCAAAATATCTCATCCTATTATTGAAGAGTGATTTTACACTTCATTTATTATTATTATTTTGGATCATTCTACCAATTTTATTTTATTTTTTTCCTTGTTGGCTTGTTAGTACACTCGGTGTCAGTTCACACTTCATTGTTAGCCACCCCCACTAGGGAATCAATACCAAGACCTTTGTTGAAACGAGGTATCTTTTACTTAGTCTACCGCTTGAGCTATGGATCATTATGTATGTATCATTTTACTGACCGGATCAAAAGTTACAATCCACACATATGATAGCTTTTAAGCTATTAAGTGCATGTGAAATCTAATCATTCTAATATGTTGGTCCCACCATGAAAATTGCCTAGTGAAAAATCACTCTATCCACTCATCAAGTGGGCCACATCATATGAAACAATATTCAGGCATTGATAAATAATAAAATGTTAGTATAGTCTGCTTAATAAGTGATTGTTACTTGATCTTTTAAAGGTGATTCTCGTCATGGGGCCAACTTATTTGATGGGCTGGGTGTTGTATACACACGAAAGTTATAAGTTATTTAATAATTTGACTATAACTCATAAATTATATACTTTTTTACTTTTTTTAAAATAAAATTATTTATAAAAATAAGTTGGTTTCGTCGTCCACAGACTCACTCCGTCAGTTATAATGTTATTTTTAGATTATGGTGCCTCAAATAGCATTTTCTGACAAGCTAACCTCGTTCGTGCCGCCCAATGGCTTAAAAAATTCAAATGTTTGGTTTCATAAATGAATAAAATCTCACTTTAACATCTTTAGTACGTAAAAAATATATATATGCAAAAAATATAATAAATATTATTGAAAAAATCTCACTAAAATTAAAAATATTTGGGATAAATAATTATCAAGCAAATTAGTTTAACATTTGTTTTTTAGTTGAAGTCGTAACAATTTTATGACGAGGTCATGAAAATTTGAACTTAGCCTATTGCCACTCTTATAAATTAGGCAATTATCAAAATAACCAAAATCATTGTGGATTAGATACTAAATGAGCTCTACGAGTATTAAATACTATACGAGCAGTAAAAAATAGGGTTCATGAGAAGGTTGGTGGAAATCAATGATTTAACCTTCGTAATCAATACACATGAAACAATTATTATTTGGTGGTAAATATAGAGAGGTGGATTAGACTTTATGGTGATTAAAATCCATCCGATTCGTGTGTAATTTTCAACAATAATCCGGATCCTATGCTTGTCATATGCAGTAAAACCTTACTTGTTACAGTGTGATTGGGCCACATCATCATAAGTGAAACAATTATTATAATGTTAGTGCCAAAGTGGACCGATCAGAATACGAAAAATAAAAATATGAGGTTGTTGAGCAATGTACTAAGGGTTGAAATGAAATTAGAGTTATTGAGGCCCAACAATGATGTTTTACTATATACATATTGTTCATTCATCTGACTAGATCATTTTAAAGAATGAACAAAAAAAATCAATTATGTCCCTAGCTTAAGTATACCACACCACAAATAATAGTGAGCATAATGATTCACACTGTTAAAGCATTTGTAGGGCCCACCATGATGTTTATTTTCCATCCAATTTATTCATAAAGTCACATGGATATGGATAAATGGAAAAAAAAACAAATATCACATTGATCCAAAACCTATGTGACCCACGAAGGTTTCAATGGTAGACATTCAATCTCATATTGCTTTTTATAGTGTGGTCCACTTAATCTTTGGATCAGTCTTATTTTTAAGCTCAAGCCTTACGATGATCTCACCAAATACACGGATGATTTGGTTTCGATATAACACATATCTCATGGTGGGCCCCATAAAACTTGGTGACATTAACATACTGTAAAGGTTGGTGGCGTGTGGTACACTAGCCAATTTGCTTCTTGTTAGAGATGGCTAATGGAACAATTTACAGACACGTTGTGGGTAGACCCATCTTTGACAACGTTGTGTCATCCAATCAAATCATATCACATCATATTTTACGGTTTAAAATAAGCCCCTCAATATGCCATCGAATGTCGAGCTAAAAAGATTGGTTTAATGACTCAAGCTTATCTTTACAAGCTATAGTTTATCTTAATAAATCTATATATTTCATTTGATGGGCTTCATCATAAAATGTGGGTCATCAACAAAAATTTCTTACATTAGATGATCCTTACCATCCAATTAGGAGTTTAAGAATAGGATATGGAAGCTCTGCATTTAAGATAGCCACAACCTTTTAAAAAAGATATTTCAGTCTATCCATCATGTGTGATGGAGCTTGTTAGATCAAGATAATCTAGGGAATGACACAAGAGAGTATGCACAGCCAAAATGTAGAGTAGAGCACCAATCAAAGTATCATATCCTATTATTTAAAATATTTTTTAAGGAACAAGATCCATAAGAAATTTTTGAAGAGTAGTTTTAGACTTTACTTGTTACTATTATTCATGTCATTTTGCCGGTTCAACCAGAAGTTATAATCCACACATGATAACTTTTAAGCTATTAAGTGCACATGAAATCCAATCAGTCTAATATGTTGGTCCCATCATGAAGATTGTCTAGTGAAAAAATTACTTTATCCACTTATCAAATGGGTCATATCATATAAAACAATATTTAGGCATTGATAAATAATAAAATGTATGTGTAGTCTACTCAACGAGTGGTTGTTACTGAGTTTTTAAAAGGTGATCCTCATGATGGGCCTACTTATTGGACGAGTTGTGTGTCGTATATACATGAAAGGCTAGAAGTTATTCAATAGTTGGACCATAACTCATGGTTTACCCGATTTTATTTGAGATATAAACAAAAAAATAGCTTATTTTCATCTTTGATGGACAAATTATATACTTTCTTACTTTTTAAAAAAAATATTTTTTTAAAATAAAGTTATTTATAAAAATAAACTGGTTTTGTTGTCGACGGACTCACATAGTCAGTTTTAATGTTATTTTTAGATTATGGTGCCTTAAATATAAATTTTTTAACAAGCTAACCTCGTTTATGCCACCCAACGATTAAAAAAATAGAAATGTAATTGACTTCATAAATGAATAAAATCTCACTTTAACATATTTGGCATATAAAAAATTTATAGGTACAAAAAATCCAAACAAATATTATTAAAAAAATCTCATTGAAATTAAAAATATTTATTAAAAATTAATAACTATTTAAATTTTAAATATATAGTTATAAAACAAATTGCTTTAATATTCATTTTTTAATTGAAGCCGTGACAATTTTGTAACAAGATCATGAAAAAGTAAACTTATCCCATTGCCACTCTTATAAAATAGGCAATTATCAAAATAACCAAAATCATTATGGATTGGATACAATATATAATTTGATGATTGATCTCTACAAGCATTAAATACTACAAGAGTAATAAAAAATAAAGTTCATATGAAGGTTGATGGAAATAAATGATTTAACCTTCATGATCAATGCATACCATCATTTTTGTTGGTCATTAAAGGAATGGTCATGATAGTCCATTTATATTATTATTTGATGAGAGGCATGGAAGAATTCTTCGAGTACATGGTGTGGTCCAAATATGTTTTCAGACCTATTTTGCAGTAATAAATCAAGAATACATTCAGTGATAAATAAAGGATTCATTCAATTAGCCAACAATTAGATAATCAGGATGATTTATTAAGTAATTCTAGGGAAACATGGACATCAAAGGTGGGTCCTATAATTCAAACAATATATAAAAAAATGATTAAACCTTTTATACAATCAAACATAAATTATTCATTTTATGGACAATTTTTCTTATAATAGATCTGATTTGCGCTTCTATCATTCACCAATAAAACACGACGTTTAACTAAAAAATTAATTTAGAAAGGTTGGTGCATGCGATGAGATGTTCAAATCGATTCCAATGCTATTTTGTAATACTTGTTTTAGTTGACCATTTTTCATAATATAATGATCATATAATGGAAATAATTCTTTAGAGTTATGAGAAATCCAAAGCGTGGCTTGTATGATAGAAGATTCGTTGTCAACAACTTAGTTTTGATTGATATTTTATCACTTGTTTCATAGCCATTGATCGATTAAAGTGATTCTTGAAGGTATGTCCAATATATGACCCGCACAATTGATGATTCACTAGATTAATGAACCATTTTTATTACACATGATATGTATGGTTCATTTATTGCCTAATCAATGTTGTGATAATGCTGAAAGAGATCATTTGGATGTTAATTTTATTGTAACAGACTAAACAAGAAAATACGCTTAAAATGATTCTTTAGAGATATAGACAAATCATTGCTGCTCCCGAGATAAAAGATTAGATATTTTTGTTAAATTGATGAAAATCTCACAAAAAAACTGTCTAATTAATATAAAATCTGCATTGAAGTACCTTTATCAATAAGGTTTTTAAGAAGTTACCTCATTAATCAATATAATTATCATTCCACTACCTTCCCTGATGGCAGACATGCAAGCAAATGAGTCAATGGCTTATGTGAGCCCTGTCATGATGTTTTCATAAAATTCACCCCAACTATTAAGTTGTGTCATCCCATGTTAGGCAAAGGGCCAAAAAACAGCTTTATTTGTGATTTAGGTGGAATATATGTTTAAAAATAGTGTACAGGGCAATGTTTACCCTCTAAATTATTCTCATTTGTACAGCCAACATGATCATGGATTGATATGATTTTTGGACTATGGCCTTTTTTTTTTTTTTATGGAATCTAATGGTTGGAGTAGATTTCGTGTAATCATCACAATAGGACTTGTAAAAATCAAAGGTGGACATCTTTCTCCTAACCCTTTGCTTTAGTGTGGCCCACCAAAATCACATGTCAGCTACATTTTTTCCTTTGGCCTAATATCGGACTAAATATCTAATGATTAAAGTGGGTTCTACATAATAAAAATAAAAATAAATAATGTAATACCTCAGTTTTCAGAACCTAAGTGCACTACTCGTTTTCTAAAAATTCGAGTGTTAATCTTTAATTATTCCAAATTTTCATGTACATTTTTTTCTTTTATTATCAGAGTTAATAAACTAGCAGGATAGAAGCAAATTAAGTATGAGAGGGAGTCCAAAAATATATAACCAATATTTTGAGTAGTTACCCAAAAACTTATACAAACCAATGTCTTAACTTATTACAAATATATCAGTATAAATTAAAATGAACTGAAGTTAGGAAAGAGAGTCGCAGGGTCCTCTAGCTCCTCCTAATCCACATGAACGCCAGTATGCGCATCATCCATGACTCTTGCACACTGAATACGGTTCGATAGCGTCAATGGCTATCACAGTGAGGTATACCCCTCAAGATTTATCGTAACATTAAGATAATTAAGCATAGTTAACAAAGACTGTGTATAACAAATATTACACAATGATCATTATGGAAATCAGATAAGGTTCATCAGATAAATTTCACATTTATTAAATAAATTTCACAAAGATGATCTTGTTTAAATGCATGGATGCATGCACATGTTCACAGACCTGGGGATGCACATCCAATTAGTAAATAAAAGGTGCCCAAGGAGAACTAGCCACCTGAAAAAGTACTTAAAAGTACACCTAAGGAGAACTAGCCACCCTAAAAAGACCACAGATATATAGATCACCCAAAAAGAATTAGTCACCCGAAAAAGAATACAACGCCTAAGGAGAACTAATCACCTGGAAAAGACCAAATAATATAGATCGCCCAAGGAGAATTAGTCACCGAAAAAGTACATAAAGATACACCCAAAGAGAGTTAACCATTTAGAAAAGACCAAATAATATAAATCGCCCAAGGAGAATTAGTCACCCGAAAAAGTACACAAAGATACACCCAAGGAGAATTAACCATCTGAAAAAGACCAAATAATATAGATCACCTAAGGAGAATTAGTCACTAGAAAAAGTGCACAAAGGTACACCCAAGGAGAACTAACCATCCAAAAAAGACCGTAATATAAAAATGAATGATTAGCCCAACCATTATTATTTCAATTTTAAACCATCATTTCAAGAAAACTCAAATGTCACTATGGGAGGTTTGCTACCCAGCATAGGCTGACAGTTCGGGCATAGTGTCTCATTCCACCATCCTTGGCTCATGAGGCTAACAAATAAGATGTTTAGAGGTAACCTACACAACTAATGGTCAATTATAGTTTTACAAGTGGAACTTATCATCGCAAGGTTATGTGAAGATGATTCCTCGAAGCCACTCAGGGCAAATAGTTCATTCAATGATACAATGGAAGGGATTGACCCCAAAAGCCACAGATACACAACGATCCACTAGATGACAAGTCCACCGCAAATGAATTCTATTTAATCTAATAGACAGAATGACCAGTAGTTCAAGGACCTCCAATCATTCCATCGAGTAATCATGGATGATAAACTAAATCGTGTAGAATAATAACGAAATATCACTTGCACATCTAAAACACATTTCAAATTAGATTAGAGGCATTTAATTCACATCGAATCTAATTCATCAATTATCTTAATGAATCAAAATTAGTAAAAGCAATCGACTACATTAAGCCATTAATGAGATAATTGAGCAAGAAAAATAACAAGGCTAATTATCAAGATGTGAAAAAGCTTAAAGGGTGATCCTCACCTTTAAATTAAGTGGTTACAACGTGAATGCTCCAAAGCATGAATCTAACTTGGACAGTTTAGATCTAAGTTCCACATGCTGTCACGCCCCAAACTCAGAAACCGGGCTCGCAAAATTTTCAATTGCCGAATCCGGCGCCGACAGCCTCCGTAGAACCCCATTCTCGGCTCCTAGTTCCCATTCGCCAGGTTCCGATCCTGGGATGCTACGAGGAGGATTTTTAATATCAGTTTGATTCGTAATAAGCATGACCAAAGGCATTACCCACAAACAACAACCAAGAAGTCCATTACATTTCCACTATGATCAAAAACTTTACAAGTACAATGGGCATAAAGGGAAATACAATGGTAAATAACAGAAAAACTCCAAAATGATCAGCAACTTGCTCCTGCCTCAACGCTGCTGGCACCCAACGTCACCTGCACGCAACGGTCGTGCATAAGCTTACAGAAAGCTTAGAGGGTGGTGAAAGTGTGTGCGCAAGGTAGTAATATGAACATGCAATGTCAGAGTAATGCGGAATATGCGGATGGAACCATACTATCATAAGCCGTACCAAGACTTATGCGATGCAAGACATGAATGGTATCGGCCATCCCAAGGCCATGCAATGTATAATGCAACTCAAGCATACAGATCCTCATCAATGTCCACACATCAATACAGCTCAAAGTATGGAATATCACCGGGGTCTAGTACACTCTAAACCAGATTGCCGCCACATCGCGCGCAATAAGGTAAGTGGAAGAGACCACACTATCCGTCTGCCAATATCGGGCGCGACTTGTCGATAGCGGACCCATTCCTCGAGCTGGTCAAACTCAGCCTAGCAATTGCCCCCTACACTCGCGCGGGTAAGGCCGCACCCCCTTCCAACCGACCACGACACAATGGAGAGCACAACCAACTAGTATTCGGCACTCAGCGCTCATCTACCCACTCGGTCTAGACGTTGGAGCAACCTCTTGGTACCATAAGGGTTTAGGGACTTTCACCCAGGGATATCTATAGTACCCCATGTAGAACAAGATTTCCGATTTCCAATCCTGCTAACCACGATGCGTCTGTGGAGGCTACGGCCCTGATGTCGCTAGGGCGTACAATAACCATGTCACACAAATACGGAATGCATGAATCACGCTATCCAGTCATGCAACCAATCCTGCGCATACCGTGCGCTCATGTAGGGCAACACCGCCTAACCGGGAGCCCATAAACAACCTGTCCGAAGGCAATTACTATGATCAGTCAGTCCTCATATCAAGCATACATATGATGCGTATGATCATGAGTCATGAAACTATACTAAACATGTTATAATGAAATGAACTATTTAACAATGCAGATGGACCTGGACGGTCAATACACAGCAAGTACGGCCTGGTGATGGGCCCTAAGGAGAGTCGTAATGTGGACATCCAACCAGCATTACGCTCGCAATGTGGACGTCAAACCAACATTGCTCCCAAGGCACGATCGTTGTGAACATCGTACTTAGTCTATAATGGATTTACACATTGCAATGGACCATAGGTTGTCCCCATTGGATCTTACATATATATCAAATGGGCCATATCCTATGGGCTTTTATTCATCAGATGGGCCACATAAATAGGCCACACCAATGGGTCTTATGTGCATTGCAATGGGTCAAAACCCGTGGGCCTTAGATTGCATCAATTAGACCTAGTCACATGAGTTTAATATATGACCAATGGGCCACACTAATTGGGTCCCACATGTGGACCAAGTGGGCCTCATCTTATAGGTCTAATATGAGTCAAATGGGCCTAAACCCCTAGACCTTATGGTACTTTAAATGGGCCTAAACCCGTAGGCCTTGCATGTATCAAATGGCCTACCTCCATGGGCTTTAAATTTCAACAAAAAGGGTCCAATTACCTGTGCCTTGAAGTACATTGAATGGGCCTAGTCCCATGGACTTGCAACACATCATATGGGCCTAAGTCCTTAGGCCTAGAATGAATCCAATGGGCCTAGCCCATAAGCATTTCACAAACCAAATGGGCCTAGCCCATAGGCCTTTTGAAATTCGAATGGGCCTAGCCCATAGACCTTCTATGAGTCAGATGGGCCTAAATCCCTAGGCCTTACATATATCAAATGGGCCCAATTTCATGGGCCTTGGAATACATTAGATGGGCCTGGTCCCATGGACTTGAAACGTAGCAAGTAGGCCTAAGCCCATAGCCTTTACATAAATCAAATGGGCCTAACCCATAGGCCTTCTGCTCACATGCAACATGGTGGGTCCCACTGTCGCTGGATAGTGGGGATGGCAAGTGCATCAAGGAGAACTCCACCGTCCGCTGGACGGTGGAGACGCTATGGTGCGAAGGTGGGCGCCACCGTCCACTGGACGGTGGACGTACAATACACACATCATTGTGGGTCCCATGTGGGGCCCACTGTAACATTTATTTGGCATCCAGCTCATTGGTAAGGTCGAACAGACCTGGTTGAAGGAAAAATAAAAGTTTCAGCTTGGTTCAAAACTTCGGTGGGCCCTAAAAAAATTTCAATGGTAGATGTTCAATCTCACTGGTTCATGTGGTGTGGGCCACCGGAGCTTTGGATCTGACTTAAAATTGGAGGGGGCCCACCTGAGGAGGGGACCCACCTCTTGAATAGGTTAGATGACAAACTAACATTACGGACGGAAGGCAGAGACACTGCCTCTTTTCCAAAAAATAAAAAAAATGGTTTTTCTACGGATTTTCGCACATGGGGCCCGCCAAAATGAAATCTATCCCGGCCATTGCGATCAGTGGCCCGCAACAGTCGAAATGAGTCCAGAGTTAGAATTTTTTTGATGCTTGGAAGTGGAGTAAAATAAGAAATTATCATTTGAATGGTGACAATACAATATTTAGTAGTATGGCCCACCAGGTGATTGGATCAGCTCCAAACTTCTACCCAACGGCTAAAATGCCGTGGGTAAGAAGATGGACGGCTTGGATCGAACATAAACATCAAGTTGGGGCTATGCAAGGGGACCACCCAAATCCCTTTTCTTTTTCCTTTCTTCCTTTTTCCCTTTCTTTTGAAACGTCCAGCGTCCCCAGACGCTGGACGGTCTCTTCTTCTTCCCTTTTTTTTTTGAGTGTGGGCCTTGATGGAGTGGGCCACCACTGATGGGTGCCATGGCTCAATGTCCAAGGTGGGCCCCACTTGAATAAAAATCACATCAAGGTGGGATCCACTCAAGTGGGCCACACAATCCCTTTGCATGAAAATAAAATGAAATTAAATGAAATAAAATAAAAGAAATAAAAGAGAGAGACATGGAGAGTGGGACACGGCTTGTGATGGAGGGACCCCGTCATTATGGGCCCTCCCTTACAAGAAGATTATACAATAAATGGATTCCTTACACATGGGACCATTGAAAATGTAAATCAACGGTGGAGATCCATTCTCCACCGATATGGACGGTCTAGATGACCTTTCTAAGTGAAAATAAACATCATGATGGGGTCCATGGAGATTGGCCCCATCATGGAACGATCATGATGATCCAAGTGGTCCATCGGCCACAAATAAGGGTCCCAAGTGAGATCCACACCATTGATCGGTGGGCCTCACTTGGTCCACCATAAAAATAAGAAAATCTACCCTATAGAAGCACCCACCGTCCGATCTTCTCGCTCCTAGGGGTTCCTTGGCACCTTGTCTTCAACTTCAATGGCTAAGATGAAGAATGGAGGGTTGAGATGAGAGATTTTGGGGTAGGAAGGTGGGCCACTTGGAGCTTAAGGTCTTTGGAGAAATTCCATACGTATGGAGCCCTTGCAATTTTTGTTGCTTGAAAATTTTGGAATGAGAAAGAGAGAAAGAGAGAGAGTGATGTAAAGGGAGAGAGAGAGAGTGATGGATGGATGGGTGAGTGATGGTGGTGTAAGAAAAACTTGACTTTTTGGCCTTTTGTTTAAGAAAGGTATGTGTTGAGAAGACTTTGTTGGCTTTTTGTGTAAGAGAGGTATGAATTTGGGAGACTTTTGTGGTTGCTTGGGAAAAGGGATGGAAGTGATGTGTACTTGACATGTGATGGGTTGATGGGTGATTGATTGATGGGATTGATGTGATTGATGTGACACATCGTTGAGATTCTCTTGGTTTTCGCAACGTGCGGCGTTTTCTCGCACCGAACGTTGGCCCATAACTCTTGACCAGGGTATCGCCTCGGCGCGCGAGTTGCGGTATCGGAACCGCGGCGACGGTGCGGTCGTTATGGTATTGGTCTCGGGTTGAGTCGACTCGGGTTGTCGGCACATGAATCTGGGTCGCGCGTCGATACTGGTTAAGGGTCGAAAGTTGCCGGAATTCAACCGGTAAGACCGCGGAAGTGTACGGAAAGGTACGGACCAAGATACGGGTCTTACACATGCCGTCTACGGTTAAGATCTAACCTCAGGCTTTGATTTCCAAACTACGTTTAAGGTTAGCCATTTTAGGAATTTCGAAATCTAGGTTGCGCAATGGATGGAAATTTGTAATATCGGTTATAATCGACGAAGATTACTAATAATAACCCTAGTTAGTATGCAACCTAATATAGATTTGTAATCACAATTATAATCTTAGGCAATAGTAATAAAATGACACTAACTATTAATTTTAAATGATATTAATAATAAAGCTATTTAATAAAGAATCTGATTTGTAAAGAGAGTGAAAGGTAACTCACGTACGTCGACTCAGTTGAGTTAGCTCACCATCACATCTTCTCCTAGCTTCTCTCTTCTTCTTTCTTCTATTTTTCTTCCTTTCATACTTTAACATGCACTTCTAGTAGGGTCTGGACCCGACCATACAATGAGTTAGAGACTTGGCTCGTTTCCAACCGATTCAACTCAGTGACTCGCCTCACTTTCTCTTTTCTTCTCTTTCTTACTCTCCATCATCTTCTTCTTCTTTTCTTCCTACTTCCATTCTCTTTCTCTATCTTTTTGGGCCTAAACCGAAACAAGACCAAGCTTTACTTGTTTAGGTTCAAATGAGTCAGCTACTTGACTTGACTCAGCGAGTCCAAACTCGTTTCTCCCTTTCTTCCTTATGTTGTCTCTTCTCTTATACATTCCTCTACTAGAAGACATCCAGCAATGCATGCCTAAGTTGATTTGACTCAGATCCAGTTGGATTGAGTCAACTCAGTGCGGTTCGAACGGTGGGACAGGGACGCCCATGCCCATCCTCCTCTTCTCCCTCACTTCTTCTTCTTCCTTCTGATTTTTCCCTTCTCTTTCTCTCGTTCTGTTCTCCTCTCTTCCTTCTTCCTTTCTACTTCTATCTTTCTCTTTCCCTGCTAGGAAGATCGAAAGCAGTGTTGGACTTAGCCTGGGCTCATAGTAACTCGAACTGAGTCGACCAAATGAGGTGCGGCTTAAAAAACGGCGCCCTCCCTTTTCCTTTTTTCTCATTCTCTTTCTCCCTTTCCTTCTTTGGAGAGGATTGCCCTAAATGGCAACTTTTTATAAGGCTTTTCTTAATTTTGTTCTAGACGGTTCAGCGTAACTAATCAGGTGATTAGTTACGGGTTGGTTATCTTATCTAAGGAGTTTTAGTTGTTAAACTTAGATTCTGTTAGCGTTGCTTCAATCCAACTCCATAGGTGGTCTCCTAGCAACATGAGTCACCAGATGAATGTTCTGGATTAATGAATGGACCCCATCGCTAGATGATGGGTTTCTCGAGTGAATGGAGGAGATGACGGGACTGTTCATGGTGGACTTTGATCGAAGGGATTTTCTTTTGATCTGTTGATTAAAGACGGTTCGGATGGCTGCTAGAAAGCTTGTGGGACCCACTTTTTGAGTGAACAGCCACGAAAACTCGATGGGTTTCGAGTTTTTTATCGCGGCTGATTTTTCTTGCAAATGACGTGATCTCGTGTGGGATCTTGAGAAAGAATATGAAAGAAGTTTTGTGAAGCCCTAGCTTCGACGTACTGGATGATCCCAAGAGATCTCCAAAGAGAATAAAGGGTTGGGATTATACTAGCAACAAAGGCAAGAAGATTCCTTCCATACGTTTTTCCTTCTCTCTTAGCTGGACGCCCTAAAGTGGATGGTTAGGATGATTTTCATCCAATGGTTAGGGTTGTAAGCGCTTTGCACTTTCCAGTGCAACAGGGATGAATAGAGTTCCGTTTTTAGCAAAATCGTGCGCATAAGAACTATTGGCGGACAAGATTGCTCATCCATGTGTGTGCGACTCGTGTGGAAGATTCAATGGTCTTGGTCAGATTTGCCTTCCGCTCTTGATGGACGGTTCAGATCATTGATCTGATCCGTGATGGTGGGTCATATTCATCCCAACAGCAGCATCTTTTAAACGCTTGTGAAAGCGGCAAAAGTGGGGAGAAAAATCCCCTTTTTCGGTTTACATTGAGTCAAGTCCGGTTTGACTGAAATTACAGTCCGGTGCACCGTGACTATGCGGGGTTTGTGCACACGCACACCTAAATGTGGGGTCCACTGAGTTGTTTAAGGAAATCCACTCCAGTCATTCATCTCGAATAACAATGTTGGGCCATCCTACCAAAGATGGGGTGGATTCAACATTCAAGTGGGTTATAATGTTTGATTATGGTCTCTTAATGGTAGATCTTGTCGATCCGACGACCATATTCCTTTGATCTGAATCTTCAATGGTCATGAGAGTTCGTAGTTTTATTTAGTAACTTAATTGAATGAATGATTGCAAGTTTAAATGGTTAAATTGTTCAGATCCGATCATCACGGTCTAAGAGTCTTTAAAACATATAAATGAATCTAACAACTAGTTTTGATGGTCATATCCTATATCATATGATGTGAGGTCTAATCTACTGATCGATATCTAATCCAATGATTTATTTTCAATCTCAATGGTCAGATCATCAGGTCCAATACATAAATTATTTGAAATCACTTTACATGAGTTTCAAGTGTCCTAAAATTGTCTAAGCGGAATTTAAATATTGGTTTTATATCCAGACCGTCATTTAATTAGATTCATGGATAAAGGTTACTCTAATGATTAGAGTTTAAGTGAATGACTTAAAAGGCTAAGTATTTATAGTAACACCTGAGCACCAAAAGTGCGCGGTGTTACAATCTACCCTCCTTAATGACTATTTTGTCCTCAAAATTCAACGATCCTGCCCATATTGTGAACGAGAATATCTCCTTTACAATGTTTCTAATTATTCGCTACTTCCCTGTGAGGCATATTTGTAGATACCAACATGTGCAACTACTATCAAAACTAGGGTTGTTACAAATAAATACAGGGCCCTGATAAAAATCAAGAGTCTTCCAATGTAATTTTAATTTTTAATAATAATCAGAGACATGGTCTTTAGTAAGGCTCGACATGATGTGTATGAAAAATCCACTCGAATCATTATATTTGTGATCCTACTTTAGTTCCATATCTAAAAACTCAAACTCAAGCCATGCCAAAGAAAACAATTGAGAGAGAGACATACACCCTTGATTTTTACAAGACCCACTATGATGATTACATGAAATCCACTCCAATCATTATATGTTAGACCAAAATTTAATCATGTGGTATAAAAAGCAAGCCTATCCATGATTCAAGTGGGCCATGCCAGGGAAAATAGTTTAAAGGGTGATTGTGTGTCTTGTACATTGTTTCCAATCAGTTGGTCTACTTGAATCGAGATGGGGATAATGTTTTAGTCACTGGTATAACATGAGGTGAGACACCTAGTGCTCGGATTGGATTTTAAATAAATATCACAATGGGGCTCACCCAAGCAACCAACCCATTTGCTCACATAACCCCCAAAACCAACGTTAAAGAAATATAACGCAATGTAATGGAATGATAATTACATGGATTAATGAGGTAGTTAAAATTTTTTTTCAAGTACCAATATATAATTTCCATATTAACTAGGTAGTTTTTTAAATATAAAATTCTCTAAATTATTTGTAATTGATGGATAACGTTTTATTGCTCATGGATAAATTGATGAAAGCTATTATTTAAAGTGACGTGAAATCAAAAGCAATGCTCATATGACGGACATAAAAAATAATTATTATATTTTTTGTAATTAATATAAAATCATTATTTACCAAAAAAAGTTTTATTTTCAATATTGTTTTAATATGATTGCATATTAAGATAAAATTGCACTAAAAATGCACTATTGAAAGGTTATTAAAATTTGAAACAATATAATCCGAGTAGTAACGTATTACAAGCCATGAAAATCCTAGCCAATGCATATCCTTGGCCATCTCTAAAGTCGTAGTGGCAAACCACCGGAATCGATGGCCACTAAGGCATTTTGCCAAAATCTTGATTCGATTCCAATGACGGTGCTACTACTTAATTGCACGCCTCAAGAGGGATGACAACAACCGATGCATGCCTTGTTAGATGCTGGCAATGAAAAAGGTTTGAATTCAAGAGATGGGGTTGCTACTGGAGATGGTTGTGGTGTGACCTTATGTTTTATTTTTTTTTAATACTGATAAAAGGTTTTAGAAACTCTTGTTTTTTTTTTAAATCTCTATGTCATTGACAATGGCGGCCTTCATCGCTACCTCCGCTTAATGCCGAATCTGATTTTTTACAACCTCTGGATGTCCGGTAGCATTTCATGTTTATTTGACTTTTGATTTTTAATTTTATGGCCAACTTCCATAGCCGCACAGAAGCTGCCAGGGTTGTTGCTAGAATTTGACATTGATCTCAAGAATGACCCATATTTGGTCCTTAGGGTCCACAATTGGATTGTCCAGATCTGGCCCTAAAGGTCCACGAGAAGTGACTTACCAAAACAATTTGCCATAGCTGACGCATAGATGACTCTGATACTAAATGTAAACCATAATGTGGAATTGAAAAGGATTGTGTTAATCATCGAGTACGTAGATTGAATAAACTAAATAAATGCGTACATGATTGAGAATATATTATTAAAGGAAAATGTCGGGATCTTCCATACCTTATACCCTTAGAGAAGCACAATAATGGAAAGAAAAGACTTTAGATGCATGTGGTTTTGGGGACCTAACTCTGTTTAAATAGTTACATGAGGGAAGAGTTTGTAACCCATTGAAACTCTCCTTAAGGCTCCACACGAATTATAGAAATTTTAGTCCAATTAGGATACCGTGTGTAATACTGTTGATGCGTACCATCCCTTACATAAATCTAGATTAATTACAACTTTAGTGGAGTCCACCAATGTACCTGATCACAATATCCAACCCATAACTAGATCTGAACCGTCGATCGAGTAGGCTCACCTTATATAATACTTACAAAGAATCAACGACAACTAGCCACACAGTTGCGCACACTATTCTAAGCCATTATGTAAGTTATGGCCTTTCATGTGTCCATCGCGTGTCTATGTGATAATTGTTCGCTCTAATTCTTTTGATCGTGTGACGCGTGTCCCATGATGATGGTCATTTGAACTTCTCACGATCTTTCTTTTGCTGATCATATCGATTGCAAGGATCTCACATTGATCTCGTGTATAAGTGTGTTACCACGTGTCAACTTTATAGTCATATGATATGAAAATGTCGGATCAGGTGTGCACAGGAAGTATATACAATGGAAGCTAGTCCCAAATGATCATATCCAGCTTCAAGATTAGACCTACTTAAACTACAATTTGCTTTGGATAATGAACTTGAATGGGCAATATTCAAATGGTTTGAGTTGTGTAGTCAAAGTGACCATTATTTTACTATGTTAAGGGAGGGCTTTTGCTGAAAGCCTTGATCTTAAGAAAATCTTGAATCCCTCGAATTAGAAACCGTACAAATGTATAGGTGGAGAAGGTTCCTTACACCTTTCTTCTATATAATTTAACCCTTATTCAAAATATCTATAAGCTAACTTAAAGTTGGAATCAAGTAATCAATGTCAATTTCATTTGTAACACCTGACCCATTTCGAACAATGTCCTGGGGCATCCACGTGGAAACTGCCACAGGACTGCTCGACTAGAACACTCGTGTGAGGGCTGCTACCAACAAATTAACTTGGGTCATCTCATTAAGCCGGTTGAGTCTAGTTATGTTCGGACCAAGTGTAGGCCATTAAGCCGGATAGCCTGTTGTACTTGGCAAGAGCCTGCGCGGGCCGTACAACGACTAATGAAGGTCAGGAAAATCTAAAAATTGGAGAAACTGTAGATCTCACTGGGCTCGTGGTCCATCACGGACCACGGACTCAGTAGACGCCTGAAAATTAATGATCTGCACCGTCTTTAACGACACTTGCCAAGCGTAACTTACCCCCGCCTTGACCCAAAGGCTATAATTTAAATCTGACACTTTTAAATGAAACTGAGATATAAGACATTTCAGTCGTCATATTTCTTATAAATTTACAGTGAAGGCGTAAATTATCTTTTTACGTCCGTCCGCAAAATCTGAACCTCGATTGTGAAATGACAATTGTTGATCGCAAATCGGACCCGTACGATAAAATCCCGCATTCGTTTGCCCTCAAATTTTACACGGCCCTTTATTGGGCCATGAAGCACATATCCTATAAATTTTTATAGCCGGGGGCATCAGAACCGCCCCAATCACCAGAATGGACCCCATAGGGCCATTTAAAGATCGCAACCGTACGATAAAATTCCATGTCCATTTGTCTTCAAATTTTGCACAGCCCTTCATTGGGCTATGGGACACCTACACACCAAATTTAGTGGCCAGAGGGATGACAGGGCAGCCTCAGCAGCCAAAAAAGGACCCCACAGGGCCATTGAAGAAAATTGTTAGACTTAAGGCCATTTGACCCAAACTTAAGAAATAAAGCCCTAAAGCTCTCTCTCTCACACTCCCACTACTACAACAACAAAAGAGTGAGAAGTGAGAAAAGAGAGGAAGAAGAGAAATAAAGAGTGTGGAAGGAAGAAGGGAGAGAAAAGTGGTGCCCAAGGGATGTGGAATCTAGAAACCCTTCTTTCCTTCCCTTAAGGAACCCCACATCCACAACTATAAGTGACTTCCATCTGATTGGAGAGGTAATCACCCTTCCCTTTTGTAATCCCTTATATTGAGCTAAGATTTATATGAAATCCTAACATACAGATGCATTGACTTATGATTCTGGCCAATTGACCCGTGAGTTCGACACTTCTAAGTTGTTTTCCTAAGCCTTCAACGATCCATAGGTGCGGACTATTATTCTTAAGTGGTGTAACACCAATTTTATTATGAATTTAATGATTATGAATGTTTGGGTAATGTATTTAAATAATCTAGAGAGAACCTAGTAAAGACCTTACATGATAGATTGATCCTCCCAAATAACATGAAATGATTATGTATTGTTTATTGTTCCTCAACATAATTGGGCATGGATTTCGTGATTGCATGTTTATCTCATACTCGATTCTTGCACAATGTTTTCTTGTAGCATGTATGATATATTAATCCTTGTTGTATTTTTGTGTTATGAGATATATATAATTCATGGTCTCTTCGCTAACCCCGTACAGCACACATACACATTCATTTCGTAATATTATTAGTAATTGTATTTATAGAAAAATTTAAATTTTTATATTTGATGTATGAGTGCAAGACATCACTTGTGTTGGATGATGAATCCTGATTTATTGAAGTATCATTGAATACCATCAAATCCCTAGGTTGGCTAGGAAACTGAGGCGAGAGAAGGTGGTTCCGTTAGTAGGATTATTCCGAGGTTAAACCAACAGATTTGGCAGATGCGAATGAGTGACAGTAGTTAGAATAAATGGGTCGCTTCTACCCGATGTCGTCCGCTACGTACTTGCCTGGACTCGCACGGTCTAGTCCAATTACTGACCAACCATGTTTGTTAATCATGCCTACTCACACCTGTATGGAACCTAAAACACCCTTCGCCCATTGTAGCCCATCGATAACCATTTGAAACTGATCCACTGTCTCGAGATCCGGGCATAGTGTATGGGATACTATTTTCGACCTGTCGGCCTATGCTAGGGTGACGAGCCTCTTCGTAATGACTGCGAGTGACCCCACTTCCTAGCACTCTCCACGTGCTTGAAATCGGGGATAAGGAACCCGATGGGATTGAGGATCACGAGATTCTGGCCTTGCACGTTGAGGGGCCTTGGCCTCGCAATTAGTTGCGGGCATTGATATCATGGGGTGTATCAGTTTTCCTAATCTGCTGGATGAACAAAATTAATTAAAAATCCATCTAGTCGCTCGAGGGAGTGTTATTACGAGAACATGCATCATGTTACATTCCATGCATATGCATTAATAAGATTAGTTAAGAATTTATGAATGTTTATCTTTCATTAAATTCATCGTGAAATTGATTCTTGTTGTAACTTAAGGCTAATAGCACCCATTGAGTTGATCACTAACTCCCACTATGGGATGGTATTTTAAAACACCAACCAAACTCTTCAGTAGCTGCAGGTGTTGCTGAGTTCGATGAGCCATATGGTGTGAGCATTGAAGAGGATGATGAGTTATCCTACTTTCAGCTGATGGGCAGTTCCACATAGATTTAGCAGACAGACTTTGGATCGTTGAGTAGTGGACTCAGCGCGCTATTTTTTTGGACATATCATTCTTTTTTATATTTTTGTTAGGCGACGCGTTGTGCTACCCATTGATATATTTTGTGGATTTGTATATATTTAGCCACTTCCATTTCAGTAGACTAGATGTGATTATGATTCATGTTTCAAGTAATTTCATACCGCTTGTTAAACTGGATTAAATATAAAATAGTAAAATTAGTTATAAGTGATACCCGGGAACTTGGGAGTTGAGTGTATGCACGATCCCCAATTTTTAGGGCATTACAAGTTGATCAACAGTCGTCATTTCACGATTGGGGTATGGATTTTGCAGACGGACATAGAAAAATATTTTAGGCCTTCACCGTAAATTTAGAAGAAATTCGATGGTTAAAATTCCTTACATCTCAGTTTTATTTAAAAGTGCCAGATTTAAATTCTAGCCTTTGCGTCAAGGCTGGGGCGAGTTACGCTTGGTAAGTGCCGTTAGGACGGGGCAGATCTTTAATTTTCAGGCGTCTACTGAGTCCATGGTCCCTGACGGACCACAAGCCCAGTGAGATCTACGGTTTCCCCAATTTTTAAATTTTTTTGACCTTCCTTGGACGCTGCATGGCCCGCATCGGTTATTGTCCAGTACAAAAAGCTATCCAGCTTAACGGTCCGCACTTGGTCTGAACATAACCAGACTCGACCGCCTTAATGAGATGACCCGAGTTAATTTGTTGGTGGCACCCCTCACATAAGTGGTCTAGTCGAGCGGTCCTATGGCAGTTTCCACGTGGACGCCCCGAGACACTGTTCTAAATGGGCTAGGCGTTACAATCTACCCCTATGTAAATAAATTTCATCCTCGAAATTTTGTACTTGTTCGTATTGTTGTAGAAGGCTTGGGTAGTGCTTGCGGACTTCTGCTTCCATCTCCCAAGTGGACTTCTCTTCATCATGGTGAGTCCATAATACCTTGACCAATGGGATGATATTGTTGCGTAGGACTTGCTCCTTCCTGTCCATTATTCGAGTGGGTAAAAGAATGTACGTGGCATTTTTCTTGAGCTCCACATATTCTCACTTGATGATGTGCAAGGGTCGGGGACGTACTTCTTTAACATTGAGACATGAAAGACGTTGTGTACACCGGCGAGCGGCATGGGTAGGGCCAGGTGATAAGCAACCGGACTGTAACACCCTGAAAATCGGGGGTCGTGTATAAACTCAACTCCCGAGTTCCAGACCGTCACTTATGCAACAAAAATGATTATGATTCAATGTTGTCTGATTTAAAGCATTCACATGAGTAAAAGTATACCAAAACTGCAATTCATACTTCAGATCCAGTGATAAAAGCAAGCGGAAGACTAAACAATATATATATCACTGTATGAAAAAATAAAGTATATCTCATCTGTCTCTAAGGTATGAATACATCTCTGAGTCTCATATACATATACATGAACAAAATGTAATGTTCAAAATAATCCCACTGAAGTCCCATCAATCCAGGTCGCCTACGCAAAGCCATCATGATACTGCATGTACGAGAACTCGTCCTGGTCCTCGTTGAAGTCTGGCTCTGCCTCCTGGATCTCAGCCTCACCTGCATCTACAACAGGGTCTAGTGGGTGTTGCAAACACCATCCCGTAACGTGGGAGTGAGTGATCAACTCAGTGGAATCATAGAGCAAAGATTAGCATGTTCACAAATCAATCATGCGATAATAGTAAAGCAGTAAATCAGACAATCATAATACTGTTGTTAATGCAAGATGACATGAAGTGATGTATGCCCTCACCGACGATTTCCCTCATACGGCAACATCTTACGACCGCGGCATGCCACACTCCCTAGAGTGCTCCACATCTTCCAGGCATATGCAATGTTATGGTGATATGATTTCTAAGTTGTTATTAGTCCATTCAAACAGTAGGATTGGGAAACTAAGGTACTTCCCTTGTATCAATCCCAACACAGATCCTGTCTAGGGTCGTCACTCCTAGTAATCTCATACGATGTATATTTCGTAGGTCGCTGCAAGGGCTGCCAGGGCTGTTGCTCGCACTCGTTGCACCGCTCCCCCATCACCTTATCAATACAGGCCTACTGTACTCTACTGCTACTGAGGGGTCGTCGCCTCCCGTAGACTCAGAATATGCTCGCGGTCACTACAAAGGACTCGTCGCCTGATCAGTGTAGGCCGACGGCTAGAATATAATGTCCCATACCACCATAATCTGCTCACGAGACTAGGTGCTCACTGGTCACTACGGGGAGGTTTGTGGCCCCAGCGTAGGCCGACAGCTCGACCACGGTGTCCCATACCACCATGCCCGGCTCATGAGTCTTCGTGGATCAAGGTACCATGGTTAACAGGGTTTACAATGGTAGGTTCAGTACCCTAGGTTCAAGCAGTTATGACTCATACAAGGTGAACATACATCGGCCAGTCGGGTTACTTGACGGGCTCCACTAGTGCGATCGCATCTCAAGTCGAACGACATGAAGTGTGTAAAACACTTCGCGTGGCCTAACCACTGTCGCCAACTCCAAACACGACTTGCGATTATCGACGCGTCGTTCGTGGCTAAGACCAGCCAGCCACGAATTCGCTCGGTTACCGACTGCCTGGACTAAGTATAGTCCCAAACAATTATGGAATCACATCAGCAACTTATATAGGAATATTGGAATTGAAATACAATCATGTGAGCATGTTAACACATGTTATAACATTCAACTTAAGTAAATCTTCAAGCACATATATTTCATGCATGTAATGAAATCATGCATATAATCAACGTGTAGGAAATCATTTAGGTCAGCATATTAATTGAGAAGTCCATCTCAAACTATCTCATAACATCATTTAATTCAATACATACTAATACAAGCATTTATACAAACACATACACTACACACTTAAGTCTACATATGGCATGTCGACCCGAAGTGCGCAATTAGGCGAATCTCTTCGCCAAACTAATTATGCACGTATTCCTAACTTCCTAATGCGACAACAAACCATGTCAATCACATCAGCAAAATATGAATGTAAACTGTACTTCCTACAAATGACTAAAATGCCCTAAATCTCATATTCTTCGTTGATTGACGAAACAGGAAACGGATAGCATGTTGTACATGTCAAACGGCGATGCCGTCGATAATCTACTATTAAACGACATTGAAAGCGTTGGAAACCGTCAATCAAAGCGTCTAAAATCCTCACCTAGTCTCTTGTAGACTCGTGATTTCGAACGGAGCGTATATGCTTCGTCTACGGCGATAAGAGAACCTATTGTACAAGATCTATTGGTTAAAAAGCTATGGATCTTAGTGATCCCCAAATCAGCAACTTCTAGGGTTAGTTATTACCTGAAAACGCGGAAGAATCACCGGCTTGGTGATCAGGAGATGTTGCTTAGGTACTAGCAACAGGCGGCTCGAAGGCTGGAGAAATCTATCCCACACTCTCTCACAAACTCTCACCTTTTCTCTCTCCTAATCTTGGGTTTCTTGCAATTTCGGATGGGAGAGAGGAGTGAGGGTTTCAACCCCTTTTATAAGCTTAAAAATGCCAAAAACAGGCTCCGGTACAAAGTTTACTTAGTGCATATCCACTTCGGGGCTGTTTCAGTCCAAAAGATGCTTTCTGGTGGTTCCCTCGTCGAATGCGATCGAACTTAAGCTCATGCGTACCAGATCTAGCACGTATTAAGTTTTCAGTCCGGCAGGGTTCGCAGATCGCATGTGGCAGACCAGTTTCAGTTCAGCGGTCACCGCACGTAGATCAGGGCTGAAAGTCTCATGATATAAAATAGAAATTTCTCCTGATCTGAGGGTGTAATCTGGATGAATTCTGACGGTCAGAACGCTCAATACTGACGCGTCAAGTCGTGTGGCAGATTTGAATTTGAAATTCCAATTCTGTCCCTATTCGCATTCTCTTCGGTCCGGGCTCAATGAAATAGCCTGTGATTATCGGTTTGACTTGATTTTCGGAATGAGTGTCAAGTCCAGCTAGGCGGTTCTAACGGTCTAAGATAGGAGGTATCAGACTTTCGACGCGCGGTCAAGATCCAATACAAAGATTCAAAGTGGTCCAAAGAACAAACTTGCTTAGAGTTTGGTCCGAGGTTATAGGGTGTTATAGAGTCGTTGGTTCTACTCGATTTGGGTCTTGTAGAACGTATTTAAAGTGATCAGGGACTATTTTCCAGCTACTTCAGCGTTGCGCTACCTAACTTACGCTTAATTTCCATAGAAATTAATTCTACGCAATTTCGGGTCGAGTTGGTACTCGAGCCCAAGTATGGATTTTTCACGGGCGTTACAATCTACTCCACTTAACAAATAATTTCATACTCGAAATTTGTACTTTTTCGTACTCCTCAAGAAGCTGTGGGTAGTTCTTTCTGATCTCGGCTTCTGTCTCCCAGATAGCCTCCTCCTCAGAGTGATGCGTCCACAATACCTTCATAAGAAAAATCACCTTGCTACGCAGTACCTGCTCCTTCCTATATAGGATACGTGTCGGTCGCAGGATATAAGTAATATCCTCTCCTAACTGCACCTGCTCCCATCTGATGATATGGGAAGGATCAGCAACGTACTTCTTCAGCATAGAAACATGAAATACGTTGTGAACGCTCACGAGAGGCGTGGGTAAAGCCAATCGGTAAGCCACTGCTCCCACACAATCGAGGATCTAAAATGGACCAATGAATCGCGGTACTAGCTTCCCCTTCTTCCCGAACCGAAGGACTCCCTTCATAGGGAAAACTCACAAAAACACATGATCCCCAACTGTGAACTCTAGTGGCCTCTGTCTCGTATTGGCGTAACTCTTCTGTTTGCTCTGCGCTGTAAGAAGCCGACGTCAAATAATATCAATCTTCTCTGATGTCGCCTGCATTAACTCTGGACCAATTAAGCTATGCTCACCGACCTCTATCCAGCAATGTGGTGCGCGACAAGGTCGCCCATACAGCGCATCATAAGGTGCCATACCGATACTCGCCTGAAAACTGTTGTTGTACGCGAACTCCGCATATGCAAGACAATCATCCCAACTGTCCTTGAAGTCCAATGCGCAAGCTCGCAACATGTCCTCTAAGATCTGGTTCACCCGCTCTGTCTGTCCGTCTGTCTGTGGGTGGAAGGCAGTACTAAACTTTAACTTCACACCCATAGCCTCCTGAATGCGAGTCCAGAAAATAGAAGTAAACCGCGTGTCTCTGTCCGACACGATCTCCAGCGGAACTCCATGTAGACACAC
This sequence comes from Magnolia kwangsiensis, assembly GCA_037074715.1. NCBI lineage: Eukaryota > Viridiplantae > Streptophyta > Magnoliopsida > Magnoliales > Magnoliaceae > Magnolia > Magnolia kwangsiensis. The sequence goes on from CM073588.1 coordinate 86,565,567, forward strand.
AATCTCTCTGATGTACAATCTAGCCAGCTCGTCTGTAGAGTTCGTAACTCTAATCGGTAGGAAGTGCGTCGACTTCGTCAGACGGTCGACGATCACCCAAATGGAATCATGTCTCTTCCTCGTCTTCGGTAACCCAGAAATGAAGTCCATGGAAATGAAATCCCACTTCCACTCTGCGACTCAACGCATCAGCCACAAGGTTCACCTTCCCAGGATGGTAAGAGACTTCAAACTTGAAGTCCTTCAACGTCTCCATCCATCGCCGCTGCCTCATATTCAAGTCTGGCTACGTGAATATGTACTTGAGGCTCTTATGGTCGCAAAAGAGCTCGAACTCCTCTCCGTAGAGGTAATGTCTCCAGAGTCTCAGTGCGAATATAACGGCTGCCAACTCTAGGTCGTGTGTAGGGTAATTCTCCTCGTGCTTCCTTAATTGTCTCGAGGCATACGAAATTACCCTGTCCCTCTGCATAAGGACACAACCCAGACCAACGCTAGACGCGTCAGTGTATATAGTGTATCTAACCCCTTGCTCTGGCAATACTAGCACAGGGGCAGACGTAAGTCTGTCCTTCAGCTCCTGAAAAGCTGATTCCGCCTTGTCATTCCAGGCGAACTTCACGTCCTTCCGTGTCAACTGAGATAAGGGTCTCGCGATCTTCGAGAAGTCCTGTATGAAGCGCCGATAGTAGCCAGCGAGACCCAAGAAACTCCTCACCTCAGTGACAGAACCAGGCTGCTCCCAGTCCTGCACCGCAGCTACCTTAGACAGGTCAACTGTCATGCCATCCTTGGACACCACGTGTCCCAGGAACTTCACCTCCTGCTTCTAGAAGTCGCACTTCTTGTACTGTGCGAACAACTGATGTTGTCTGAGCGTATCTAGGACCAAACGCAAGTGCTCCTCATGCTCCTCTCGACTCCTAGAGTACACCAAAATGTCGTCAATGAAAACAACGACGAATCGATAGAGGAAAGGCCGAAATACCCGGTTCATCAGATCCATGAACACGGCTGGTGCGTTCGTGAGACCGAACGACATCACGAGGAACTCGTAATGGCCAAAACTGGTCCTGAATGCTGTCTTCTGCACGTCCTCATCCCTGACGCGCAACTGATGATATCCTGACTGAAGCTCAATCTTCGAGAAGTACTGCCCTCCTCTTAACTGATCAAACAAGTCGTCGATCCTGGGTAAAGGGTACTTGTTCTTCACCGTGACCTGGTTCAGCCCGCGATAATCAATACACAATCGCATCGAACCATCCTTCTTCCTCACGAATAGGACCGGTGCTCCCCAAGGAGACACACTAGGCCGTATAAGGCCAAGCTCTAGCAGACCATCAATCTGCGTCCTTAAATCCTCCATCTCACATGGTGCCATGCGATACGTCGGCAGTGAGACGGGCGTAGAACCAGGAACCAGATCGATAGTGAAATCGATCTCTCGTCGGGGCGGCAAACCAGGGATCTTCCTAAACAGATCCCCGAACTCGAAAACGACGGGCGTATGCTCAAGTATCTGGGCACTAGCGTCGCGCAATAAAGTGGCGTAACTAAGTATGCGGAAAGGGAGATTTACCCGCACTGAAAATGTGAAAGGCGTACCCTCAGGCTCGTACACCGTCACCATACGAGCCTCGCAGTCAATCTCGGCCCTCCCAGCAGTCAACCAGCCCATGCCAAGAATGACGTCGAGATAAATAAGAGAGGGATCGACGACAAGATCAAGAGCCATCGTCCTGCCTCCCAGTTCAACTAAACAACCCTCACACATCTGGGTAACATCCGAATAATTCCCATGAGCTGCAAGGACTCGCACGCTATCCATAGTGATAGTCTGTAACCCAAGACGCCTGACTACAGCACGTGATATCAAAGAAATCATGGAATCAGTATCCACCATCACGAGAATAGGAGTACCTCCAATATGGGCTATGACCTCGAAGGTTGAATGCTGAAAAGTCGGTGTCGCAGCTGCCTCAGCTGTCAATACATGAACCCGAGCCTGCTGTGGCCGGTTCGGCCGCTGTGTCAAGGGCCGTGGAGGCTGTCTGATCTGCGATACTGGAGGTCTGAAAGAAGGGTGCGCAGGAGCTAACCGTATAGGCGGTGCTGATATAGCCTGTGAACGAGCACGGTCAATCTTTTACGGTGGAGAGAACCCACTGTCCCGCATCCGAGAAAAGCAGCTCTGCGCCAAGTGGCCTGTCCTCCCACAGTATGTACATGTCAAATCAGGGCGTCGAAACGGTGGTACAGGCGCTGTAGTCCTAGTAGGAGGGTCAACGCGAGGCCTCTTGCCCGCGAGGGGCCTGTCCTGCATGTCTGGTAGCGGCCTAGAAGCAATAGGGCCACGAGATCGCGTAAGTCGATCCATATTCTGCTCTGCCCGCATAGATATGTGAATCAACTCCGCATATGAGGGAATGCTCACACAGCACATCTTCGACCGAATATCTGGTTGCAAACCCTCCAAAAAGCGTCGTATGCGCATCTGCTCATCAGCCAAAATAGTCGGGACGTATCTGCCCAACTCCGTAAACCGATGCTCATACTCCGTGACTATCATGACTGCCTGTCTGAGGTGGAGAAACTCATTCTCCCTATCATGCCTATAAGTCTGGGGATAATACTTCTCGTGAAAGCGGAACTCAAAGGCTGCCCATGTCCACACAAAGTCGGCGGTAATGGTCCGCAATATGCTATCTCACCACAGGCTGGCCTCTCGCTCAAACAGGAATGTAGCCAGCTCTACCTGCTCAGCCTCTGTGCAATGTAACATCCACAAAATCTTCGACACACGGTCGAGCCAGTACTCAGCCTCCTCGGGTCTGTGAGAACCCGTGAAAGTGGGAGGCCGTAAGCGCTGAAATCGCTCTAATAGGCCCCGTGTATCTGCGGCATTCCCCGCAGGGTAAGCAGGCGGTACAGGATGAGCCGCGCCCTCATCCTGGGCGTAAGTATAAGCATCCTCAGCTGGATGCGCAGGTGGTGCAGGTGGAGCCACACCCCCGCCCTGGGCTAATGTCCCCACAATGGTAGTCAGAAGCTGTTATTGCTGCTGCATTATAGCCAATATCTGCTCAAATCTGTCAGGAGGTGGAGCAGGCTGTGGCGGGTGCTGTGTCGAAGTAGATGCACGATGAGGCTCTCTGACTGATGGTGTGAATGGCAGTGGTCCAACTGTAGGACCAGCAATAGGCTGAGACGCTCGAACTGTCTCAGGAATCGGGCCCACAGCAGGGTCCGCATGAGTGTCAGACTGCGAAGGAGTCTGATCCATATACTCACTCAACGCACGCCGAACCGTGCTCCGCGTAGCCTTAGGCGGCATTCCCTATATTCAAAATAGGGCGCAACCTTGTCAGTCTCAATAGCACAAATACACCGCAATCATTCACACAAGGAGTCAAAGGCGTTCCATGCATTTCATTTAATCAAAATTGTCACAATACAAGGGATATATCCTTACAAGCATCATGACGAGAAATACATGGGAACTAAGACAGTTAAACTTACAACAGCAACATAAGCAAAGCACTAGCCCTAACAAGATTACACAACAAAAGTAGAAAATGACTAACTACTAACAACAATATCTAAGGTCGCATCGCTAGTCCGAGTCGGGTGACGGAGGAGGAGCACCCTTATCCTACAAGCAACACAGGATCGCCTTCAAGGTGCGAGTCACCTTGCCGAATTTCCTCTTTGTAACGGCCTTAGCATCCTCGACTTCAGCGCGAAGTTTCTGAACTTTCCTTTGCAAGGCGATCTGACTCTCCTCGATCTGAGAAATGCGATCATCGCTAGTAGCCTGTGCAGAAGGAGTAGGGCTCTCATCTGTATCCTGAGCCTCCTCTTCTGCCTCTTCCTGAACTTCTTCCTGAACTTCTGCTCCAGGTTCTTCTTCGCTTTGATCTTCCTCATCATCAAAGTCATCCTCGCTATCCTCCTCAAGCTGATTTTCACGGTATTGAGACCCAATCTTCATCTTGACTATAGTCGACTCATCAATACTATGAGTCGAAACTGGCAGTTCCGGCCCAAGTCTATAAGCGAACTTAAGCGCGATCTTGCATATCAGTCGGCCAAAATGAAGCGATTCGGATGTTCTTCTAAACTTGGCTATGAGGATTATCTGTCGCAAGATGAAAATGGTCATACATACATTCTCTCCCTGGGCCACCAGATACAAGAAATCGACCATAAGGCGTGTACATTCAATGCGATTCGTCGACCTGGGATAAACATTGTACGTGCAGATATGGTGCAGCAGGCGCAAATCATCAGACATATACGTCGCCTTGAGGCTATTATTAGGCTGCCATGGGACCAACTTACCGCACAGAAACCTGGTACAGCGATCTCGTTCACGCCTACTCCTCAGATTCTTCTCACTAGGATGAACATCACCAAGAGACACGTTCAGAAGTCGCGCAATCAGTCGCACATCTATCGTACCCATCCGATCTCTACCAAAAGAGATTTTAAACTGCAATGGCTCCAAGGTAGGATTCTGGATACAAGCGTAGAAGGCACGAGCGGTGCTCACATTAGCACGAGCACGAGCTTCAAAGATCGGACCCCAATGCGCAGCTTCAATGCGCTCGAACAACAAAAATTCACCGAACAGTCGCCCTTCCACGTCCGCCTCAAACAACACTTTGCGATCAGTGTATTGGCCGTGAGGCATCTCTAATAGAATTACTCGCCCAAGGTGAGTATGGGGATCCAAATCCCGCTTTGTAAGGCACTCTAGGGCTGTAGCTGGACCTGCGGCGGCGCTTGAACTTGCAGCACCACCCCGCGGTCTTCTCGATTGAGCAGGGCAACTCGGCCTAGCCTCGTCTGTTGCAGTCTTCCTTTTACCCATCAAAGATAAGATGGTGGAGAGTGACAAAAGGCCTAAAATGGCTTCCATAAAAGCCATGAAAAATGAAGAAAATACGGAGAAGTGGCTGTCCAATCTAGAAAAGGGAGATCTAGGAGTCGTAAAGGGATGCTTCAAGCTTCCCAAGGATGTATTTTCAAGGAGAAATGAAAATGAAAAAGTGGAATGGAGCACCTCACGATTTCAGCTCGATTTGGGAGTTTTTGGAGCTCCAAGAGATGAAATCTTCAAGAGGGAGAGCTGCCAACCGAAATAGATTGATTGAGGGTGGTCATTTTTGGCCAAGGATGGATTTAGGGGTGATTTGGAACCACGAATTTTAGAGATGGTTGCTGAAAAATGAAAATAGGGCTATGGGGAGGGCTGTTTGTGAAGGAGAGGCATGTTTTGGGGGTTTTCTTTGGACGAGACACGTATGGGGGGTGTGTACATGGCATTTAAGGGAGTGCACCCGAATTGCACTTCAAGTGGACCCACCTGTACGGCGATGCATCGCCGGATCGGCGATGGCATCGCCGACCGGTGATGCATCCGGCCGGTGGGACCAGATGGGTTTGGTCCCCCATGGTCCAAGGACCCCAGATATGTACGGTTCGACCCTTGGTTCATAGTATTTTGACCTACATAGGCCCAAACATGTGTTCGGGGCTTTCCGGGACCAATCCGCAAACCTGAATATAAAACCCTATCATGCAGCATATGATTTTGAGATAAAAGGATCCAGTACATCCATCTAGACCCTTAGTTTCTAAAGAAAGTGAAGTTAGAATGACCTTATGGCCATTTTTCATGAAATTTTACTATTCACTATAAAATTTTGTGAAAGTAGTATTTTATGCTATTTTTACATTAGGTTTGATGCCTAACATAAAATGGATAAGAAATAAATGAAGATTGGAGTGGTGAGAGGAAGAATTTTGAAGATTTTTGGTGAAACGGGGTTTTTAAGCCCTGACGATTGAATACAGGAGTCGTGGTCGTCCCACGGCCCAAGGATTTACTTTTACGGGTTTAAAATCATTCAGGAACATCTCAACCTGACTTCCTACGACCTAGGAGCTATTCGGGTTGCTTTACGCGACCCGAAATGCGTTAAAGACTCGATCGTGCGATCGATCCGAATAGACTTCGCCTATTGGCGAATCTGCGATCCTAGAAATGTTTCTAGACCCTTCTCGCACCCACCTAAGTCAAAAGAAGCGACAACGTACGTCGCGAGACCATAACCCAGGCCCAGTATACTCTTATTCATGCTCTGATACCAACTTGTAACACCCTGAAAATCGGGGGTCGTGTATAAACTCAACTCCCGAGTTCCAGACCGTCACTTATGCAACAAAAATGATTATGATTCAATGTGCTCTGATTTAAAGTATTCACATGAGTAAAAGTATACCAAAACTGTAATTCATACTTCAGATCCAGTGATAAAAGCAAGCAGAAGACTAAACAATATATATCACTGTATGGAAAAATAAATAGATCTCATCTGTCTCTAAGGTATGAATACATCTCTGAGTCTCATATACATATACATGAACAAAATGTAATGTTCAAAATAGTCCCACTGAAGTCCCATCAATCCAGGTCGTCTACGCAAAACCATCATGATACTGCATGTACGAGAACTCGTCCTGGTCCTCGTCGAAGTCTGGCTCTGCCTCCTGGATCTCAGCCTCACCTGCATCTACAACAGGGTCTGGTGGGCGTTGCAAACACCATCCCGTAACGTGGGAGTGAGTGATCAACTCAGTAGAATCATAGAGCAAAGATTAGCATGTTCACAAATCAATCATGCGATAATAGTAAAGCAGTAAATCAGACAATCCTAATACTGTTGTTAATACAAGATGACATGACGTGATGTATGCCCTCACCGACGATCTCCCTCATACGGCAACATCTTACGACCGCGGCATACCACACTCCCTATAGTGCTCCACATCTTCCAGACACATGCAATGTTATGGTGATATGATTTCCGAGTTGTTATTAGTCCATTCAAACAGTAGGATTGAGAAACTAAGGTACTTCCCTTGTATCAATTCCAACACAGATCCTGTCTAGGGTCGTCACTCCTAGTAATCTCATACGATGTATATTTCGTAGGTCGCTGCAAGGGCTGCCAGGGCTGTTGCTCGCACTCGTTGCACCGCTCCCCCATCACCTTATCAATACAGGCCTACTGTACTCTACTGCTACTGAAGGGTCGTCGCCTCCCGTAGACTCAGAATATGCTCGCGGTCACTACAAAGGACTCGTCGCCTGATCAGTGTAGGCCGACAGCTAGAATATAATGTCCCATACCACCATAATCTGCTCACGAGACTAGGTGCTCACTGGTCACTACGGGGAGGTTTGTGGCCCCAGCGTAGGCCGACAGCTCGACCACGGTGTCCCATACCACCATGCCCGGCTCATGAGTCTTCGTGGATCAAGGTACCATGGTTAACAGGGTTTACAATTGTAGGTTCAGTACCCTAGGTTCAAGCAGTTATGACTCATACAAGGTGAACATACATCGGCCAGTCGGGTTACTTGACGGGCTCCACTAGTGCGATCGCATCTCAAGTCGAACGACATGAAGTGTGTAAAATACTTCGCGTGACCTAACCACTGCCGCCAACTCCAAACACGACTCGCGATTATCGACGCGTCGTTCGTGGCTAAGACCAGCCAGCCACGAATTCGCTCAGTTATCGACTGCCTGGACTAAGTATAGTCCCAAACAATTATGGAATCACATCAGCAACTTATATAGGAATATTTGAATTGAAATACAATCATGTGAGCATGTTAACACATGTTATAACATTCAACTTAAGTAAATCTTCAAGCACATATATTTCATGCATGTAATGAAATCATGCATATAATCAACGTGTAGGAAATCATTTAGGTCAGCATATTAATTGAGAAGTTCATCTCAAACTATCTCATAACATCATTTAATTCAATACATACTAATACAAGCATTTATACAAACACATACACTACACACTTAAGTCTACATATGGCATGTCGACCCGAAGTGCGCAATTAGGCGAATCTCTTCGCCAAACTAATTATGCACGTATTCCTAACTTCCTAATGCGACAACAAACCATGTCAATCACATCAGCAAAATATGAATGTAAACTGTACTTCCTACAAATGACTAAAATGCCCTAAATCTCATATTCTTCGTTGATTTACGAAACAGGAAACGGATAGCATGTTGTACATGTCAAACGGCGATGCCGTCGATAATCTACTATTAAACGACATTGAAAGCGTTAGAAACCGTCAATCAAAGCGTCTAAAATCCTCACCTAGTCTCTTGTAGACTCGTGATTTCGAACGGAGCGTATATGCTTCGTCTACGGCGATAAGAGAACCTATTGTACAAGATCTATTGGTTAAAAAGCTATGGATCTTAGTGATCCCCAAATCAGCAACTTCTAGGGTTAGTTATTACCTGAAAACGCGGAAGAATCACCGGCTTGGTGATCAGGAGATGTTGCTTAGGTACTAGCAACAGGCGGCTCGAAGGCTGGAGAAATCTATCCCACACTCTCTCACAAACTCTCACCTTTTCTCTCTCCCAATCTAGGGTTTCTTACAATTTCGGATGGGAGAGAGGATTGAGGGTTTTAACCCCTTTTATAAGCTTAAAAACGCCGAAAACAGGCTCCGGTACAAAGTTTACTTAGTGCATATCCACTTCGGGGCTGTTTCGGTCCAAAAGATGCTTTCTGGTGGTCCCCTGGTCGAATGCGATCGGACTTAAGCTCATGCGTACCAGATCTAGCACGTATTAAGTTTTCAGTCCGACAGGATTCGCAGATTGTACGTGGCGGACCAGTTTCAGTTCAGCGGTCACCGCACGTAGATCAGGGCTGAAAGTCTCATGATATAAAATAGAAATTTCTCCTGATCCGAGGGTGTAATCTGGATGAATTCTGATGGTCAGAACGCTCAATACTGACGCGTAAAGTCGTGTGCCAGATTTGAATTTGAAATTCCAATTCTGTCCCTATTCGCATTCTCTTCGGTCCGGGCTCAATGAAATAGCCTGTGATTATCGGTTTGACTTGATTTTTGGAATGAGTGTCAAGTCCAGCTAGGCGGTTCTAACGGTCTAAGATAGGAGGTATCGAACTTTCGACGCGCGGTCAAGATCCAATAAAAAGATTCAAAGTGGTCCAGAGAACAAACCTGCTTAGAGTTTAGTCCGAGGTTATAGAGTGTTATAGAGTCGTTGGTTCTACTCGATTTGGGTCTTGTAGAACGTATTTAAAGTGATCAGGGACTATTTCCCAGCTACTCCAGCGTTGCGCTATCTAACTTACGCTTAATTTCCATAGAAATTAATTCTACGCAATTTCGGGTCGAGTTGGTACTCGAGCCCAAGTATGGATTTTTCACGGGCGTTACACGGACCCACGCGGTCTAAGATCTGGAAGGGCCCAATGAACCGAGGCATGAGCTTTCCCTTTTTTTCGAAGCGTACAACCCCCTTTATTGGCGAGATCCTGAGAAATACATGGTCCCTGACTTTGAATTCTAAGTTTCTCCACCTTGTATCGGCGTAGCTTTTCTGTCAGCTTTGGCCCGTCAAGAGGCGACGCCGGATAAGTTCAATCTTCTCAGTCGTAACTCACACTAAGTCCGACCCTAACAAGCTTTTCTTATCAATTTCTTTCCAATAATGTGGAGCTTGGCACAAACGCCCATACAAAGCTTCATAAGGCGTCATACCAATGCTAGCCTGGAAGTTATTATTATGAGCGAACTCGGCGTAGGGGAGGTAGTCATCCCCTCCTGAAAGTCCAGTACACAAGCCCGCAACATGTCTTTCAATATCTGATTCACCCTTTCAGTTTGCCCATCTGTATGCGGGTGGAAGGCGGTGCTAAATTTTTGTTTCACTCCCATAGCTTCTTGGATGCGCGTCCAAAAAATAGACGTGAATCGAGTATCCTGGTTCGACACAATCTCCAATGGGATGTTATGAAGTTGTACTATCTCCTTGATATACAACCTGACTAAATCATTAGTAGAGCTAGAAGTTTTTATCAGAAGGAAGTGGGCTGATGTAAGACCCGTATCCTAATCCATACTGTTTCGTTAACTCTCACGATCATTCTCATCGAAGTCTGACAATTCATGACTTATAATCAATATTTACGCACGACCCTAAGTCGTATCCTGCAGATTTGAGTTAGCTTAATCCGAGACTTGTACCATTGCGACCGCACCGTCACCACGGTTCCAACGCCGCGTCTTGCATACCAATCCAATACCCTGACAGGGAGATGTGGGTCAGCGTTCAGTTCGAGAAAAATACCACGCGTTTGTAATTTTAATAGAATCTCTACATCATGACCCATCAATCAATCAATGCTTTCTTTCTCCCTAAGTCAAGCAACCACCAAGTAAACTCTTTCTCACCCTCTCTCTTACACACCCATACATGTCAAGTACACTATCACCTTACCCATCACTCACTCACATTCATCACTCCTTACAACCCCCCCCCTCTCTCTCTCTCTCTCTCTCTCTCTCTCTCTCTTTCTTTTCACACTTTTCAAGCAACACCAAAGAGAAAAAAAAGTGAGTGGACGTCCATGCATTTCTAAGAGAGAAAAGTGATTTCGGTGGCCCACTTTCTCATCTTAAATCTTTCATCATAGCCATTCATTTCTCATCTTCCACCATCAAAGTGAGACACAAGGAGATCGAATTTCCAATAGACCAAGAAGATCGAACGGTGGGTGCTTATTAGGCTAGATTTTCTATGTTTTAATGATGGGCCAAGTGAGGCCTACCGATTGATAGTATGGATCTCACTTTGGACCCTTGATGTGGCCGATGGACCACCTTGATCCTCATGATCATTTCATGATGGGGCTATTCTCCATGGACCCCATCATGATGTTTATTTTCCTTACATAAAAAGAGGTCATCTAGACCGTCCATTTTGGGTGGAGAAGGAACCTCCATCGTTGATCTTTGATGTAGTAGGCCCACATGTATTGGGACCCACTTGATGTATGATTGAATGCAATGGAGGGCTCATAGTGGTGGAGCCCTCCATCACACGTGTCCCGCCTCTCTCTCTTTTCTTTTTATGTGATGATATGTTCAAGTGGCCCACCTGGATGGACCCCACCATGAAGCATGTATTTGATCCAAGTCATTTGTAGGTGGGGCCCACTTTGTATATATGTTGTTCCACACCACCCAGCCATGTGGTGGCCCACCTAAGCAGGGCCCACCTTAAATGTATTTGTCTTGTCCAGAACCGTCCAGCGTATGGACGTGAATTGGGAAAACACGAATATTAGCTTGCTTCATAAGCATTTGGGTGAGTCACTTATATAGGCTCCACATGGATGTATGGATTCAATCCACGCCATCCATCCTATTACCAACTCATTTTAGGCGTTGAGCCAAAAAATGAAGTTGATCCAATTTCCTGGCAGGCCATACTTTTGAAAACAGTGATTTTCATCATTTAAATTCACCTTAATTTTTCTACACACCGAAAGATGCCCAATATTGGGCTTGATGGATGGGTTATGGACTGTAGAATCCATTGGCTAGGGTAGATTCACTTGATGTCGGCCCCACGTGTGAAAAACCATGAAAAAACCACTTGTTTCAAAAAAATATATTAATAATGCATGCAGCGCCTGCTGCTCTCACGATGCAGTAGGACGCTGCTGCATCTGGGCCAGGGACCACGGTCCCATATGTGGGCCCTACCATGATGTGTTTTGTATATCCACACCGTCCATTTTGTGGGCCCTTAGGGTAATGGGCCGCCCTCCAAATATCAGCCCCATCTAAAGCTCAGGTGGCCCACATCATAGGAAACAGTGGGGTTGAATCGTCTGCCATTGAAACCCTTTTCTGGGTCACATATGTTTTGGATCACCATGAAATTTGTTTTCCCTATGCATTTAGGTCTACATGACGTTATGAACGGATTGGATGGAAAGTAAACATTATGGTGGGCCCCACGTGGGACCCGCTAATGCATGTATTGTAACCCACACCGTCCTTGGGTGGGACGACAGGTGTACCTCACTCCAGCAGCTTGCTGGAGTGGCATCACTAAGTTTTGTGCCCCCCCCCCCTGTATCATCCACGTCGTCCATCTATGGACACCATCACGGTGCATGTGTTGCATCCAAACTGTCCAACCTTTTGACAAGCTCATTTTATGGCATAAGCTAAAGAATGGGCCAGATCCATAGTTCAAGTGGACCCCACCTTGGTATATGTATGAGGCGCCCATCTTGATTTATTTGTGGCCATCTATTGAGGCCCACCTTGATATTTATACGACCCATTCGATGAGGCCCATCTTGATTTATTTGTGGCCGTCCATTGAGGCCCACGTTGATATTTATAAGACCCATTTGAGGAGGCCCACCTTGATGTATTTGTGGCCTGTTGTTGAGGCCCACCTTGATATCTATAAGGTCCATTTGAGGAGGCCCACCTTGATGTATTTGTGTCCTGTTGTTAAGGCCCACCTTGATATTTTTAAGGCCCATTTGATGTATCTAAGGCCCATGGGTTGATGCCCAACGGGATGTCCTTAAGGTCCCTTACAATGTGTGATTCCTCCATAGTTTGTGTAATGATGTTTTATGGCGGGCCATGCCTTGGGAGCAATGTTGGTTTGACGTCCATATTGTAAGATTAATGTTGGTTAAATGTTCGCATTGTCACTCTCCCTAGGGCCCATTGATAGGCCCGTACTTGTTGTGCGTAGGTCATCTAGGCTCATCTTCATTGTAAGGACAGTTCATCACTTTATAACATGCTTAGTGTAACTTCATGATTCATGCCCATATGCATCATATGTATGCTTGATATGAGGAGTGACCAATTATAACATATGCCAGTGAGCAGATTATTTATAGGACTCAATGATAGGAGTTACCTACATGAGCGCATAGTACGTGCAGGATTCTATATGACTGGATAGTGTGACTCATGCATCTCGCATATGTGTGACTTGATCTTTGTATGCCCTAGCGACATCAAAGTCGTGGCCTCCACAGATACATTGTGGATGGCTAGATGGGACATCAGAAATAATTGATTCTAGCACTGTGGGTACTTAGGATGTCCTTGGGTGAAAATCTCAGAACCTCCTTAGTACCAGGAGTTGCTCCAATGTCTAGACCAAGTGGAATATGAGTACCGGTGCCTATACCATGAGGCCGTGTCTCTCACTGTGTTGTGGTCAGTTAGAAGGGGGTGTGGCCTTATCCACTCGAGCGAGGGGGCTATAAGCTAGGCAGAGTATGATCAGCTCGTAAATGGGTCTGCTATCGACGAGCCAAGTAAGTATTAGCAGACTGCTGGCTAGGCGAATAATGAGGTCTTTTCCACTGACAAGGTTGTATAGCTAAGGAGGAGGCAGTCGGTGTGGAGTGTAATGACCCCGATGATTTTCTCAAAGAGCAAACGTACTGATATGTGAACTTATTGAGCAGGAATTGTATATCCATTCATTCATTCATTCACTATCCACTCGGGCTGGTGGTGCGTAACTATTTGTTACGTGCGCCATCGCATGGCCAGGATTTCGGTTGGGCGCGTGACTAACTTGAGATCAGGAGTTTACCACATTGAGTCGGACTATCCAAATTTAGGTATGAGACTGGTTTAGATAGAAGTCCCTTGTGGTAGATCCCATAGCCTGCGATACTACATACTATCATCCTGACTTCAAATTCCAGCATGGTCATTTCATTCACACCGCATATTACAGTGCATCCGCAGTACTTAGCATTTTGGACTACTATATTTTTACACTTATATGGCCTAGACGAACTTAGCAGGATTTGCATATTGCATTGCATCATCAACATCTGATATTTGGCTTCAGTATTTGCATAGCCGATCCACATTGTGTATTCTGTTATTGAATGATTCATGGACTTACCGCATATTTCCGCTTACTCTGATATCATATGGTTCATGATTTATCAGTATTTCTACTTATCCCGATGATGTATGATTTATGAACTTTATTGTATACTTGGCACTTACCTTACACACACTTTCACCATCCTCTAAGCTTTTGTAAGCTTATGCACGATAAATGCGTGCAAGTGGCGTTAGGCTGCAGCAGCGTTGAGCTTGGAGTGTGCAGCTGTCCTGTGGAACTTTGATTTTGATATATGTATCTCCCTTTTAGCATTGTGTTCAAATGATTATATTAGTGGATATGTAATGATGATGTTGCCTTTATGATTTGGGTACACTTGTGGTTATGCTCCATTATAATAAAAAAATTCATTCTAAAAATCTTCCTTATAGGATCCCAGTATCGAAATCTGGCGTATGAATATTGGGAGCCAAGAATGGGGTACTATGGAGGCTGTCGGCACCGGACTCAGTGATCGGGATTCCTCTAAATCTGATTTTTGGGTTTGGGGCGTGATAGCTGATTAGGTTAATCGGTCCACAGTCACCCATATTGAGTCATGCCCCTTTCTAATCTTGGGCAAACCGGAGATAAAATCCATTGATATGAAGTTCTATTTTCATTCTGCTAAGGGCATAGGCTGCAAAAGGCCCGGTGGTCAGCGGTGCTCAGCCTTGATCTATTGGCAAGTGAGGCATCGGGACACATACTTTGCTATTTCTTTTTTCATGTTATCCCACTAATAGTTTTGCCTTAGGTTTCGGTATATCTTGGTACTGCCCGGGTGCTATAACACCTCGTACTTTCCAGTACTCGAGTGTTATCGTATAACCAAACTTGGTATAAATACAAGCCTGACTTAAGTAAACATTCATGTTCATCCTAGTTTAAATCTGACTGTTGAAAGCAATCTGCACCTATGTACCAGGCTATCGATCCGTTGATCTTTGAGACAAACCATCATGTTATCAGCGCAACCCATCGATCACCTCGATGGATGGATCAAACCATCCAGTAGTCATATAATATTTAATAAGTATAATTATTTTATTTTACACAAACATAGATCAGAAAAATTATAGATGTATTTTGATAAATTATTTATCATATAGAAGTGTATGAATACATTATAATAAAAGTGATACGTATATATTTAATGTATATAAAATATTATGGAAAAATATTATATTAATTAAACATAATGAATAATAATTTTACAATATATAGTTGAATTATAAATATTAATGTAGTATTGAATATTTTTATAAACATGTATACAAAAAATTATTAGATATTTGTATAAAATTTTATATTATTTTACAATGTGATTTTAAATAGGATATTGTACAATTTTCAATTCATATATATGTATAATATGAGACTGCATATTTTGAATTATATATTAATAATAGGAGATCAATGGCATGCATATAGTATTATGTTAATATTGAAATTATATTTTTATATGTGTATGAGATTTTAATCATTGAAATTATAAGTAATGTGCAATAGTAATAACAAAATTTATATTAATATTAGTATCGGTTGGTAATATAGGATGAGAACCTTACAAATGGCCCCTTGGACCTTTTCAACTGTTGATGTTCAATTTTAGGGTGATCCGACCATTGGATCGACGTAACCGAAGCTTAAAGATCTTAATTTGGGGTATGGCCCACTTAAGATTTAGGTCAACCCCATTCTTGAGATCATGGCCTTATATGAGTGAACGGACCAAATGGACGGAGTGGATTTCATCCAAACATCTTTGTGGGCCCCATAATCATCCGCATGTGCATCGGATACACATGCACACTTCGTGCACGGATCCGGAGAGGTTAGTCAAAGCGGGCTGACCCGTGCTCTCTCAAAATAGGAGAGATTTCCCTCTCTCTCCAGTTTGCGCCAGCCGACAGACAACGTCCGTTTGAGGCCTGCTACGGGCCACCATCTTAGATCATATGGATCATCTGATCTGTCCATCGTGTGCACAGCATAGGTCCAACCAAAACATACCCTTTTTCATGTGTTGGTGCACGTGTGCACGCGCACCATCTTCGACCCAAACAAGACCTATAAAGATAACGTTTCTAAAAATGGAAACCGGCAGCTGTTACGATCCGCGTGAGGGATGTTTGGAATGATTTAGATCGTCCAAATAGACAACATCTCGGCCGTCCACTTGCTTAGGGGATTCCGAGCAAAACCAGGGCTGGTTTCAGTCCCTATCCACTGTTTTGAGGGACGGTTTCCACCAGATCAGATTTGGATCGTTTAATATTAAACAGACGGCTTTGGGATGCTAGGGTTAGGGAATGAAAGGAGTTGGATTGAGCAATAGGAGCTCACCCTCCATTCTTGCAGCTGTCCAAGGAAGAAAACCGGCCGCAACCTTCAACGCCCAAACCCACCACCAAAAACCTTTCAAACCTTCGATCCATCCGTCCTCCAAGCTCCAATGTACCCCTAGGAACTACCCCATGCTCGCGGAATGAAGAAAGAAGCAGTAGGAGAGAGACTGCCATTAACGACTCCTTTCTGCTCCGTCACTGCCAAGTCCTCAACTGAGTCGCAGTTCGGGTCAGATCTTGTTGGATGTCCGACTATTTCAGTTGGACCTTCAACAGCTGAAAAAGAAAATAAATAAAAGAGGAAATAAAAAAGAGAGAGGGATTTCGAAATGAGGCAGTCAGTTGCCGTTTTGTAGCATCGGCCCGACCCAAACTGAGTCGTAACCTGAGTCGCACTCCTGGTCGAGTTCTCGTCAACACTGACAAGTGAAGGGGAGAGAAAGGGAGACAGGAAGAAGAAGGAGATAGGGAGTAGAGGAAGAAAGGAGAAGAATGAAGAGAATGTGGCAGTTGTCTCAGGTGGTGCTGCACTATCCACTGCACCTGGAAACTCGGCCCAACTTCGGACTGAGTTGGGTCCGATCCAGGCCAGCAATGGGCCCAGGTTGGCCTAGCTCGAGTGTTGTTGGGTTCTAGCAAAGCTGGGATAGAGAGAAGACAGGCAGAGGAAGTGTGCTAGTCTGCCTTCTAGCTTGATTTGGGCTGAGATGTGACTTGCTGCGTCAACTCAGCTAGGTTGAGACTGGGATGTGGCTAATCTCAGTCCCTGTGGTTGGAAGAAAAGAAGGAGAAGAAGGAAAAGCAAGCAACGAAAGGAAAGAGAGAGGGAGGGTGGCTGCATTGTGCTCAACCAAGCCCAAGATTGGGACAGGTTAGACCGAGTCGCGGCTTTGACTCGGACCGAGCTTGTCCATATTTGACGTCCATTGCTAGACATCTTAGCAAGATAGAAAGAAAAGAGAAAGAAAAGGAAGAAGAAAGAAAAGAGAAAGAGAAGGGAGAAGGAATGAAAGAGAAAGAAAGAGAGGAGAAGATGCGTTGGTGGTTGTGCTTGAGTCGAGTCAACTCGACTCGAACCGAGTCGACTGAGGTGAGTCAACATTTTCTCCCCATTCTAGTTTTGTTTCGATGTACTATTGTCAATTGTTACTGTTGTTATTATTAGGATTATTAATATTAGTAAAGATTAGTCATTAGTGGATCATTATGCTAAACAAGTTATTATAAACAAAATGCAATTATTAAATAGTAGTATCTTATTTATCCTTCTTAAATATTCATCTTGGATACTCAGTGGTGTCACCATGATAATTATTTTCCTACATTATCTAATATTAATAGTAACACTAATGTTAACAATTATTTTCTAATTATTAAATTAACATCGTTACCATTTTTATCATTATTAGGATTGTTAAATATTATGATGCGTGACCATTAGTAAATTATCTATTCTAATGAAAGTTATTACATATAAGAAATTAAAATGATATCATTATTAAATGCTAATGTATTGTTTTAAATAATATATCATAATATTAATTGTCATCATAATGATTTTTAACTAATTTTTATAAACACTAGTGTTAGTAAATATTTTATAATTATTAAATCAATATTCTTAAGTTATTACACATTAACTACAATTTAAACCCTAGAGTTAAGACTGCAACTAAGCTCTAGGATAAAACCCTAATTTTTACACCAAAACCCTAAATATAAGTAATCCAAACCCTAGTTTATAATCACAACCATAAACAGTATGTAGAACATAGATCTAACCATGCAACTTACAATTCATGATAGGATCCAAGTCTAAGGGCGTGCACTCCTTCCTAATAACATTGGAAGGTGAGTCGACAAATAAGGTGATAATTTTTTCCCTTAAGCTTTCCATCTTTCCATTAGCTTAAGTTATAGTTTTTATTTAAATTTATAATTGATATCTCTCTCTTATAATCACATGTATTAGCTGGTAAAAATTGAATTGCTATATTGCTTGCTAATGTTTATCCTGTATATTTGTTCATGAATTATTTGTGGATTGCTTATGAAACTTAAACTGGTACATCAGTGGGAAATCCCCACTTATAAATGTACACCCATACTTGGGATGTAACTTGATTAATGGTGATTGCAATGGACCTTCTATCTAGTGGTTATTGAGTGGTGGTATAGATGGATCATTAATATGGGCCTACCATCCAGGGTTGTTGTGTCCAATGATTTTTTAGGATGATCTTTATCGTATAGTTTTGATATTCGCTCTATGTAGCATATTTTGATACCCGCCTTACGTGGTTTTGATTTGATATTTTTCCTATATAGGTTCGATATTTTATACCGTGCAACCAGCCCCATATACTGTAATATGATTGACCATTAGTTGATGAGTTTCCATTAAACATCCTAAGATGGTAGCCTCATGGGCTAGGGATGGTGGTAATGGGACACTATGCCTGAGTCATCACCTACACTGGGTTATATGCTCCCCATAGTGACCTTTGAGCTTATTTAAATTGGCTGGTTGTAAATGGACTAATAATGACTTCGCTAATCATGCATACACGACATATTTACGATGACTTGAATCATTATGTTCATGCGATTATGTTGAGTTTTGCACTAATGACCAGTCATTCGATTTATAATGATGACTTGGATCTTCATGCCCATGCGATTATGATGAGTGTTGCACTGATGACCAGTCACATTCATGGGTGACGACCCCAATGTCCGTCCGGATGTTTTACTCAGGGCACAGACCGTCTGGATGTTTTACCCGGGTCGATAATTGCATTCATGCATCCATGCATCTAATAAGACTGCATTTACTCTGTTTTGGTTGTCTAGATGTTTTATATTATTTCTGACCTAATGCGGCGGTGTGTAATCTTAAGAAAAATTCACACTAAGTTGGCCACTCATCCATCAAATATACAACCGTAGAGGTAGTACAGGTGGCTTAAGTGATATGCATATTCAGATTTGATGAGGAGCATGGTACGATCGTCAGGGATTTATGACTGTATTTGCCTAGAGGAGCTGTGTGATCTTACGGCTAATATTTATATGCTTTCTGTTATTCTTCATACATTGAACTATGTCAATCTTGTACTTGTTTCAATTCCAAGACATTAGTTTGTATAAGTCATTATGGGCAATCTCTTGTATATTTTAAATGAAATTTCAAATTTTTCTTTATGCTGACTTGTCCATCCTATGCTTATCTGTTAACTCTGATAAAAGAAAATTATTATATATTGAATTTGACCATCCTTTAAGGTTAACACTTGGGTTTTTAGGAAACAGGTCATATACTTGAGTCCTGAAAAGTCGGGGCGTTATAGGTGCATTGTTAATTTAAAGTTATGGGCGGCATTAAGGACTTCTTCCCATAATCCATGGAGATTTGGGACACAAAGGCGGCCTCGGTACCGCAATCCCCCATCCTCTTCTGACCCAGAATAATAATAACTTAACTTTACTGATAATTAGTAGTTTGTTTTGAGTCAGTTAAGACTACTTCCACGTATTGAAGGATAGAACTTTTGCTTTGATTAGACTGTATTTTCTATATGTTTGGAGTATCTAGTGACACATGCAATCCATACTATAGGATGTAACTAGCCATGCCAATGACATTTTGAATTGAATATGAATGTATGGATTGCCTTAAAATTTTCTTGTCGCCTTGTGAATGATTGTATGTATAATTGCCTATATTCACGAATGGAATCTATAGGCCTTGTATATTTACGTATGACTTTTGTATGGGCGATGTCCTAGTGTTTAACCCTTTGAGGAACGTCTTTTCCGAAAATGTGCTCTCGGGGTGATGGTCGTTTTGTTCACCTACCTCACGGCGGCCTAGCCGAGAGGGATCACTTAACCCTGATGATCAATAAGGCCACCAAGGGACGACCGGCTCCCACAACACAAGTAGTACTACCCAAAAAGCGGCCTCGGAAGTGTCGTCAGCACTAACCATGACATCCGCACCTCCAACAACCCCAGCTATGGACCAAATGGGTCAGATGTTGCTTCTTATGCAACAACAGTAACAAATGTTAACCACTATGATGGGAGTCATGGCACACAACATGGGTATGCAACAACCGGAGCAACTCGGCATGACCACGCTTGCAGCCATCACAAGTAACCTATTCGAGTGGTTTTAGAGGTTTAGGCCCCCTATTTTTACTGGCACCCACCGCCTAGAGAAAGCTGAATACTGGCTCAACCGAATCACCAAGTTGCTTCAGCCTCTCCATTATTTCGAAGCGGAGAGTGTTGAACTCATCTCTTACCTCTTCGAGATGGAGGTTGACTTATGGTGGGAGAGTGTTCTTAGGACCATTCCAGAGAACCATGTATAGACGTGAGAAGCATTTGAGGCCCGCTTCAATCAAAAATACCTCCCTCAGACGTACTAGCATGAGAGGGAGAATGAATTCTTACGCCTCTAACAAGGAGGGATGTCCGTGGCATAATCGAAAAATCGCTTTACTAAATTGTTGCGACACGCTTCCCAAATAGTTGTAAACGAGGCAGCTAAAATGTGGCGATTTACTGAGGGATTGAGGAGCGATATTTGTTCGAAGATGTATTGTGTAAATATCGGAACGTATGCCGAACTGGTAGAGATGTCAATACGGACGGAACAAGACGATGAGAGAGTCTCATAAACTCATTCATAGCTAGGCTTACGAAGTAGGACAGAGGGACAATCCTCATCCTTAGCTGGGAAAAGGCCGCGTCCGAATTCTCCGCCTAGGCTTGCAGCCACTTCGGCCCCTTCTACGCGACCTAACCAGATATGCGATTACTGTAGGAGGGAAGGTCACTCTAAGACGTACTGTTTTACAAGAATGAGAGACCTTGGCTTCATGCCTCCTCAGCGCATTAATAGGCCCTTGCATTAGGCCTTACAGATTCCTCCTCTGTGGACGATTGGGCTTAGCCAACAGTTCTGTCATCCTCCTTTACCTCAAGTTAGGCTGCTCCAATAGCCTGTGCAGTGACCCAACTTTCTACAACAAGCTCGAGTCCATGCATTGGCAACTGAGGGTCAGGATGCAATCACACCCACTCCTATGGCCTTCGAGGTGAGAGCCCATATACAAGGTACTCCCATATTCCTCTTGGTGGACACTAGGTCCACTACCTCTCTTATATAACATCCAACCATCAAGTGTATAGGGCTATGCCTTACCCCTTTCGTAGGAGTAAAGATCATTGTCATCGCCGGAACTTTCTCAAAAGCAATAAAGATATGTCGTGATTGCTCCATAGACTTGGGATGCAGGATGGTGTTCGTGGACTTGATAGTGACCAAGATTTTCCATTACGACGTTATCCTGGGCATGGACTGGTTGACTGTAATGAAGGCGAAAATCGACTGTGACACTATCTGTGAAGATATATGAGGGCAACGACACTTCCTTCACATTCCCAATCCAGGTCAGTTACGCACGGAGAATTTTATGTTATGCTTCATTGGAAGAGGATTACAATAGACCCTCTCTAACATCCACTCTCGTGGTCCAAGATTTCGTCAATGTGTTCAAAGTCATACTTGGACTTCCTCCTCGATGTGAGATAGACTTCATGATCGATCTAATTCTGGGTGTCACACCCATTTCCTTGTTGACTTACCGCATGCCCCCATGTGAGATTGAAGAGCTTAGGACGCAAATCGATAATTTTTTAGAGTCAGGCTTTATTCGACCTAGCATCTTGTCATGGGGAGACCTAGTCCTGTTTGTGAAGAAGAAGGACGACACATTGCAATTGTGCGTAGGCTATAGGAGATTGAACCAAGTGCCAGTTCAGAACAAATACCCATTGCTAAAAATTGAGGACTTATTCGACCAGTTGAGGGGTGCTCAATACGTCTCAAAAATTGATCTACAATCAGGGTACCATCAGCTGCAAGTTAGGGACGAGGATGTGCAGAAAATGGCCTTTAGAACCTGCTTTAGCCACTATGAGTTCCTAGTCATGCCGTTTGGACTCACAAATGCTCCATCGGTGTTCATGGATCTCATAAACAGAGTTTTTAGACCGTTCTTATACAAATTCGTCATCATATTTACCGATGATATATTGGTGCATTCAAGGAGTCGTAAAGAGTACAAGGAACACTTTCGAGCAATCCTCAAAACCCTTAAGAAAAACTAATTGTATGCGAAATATGGAAAATGTGACTTCTGGAAGGAAGAAGTCAAATTTTTGAGTCATGTGATATCCAAAGAAGGTATTTCTGTGGACCTCGCCGAGGTGGCAGCTATATAAGATTAGAAACAACTGAACTCAGTTACGAAAGTAAGAAGTTATTGAAGGTTCATTAAGGATTTTTCTAAAATAGGTCGGCCGTTATCCAAGCTTACACGGAAGGACATCAAGTTTGCTTGGAATGAGAAGGCAGGGGTGACTTTTCAAGAGTTGAAAGATAAACTGACGTCAACATCAGTACTCGTGTTACCTGAGCAAGGATCAAATACACCATCTATACTGACGCCTCTCGTGTAGGTTGAAGTTGCGTACTCATGAAAAAGGACAGGGCAATTGCTTACGCTTCTCGACAGCTAAGGAAGCATAAGGAAAAATACCTTACCCATGAGCTCGAACTCGCGGCGGTAGTATTTTCTTTGAAGATATGGAGACACTACCTCTATGGTGAAGAGTTTTAGCTTTTTTATGATCATAAGAGTCTCAAATACATCTTCACTCAAAAGGATTTGAACATGAGATAGTGTCGCTGGATGAAAATGTTGAAAGACTTCAAGTTTGAAGTCTCATATCACCCTGGTAAGGTCAATCTGGTAGCAAACGCCTTGAGTTGCAAGAGTATGCTCGAATTTATAGCTCCGTTGATGGTGAGAGAGTGGAACATGGTGGAATTTGTACTAGACTTTGACATGAAACTAACCGTGGAGGAACCGTACGAGGTCATAGCTCACATTCATATCCAGTCACTGATTATTAGTAAAATCATTGAAGCCAAGGAAGGTGATGAATTGTTGAAAAAGATGAAAGAAAGAGTGGGGAATGATGTGGAGTCCAAGTGGAGAGTCAGTTTTGATGGGGGATTGCGGTACCGAGGCCACCTTTGTGTCCAAACTCTCCATGGACTACGGGAAGAAATCCTTAATGCCGCCTACAACTCCAAATTGGCAATGTACCCGGGTAGTACCAAGATGTATCGAGACCTAAGGCAAAACTATTAGTGGGACAACATGAAAAAGAAAATAGCAGAGTATGTGTCTCGATGCCTCACTTGCCAACAGGTCAAGGCCGAGCACTGCTGACCATCGGGCTTTTTTGTAGCCCATGCCCTTAGCAGAATGGAAATAGGACTTTATATCAATGGATTTTATCTCTGGTTTGCCCAAGACTAGAAAGGGTTATGACTCAATATGAGTGATTGTGAACCGATTAACCAAATCAGCCCACTTCCTTCTGATAAAAACTTCTAGCTCCGCTGATGATTTAGCCAGGTTGTATATCAAGGAGATAGTACGACTTCATGGCAACCCGTTGGAGATTGTGTTGGACTGGGACACTTGATTCACATCGATTTTCTGGACGCACATCCAAGAAGCTATGAGAGTGAAGTTGAAATTTAGCACCGCCTTCCACCCGCAGACAGATGAGCAAGCTAAACGGGTGAATCAAATATTGGAAAATATGTTGCGGGCTTGCGTACTGGACTTTCAAGAGAGTTGGGAAGACTGTCTCCCCTACGCCGAGTTCGCTTATAATAATAGCTTCTAGGCTAGCATCGGTATGGCGCCTTATGAGGCTTTGTATGGGCGTCCATGCCGAGCCCCACATTACTGGGTAGAAATTGATGAAAAAAGCTTGTTAGGGCCAGACTTGGTGCGAGTTATGACTGAGAAGATTGAACTTATCTAGCGTCGCCTCTTGACGGCCCAAAGCAGAGAAAAGCTACGCCGACATGAGGTAGAGAGACTTGAAATTTGAAGCTGGGGACCACATATTTCTCAAGATCTCGCCAATGAAGGGGGTTGTACACTTTAGCTAAAGGGAAAAACTCACACCTCGGTTCATTGGGCCCTTCCAGATCCTAGACCGCGTGAGTCTGGTTGCTTATCTCCTGGCCCTACCCACGCTACTCGCTAGAGTGCACAACGTCTTTCATGTCTCAATATTAAAGAAGTACATCCCTGACCTTTTGTACATAATCAAGTGGGAACATGTGAAGCTCAAGGAAAATACCACGTACATTCTCTGACCCACTCGAATACTGGATAGGAAGGAGCAAGTCTTATGCAATAAGTTCATCCCATTGGTCAAGGTATTATGGACTCACCACGATGAAGAGGAGTCCACTTGAGAGACGGAAACAGAAGTCTGCATTCACTACCCAAGCCTTTTACAGTAATACGAACAGGTACAAAATTTCGAGGATGAAATTTATTTATAAGGGGGGTAGATTGTAACGCCTAGCTCATTTAAAATAGTGTCCTAGAGCGTCCATGTGGAAACTGCCGTAAGATTGCTCGACTAGACCACTCGTGTGAGGGATGCCACCAACAAATTAACTCAGGTCATCTCATTTAAGCGGTCGAGTCTGGTTATGTTCGGACCGAGTGCGAGCCGTTAAGCTAGATAGCCTGTTGTACTTGGCAACAGCCTGATCGGGTCGTGTAGTGGCCAAGGAAGGTTAGAAAAATCTAAAAATTGGGGAAACCATAGATCTCACTGGGCTCGTGGTCTACCACGGACCACAGACTCAGTAGACGCCTCGAAATTAATGATATACGCTGTCCTAACAACACTTGCCAAGCACAAATTACCCCAACCTTGACCCAAAGGGTAGAATTTAAATCTGGCACTTTTAAATGAAACTGAGAAATAAAGCATTTCAACCGTCGGATTTCTTCTAAATTTATGGTGATGGACTAAAATATTTTTCTATGCCTGTTCGCAAAATCTGAACCCCGATTGTGAAATGGTGACCGTTGATTGCAAATCGGACTCATACGATAAAATCTCATGTCTGTTTGCCCTTAAAATTTACACAGCCCTTCATCGGGCCATGAAGCACCTATCCTATAAATTTCATAGCCAGGGGGCATCAAAACCATCCCAATCACTAGAGTGGACCCCACAGGGCTATTTAAATATCGAAACTGTACAATAAAACCTCGCGTCTGTTTGTCTTCAAATTTTGTATAGCGCTTTATCGGGCCATAGTACACCTACACACAAAATTTGGTGGCCAGAGGGGTGACAGGGCGGCCCCAGCAACCAAAAAGGGATCCCACAGGGCCATTCAAGGGAATTATTAGAACTTAAGGCCATTTGGCCCAAACCTAGAAAATGAAACCCTAAAGCTCTCTCTCACACACTTCCACTACTACAATAACAAAAGAGAGAGAAGTGAGAAAAGAGAGAGGAAGAAGAGAAAGAAGGAGAGTGTGGAAGGAAGAAGGGGAAGAAAAGTGTTGCTCAAGGGAGGTAAAATATAGAAACCCCTCTTTCCTTCCCTTAAGGAACTCCACATCCACAACTACGAGTGACTTCCATACGATTAGGGAGGTAAGCACCCTTCCTGTAATCCCTTGTGTTGAGCTAGGATTTGCATAAAAACCTAACACGCAAATGCATTGACTCAAGATTTCGGCCAATCGACCCGTGAGTTCGACACTTCTAGGTCATTTCCCTAAGCCTTTAATGATCCATAGGTGCAGACTATTATTCTTAGGTGGCCTAGTACCAATTTTAGTATGAATTTAATGATTACGAATGTTTGGGTGATGTATTTGAATAATCTAGAAAGAACCTGGCCAAGACCTTACATGATAGATCCTCTCAAATGACATGAAATGATTATATATTATTTGTTGTTCCTCAACACAATTAAGCATGTTCATCTCATACTCGATTCTTGTACAATGTTTCCTTATAGCATGTATGATAGATTAACCCTTGTTGTATTTTTGTATGAGATATATATAACTCTTGGTCTCTTCGCTAACCTCACACAACACACATACACATTCATTTCGTAATATTGTTAGTAATTGTATTTATAGAAAATCTGAATTTTTATATTTAATGTATAAGTGCATGACATCACTTGTGTTAGATGATGAATCCTGATTTGTTGAAGTGTTATTAAATACCATCAAATCCCTAGGTTGGTCAGGAAACTAAGGTGAGAGAAGGTGGTCCTGTTGGTAGGACTATCTTAAGGCTAGACCAGCGAATTTGGACGGATGCGAATGGGCGACAGTAGTTGGACTACATGGGTTGCTTCTACCCGATGTCGTCCATCACGTACTCGTCTGGACTCGCATGGTCTAGTCTAATTACTGACCAAACATGTTTCTTAACCATGACCGTTCACGCCTGTATGGAACCTGGAACACCCTTCACCCACTGAAGTCCATCGATAACCATTTGAAACTGATCCACTGTCTCGAGAGCCGAGCATGGTGGAATGGGACACTATGTCCGAGTTATCGGCCTAAGCTTGTGTGACGAGTCTCCTCGGAGTGACCACGAGCAATCCCACTTCCTAGCACTTCCAATGTACTTGAAATCGAGGATGGAGAACCCAATGGGATCGAGGATCGTAAGGTCCTGGCCTCGTACGTTGAGGGGCCTTGGCCTCGTAATTAATTGGGGGCATTGATATGATGGGGTGTATCAGTTTTCCCAATCCGCTAAATAAATGAAATTAATTAAAAAATCAGCTAACACTATTATGATCACATCGCATTAGTTAGGTTGACAACTTGGCAGTTAAGGTCGTGATGAGGGAACGTTGGTCATGTGCGATTGTTAGACGAAGTAGCTCGAGGGAGTGTTATTGTGAGGTCATGTATTATGTCACATTTTATACATATGCATTAATAAGATTAGTTAGAAATTTATGAATGTTTGTCTTTCATTAAATTCATCGTGAAATTGATTTTTGTTGTAACTTAAGGCTAATAGCACCCACCGAGTTAATCACTCACTCTCTCTCTGGGATTGTGTTTTAAAACACCAACCAGACTCTTCAGTAACTGCAGGTGTTTTTGAGTTCGATGAGCCGTACGGTGCGAGCATTGAAGAGGAGGATGGGCTGTCCTAGTTCCAGTTGATGGGCAGTTTATCATAGATTTAACAGATAGACTTTGGATTGTTGAGTAGTGGACTCAGCGTGCTATTCTTTTGGACATATCATTCTTTTTGTATTTTTGTTGTTCGATACCTTGTGTGACCCATTGATATATTTTGTAGATATGTATATATTTAGCCACTTCCATTTCAGTAGATTAGATGTGATTGTGATTCATGTTTCATGTAATTCCATACTGCTCGTTAAACTGGATTAAACATAAAATAGTAAAATTATTTATAAGTGATACCCGGTAACTTGGGTGTCGAGCGTATGCACGACCACCAGTTTTCAGGGCGTTACAGCATTAAATTAAACTTTTGAGTTTCGTGGATCCACATACTACAAGTCTTCCATAAATTTTAAAATTTGTCAGCTAATAGTTACTCATTTTATGTTGTTTTACCGAATATCACCAATGATTTTATCATTTTGTCACACAATGTTAAATGTACCTAATTGCTCTCAAGTCATGCAATCACATGATGATTGTTCATCAACACAACCCATCACCACTCTCTCTTCAATATATGAGAAAATGATGGGAAAAAACACATGTTTTCAATATAAGAAGAGGGTCGAGGTCATGAAATTTAACTACAAGGATATAATTTTTTTTTTAGTCTTATAAATGAATTTATTATTATTATCATTAAGATTTTAGAAGTCTTTTAGAACTCCTATCTTAGCCACCAAAACATCTACATGCATAACCTCCTATATTTTCTATAATAATAATCTATTCTTATTGTAATAAATATCACCCAATCTGAAATGATTAGATCGGACGACTAAGAAAATAGCTTGTAATAGTATTATTTCAACTGTTGTGGGGAAAATGGACCGACCAAAAAGATAAGGTTAGGTCGGGACTTTGTGCATCTCACCAGGTCAGACAATGATAGATACGACTAAAGATTCAACCTCTGGCCCCAGACCGAGTAAGAGATAAGGTTGAGCTCGGTTTCTCGTTAGTAAGTTGGAAGACCAGAGACTAGGTCGAGCTCGGCCCCTCATCAGTAGGTCAGGAAACCTACTCATCAACCATATCCCAAATGAAACTTAACTGCTGCTTGCTAAAGGAGTAAGGTCGGCATAACCTCAGGTCGGCACAATCCTTATTCTACTAGTTATGACCTGATTCTAACAACATCTATCCAAAATCCCAGCCGAAGATCTAGGAAATCGACCACAATGCGGATTCGCTTGAGATCCTAGCTGAGAATCTCGAGAGATCCTTGCGACACTTGCGAGATATGAATCCTACTACAACACACCCCTACTAAATGGGGAGATCTCTACAGCTCCACCCATCCTCTCCTTTAAATATAAGTCCCTCCAATAGTAAAAGGTACACACAATCTTTAGCCTAAAATCTCTTATTCGATTAGACTCATATTCCCTACCTGACTTAGGCATCAGAGGGTCCCCTACCCTATCCAGGGTCTCCTTTATCCATTCCTTACGTAGGTACACGAGGGTCCAGGGAAGGTTGACCAGATTTTTGCACCAATAGTTTGACATCGTTTGTGGGAACGACGTCGGAAGCCGTTCTCAACCTTCGCAAAGGCTCGACAGTGGCGAAAGGGAGGAAGAAAGCCCAGATCACCATCGTTGTGTCAGTTCAGCACTGCTGAAATAGTTTAAGGATCATCGAGACTCATCTTTCCAGCTTCAGGCTGATTCCGTGCCCGTATGCCAAACACAACGGTCCTGAAACCAGGGCAGTTGGCTAGTCTCCTTTGAACATCGAGTTGAAGCCTTGACCAACAACCTCGACCAAATAAGGTGATTACTGGAACGACGAATCCCTCCCTCATGTCAAGGGGCTGAGAAAGCAGTCGCTCGAGCAATTATGGAAATCTTTTCACCTTCTTGAGCACTAGTCGGCTCCCGGGGAAACAAATAGGTCGGTGAAGCACTAAGGCCAGCCCCTTCCCACGTCTCAAGCACCGCTATTCTAGTTACCTCCGACCTACGCCATGAGTTAGAGAAGAAAAGACGCGACAAAGCTCTCGAGGTCAAACTCGAGGCCATAATTGAAAATGAGGACCCTTGGGATGCCAAGTTCAATAAATTGTGGGGTCAGATCAGCGATTTGCGTCAGGCCTATCGCACACATAAATAAGCCTCCGTTCACCGCTGACATTATGCATGCTTAACTCCCATATCACCCTTTACTCAACCATTCCGACTGAGCACTTAGAATCCTTTAGGGCATGGATGGAACTCCACGACGCGTCGACCGCAGTCATGTGCCCTAGCAGGAATAACTCAAAAATGGTTCAGGAAGTTAAAACTACAGCCCATCATCTCCTTCACGCAGCTTAACAAGGCATTCATCACTGATTTCATCGGAGGGAATGAAAGGTATAAGCCGACTACCCACCTCCTCACCATCATATAAAATGACGATGAGTAATTAAAAGACTACATTAAACACTTCAACCTAGAACTCATGCAGATTGAGGGCTATTCGGATCAAATAGCCCTATCCGCCATGATGGGAGGTCGAAGGAAAGGAAGATTCCTTTTTTTCTCACGGTAAGAACCCTTCAACAACATTAGCCGATTTCTTCAACCAAACTCAGAAATACTCCAACACCACCAAGGAGCTTTTTAGCTCACGAAAAGTAGCTTGGAACATATAACATCCTGAATTTTCACTATGAGAGTATGTACTCGTGCCCAAGAAAATCGAGTGTTAATAATGTACAACTGAATGCTCTGAAACCGCACTCTATTTTTTCATTTGTTTACATCCAAATACATTCCTGAAAGTAACATTCATAAGAATAAAATTAACTATATTAATTATATATCATTAGAGTAAAAGGAATAATCAAAGCCTCATAATGAGAGGTTTATTACAACATCAAAGTTCATTGCGGAAGTATAAAACTAAATAGTAAATCTGTCTTCTTAGTCTTTCAAGATAATCTTCTATAGGGAAGTATACGCCACCTGCATCAACTACACGGTTGGGAGAGGGTCAATGCCCTACTCATGGTGAAGGTTATCCTTTAAAATTAACAATAATTAAAGAGATACATAACAGGTAAAGTAAGGGTTTGGTACGTCCTGTGCTCCACTAACACAAGGGTATCAGCATGCGCAAACAACCTACATGAGATGCATGCCTAACAAAGTATGTGGGGCTCATCATGCGTAGTAAATCATCACAATGTGGAATACGATTTATAGATAATCGACTCGATGCACATCCCATAACAACAGATATTCGCTGGCATGGACAACGCTACCGTGGATTTATGAAAACTCCTTAGAGCGCACAACATATGGGCTGGGTGAATTACGTGACATGATTTGTTCATGGAGCGACTATTTGTGACATCCAATCCTGGAGTGATGTGACACTGCATTTACGAATTACACACATCGATTTTTACACTACTACCCAAAAGCTCAACAACTTACGTGCCCCAAGAAGGTCTCTACCTATAACGCATTACATCCATGATAGAATATTTGAATCAGTAGTTGTGATACACCTTACACATCACTTGCACTTATAGAAATATATAAATTGAACCATAATGAATATAACCAAATCTAAATCATAAAGAATATCAACTGAATTGTGGAGGTTCTGGAATAACAAGACACAAGCCCAAGCCGTAAAGATAGATGGCACGAGGCCAACATAATAAAGAGAAGAGTGACAGTGGTTAACTTAACAAAAGTGGTAATGACCAACATAATAAGAGAAGAGTGACAATTGTCAACTCAATAAAAAGGAGAGTGATAATGACCAACTCAATATAGAGACGAATGGCAGGGCTAACTCAAATAAAGAGATGAGGCAGGAGCAAGGCTTGTATCTATGGCCTCACATAAATTCAGAGAAATCACTTGTATTTGACATTATGTCATAACCCCAAAAGGACTAATAGATGTAATGATATTAACTAAATTAATTGATAGGATAATTCTCAGAAAATATATAAACATGAAAGGCAGGATAAGTCACATCCTTAAAGGCATGAAAAGGTAGGATAATTCATATAATAAAAGGCACAAAAAAGCCAATAATTGATGGTGAACACATAATAGCATGAAAGATTCAAAGTGATATGTAAAAGGAATACATGTAAAGGCAAGGTCAAATTCATGAAGGCACGTATAAAAATAGGATGAATTTAACGGCTTAAATTAATGTAAGCTCAAAGGATAAAACCCTCACCTTTGGTTGTCTGATTGCCTAATACAAGGTTAAATGTCTGGCTACACTCTTTAAGACTTGATTGTGTCCTAGTTCATATGATTAAGAATAAGTTAGATTCTATTGTTATACTAGGTAGGATTGATTGTAGAAGGAGATATCGGCTAAGGCTTGATTTAGACGCATTATATGACGTGAAAACTAGATGATCCTTAATGTCCATGCCTAGGGACTTCAACTTGTTCCTTTTTTATCGAGTTGACTCGGTTTGACTAGGTGAGTTATTCCATGTCTAGTTGTGTGAAAAAAAATAGAAAGAAACGTATCTAGGAAAGGGAGGAGGTTGATCTTACTAAGATGTGGATCGAATTTTCTTAGAATTTTAAATCAAAAATTCTTAGCCGGAGCTGTCCCTTGCTGACGAAATTGGGGGTGTTTTCCTCCTTTCTCTCCCGTTTCTCTCTTTCCCCTTCTTTTCCTACTTCCCTTCCGTTATGGATGAGAGAGGGTTTTATAGGTTTAAAGAATTCTAGATCCTTCCTATGTAAGATCGGTTTAAAGGATACTAGATCCTTCCAGCATAAAATAGTTTTCGCATGCGAAAGGATTCTGTTTATGCACGGTGGCTTTTGCAACATATTGTGAGGTCCACTGTCATGTTAGATAAGAAATCCATTCCGTTCATCATCTTTACGGGGTGACGTTGTGCCATGGGCTAAAATCTGGGATGGATCTGATGATAGGGTGGCCCACATCAGAGGTAGTAAAATGGGATGAATCCTTTGACAACGCTTTCACTGCCCCTGTTACTGCGTGCGGGTGATTGCTATATGGGATGGTTGTTTAGAAATAGGTAGGGTCCATTTGTGATTGACTTCTAGAAGATCCATTCTGTTCACCACTTTTATATCCCTATATTAGGACATGGGGTTAAATATGAGGCAATTTGTTTAGTCGATTAGGTCGTACAGTGTGTCCAAGTAGCAACCAACGCTCACCGTTAAACCTCATGCATGAGAGACGTAGCTTGCTGTCACAATTTGAGATTTAACGGGAATTGGGTTCTTTTGTGACTTTATTATTGGTAGTTGTATGATTTGCTCTGTTCATCATGTCTAACATACCCTTTTAGGACAAGGGTCAAAAAATGAGATAGATCTATTTATCGGGTGGGCCATACTATCCAATCGAGCATCAACGGTGGCATGTAATGACATTGACTATTTACGATCTCGTCATCTATATCTCAATCGGTGTCTAGTGCCCATTACGTTAAAATGCACCGTCCGAATGTCTTGAAATTTGGTGGGTATTTATCATTTTTCGTGCTTTTTCCTTTGATCCAGTTTGGGTCCCGATCTCTCAAGGATGTCCAAGATGCTCTTTTAAATGGCTAACACACTCCTTAATTAAAAATATTATTTATACACATTTAATTGACGAGTCACCAAGTGGTTAGGCCTATACCCTGAGATCTTCATGATGATTTGTTCATCACAATATTTGTGTGGCCTATTTGGCGGATCTAATCATGATGGATGGTAAGATGGCTTGCTAAAAATAAGAGAATTTGATGGTTAACACTCTAACCATATATGTAGGTGGATGTATGGTTAGTTTCACAAATGGATGGTTATAAAGCGGGTTGCTGGAGTGATTAGGGGTAAGATATGTATACCGTTAAATTCGAGTGACTTCTCACATGTGTAAGTTTTTCATATTATAATTTTAATGGTGGATTAAGCATAGTCATATGGGTTGAACAAGATGGACGGGTCATAATCTTGATCTGATAAGTGTACGAATGGATTTGATTAGTGTTCGAACGGATGTAGAGGTCAAGTAGCTAATTTTCTACTATTTAAGGGCTGAAATTCGACGTATATGGTTAGTTTATGATCATTAGGCCTGGTATAAAATCTCACATGAGACAAATTGTGGGAACCTTGTGATCTAGAATTCAGGGGTCTAGGTCAATGGCATTTTCATAATTATTTCTGATCTGTGAGTTTTAGGAAATCTAATGGCTCTACCTAGTTCTAGACAAGTTTTTAAGAAATTCTTACAAAAGAATGTATATCTAAATCATTACGAATAACTGGTTATTCGTTAATCTTCTTAAGGAAAGGTGCATACGTTGAATAACTCAATGGAGGGTCTTGTCTTGAAATTAAGTAAAAACAGTTTTACTATTATAGATGACTACTTCTCTATAAAATATTATCTTGAAAGGCTAAGAAGACGGTTTTACTATTTAGTTTTATATTTTCGCTGTGAACTCTGATGTTGTAATAAATCCCCCATTATGAGGCCTTGATTAGTCCTTTTACTCTGATGATATATAATTAATACAAGTAATTTTATTCTTGTAAATGTTATCTTCATGAATGTATTTAGATGTAAACAAATTAAAAAAATAGGGTGCTGTTTCAGAGCATCCAGTTGTACATTATTAACACCCGATTTCCTCGGGCACGAGTACATACTCTGGCCATGAAAACTCAGGATGTTACGGTTGGTATCAGAGCATGAGAATGAGATTACTGAGCTTGAGGGAGTGGACCATCATAAAATTTACACGACTAGGACATATGATGAATTAGATACATATGCTCAGTTGAATTCTCTCACATAAACTAGGGAGTTGAGGAATTAGAAACCCACACTCAGGTTCCCCATTAGAAATATTAAGTTAGATATGTTATCTAGAAACTGCGAATCTAGGTCCCCATCAACCTTCCTTTAAAAATTTCAAATCCATTGTCGTCTAGTTCGGTTAGGATACCTGGCTTTCACCCAGATGACCCAGTTTCGAATCCAAGTAACGAAACCATAATCAGAAAAGGAGCAAGGGGATAAATTCAAATTATCAAATCTTGGGGTCGAGATTTTGTTTAAGGGGAGTAGAATGTAGCGTCTCGAATCATATAAACAATTATACGCACACCTAGACATGTATAGATCTGTCCCATGAAGAATACATTGAAAACTTAAGTATAATGAATTGGTGAGAATGTTAGGAACAATTAACTTTTAGGTAGTATCTTAAA
Source organism: Magnolia kwangsiensis (assembly GCA_037074715.1). Lineage (NCBI taxonomy): Eukaryota > Viridiplantae > Streptophyta > Magnoliopsida > Magnoliales > Magnoliaceae > Magnolia > Magnolia kwangsiensis. Next base: position 86,600,120 of record CM073588.1, read on the forward strand.
TAATTAGGATACACAGCGAAAGCGTAGTGGGCCATGTAAAATTATCCCTTAATGAGAATATAAGATTTTGTGATATTTCGTGATATCCCCATGAATTTAAAATAATCAGGGATTTTAGACGGATGAAATTATGTTAATGTGAAATTTACAAGGTTTAACTTAGATTCTAAGTCTTAGAAAATCTCTAAAGATTTCAATGCCCTGATTAAGCAAGGGATCAAGATTCAACAGGATTACGAATTGATACCAGTAAATTCTTTGTACTGTGCAGATAAAGGACCTGTGTATTGAGCTCAAACCCACTATGATCATCTATTCGCAATACCTCAAACACAGGATGTAGAGAATCCTTAGATGCATGGAAAATAACTTGGATAATAAAAGTACTAAATTTCAGGGGTAAAATTATATTTAAGGGGAGTAAATTGTAACGTCCCGAACTTTTTGAAACTCGAGCATCAAAAGTTCTCGAGCGTTACCAAGAAATTTAACGTAATACAATACTAATCCAACTATCCTAGCCTTATATCTTTGCCTTGATAAAAACATAACCGTTAGGAATGATCTCCACTCATAAATCAAGTCATCTGACCGTCAACTTCAAAGTAAGACTCTCCGTTATGTGATTTAACGTATCTGTCTTCCCTTAAATAAATTGATGAATAACTCCCTATCCATAATGATTTAGATATACATCCATTTGTAGGAATTTTTTAAAAACATGCCTAGAATCACGTGAAGCCATTGGATTTTCTAAAACTCATAGATTAACAATAATTACGAAAATTTCATTGACCTAGACCCCTGAATTCTAGATCACATGGTTCCCATAATCCATTCCATGTGAAATTTTTTACCAACCCTAATTATCATAAATTAACCATACACGTCAAATTTCAGCCCTTAGATCATAGTAAATTAGCTACTTGACCTCTACATCCATTCGTACACTTATCGGATCAAGATTTTGATCTGTCCATGTTGTTCACCACATATGAATATGCTTAATCCACCATTAGAATTACAATCTGAGAAACTTACACATGTGAAAAGTCACTCAAATTTAACAGTATACATGTCCTACCCCTAATCACTCTAGCAACTCGCTTTATGACCATCCATTTACGAAACTAACCGTACATTCACCTACATACATGGTCAGAGTGCTAACCATTAAATTTTCTTATTTTTAACAAGCCATCTGACCATCCATCATAATTGGATTTGCCAAACGGGCCACACAAATATTATGGTGAACCAATCATCATGAAGATCTTAGGGTATAGGCTTAAACCACTTGGTGACTTGTCAATTAAATGTGTACAAATATTATTTTAAATTAAGGAGTGTGTTAGTTATTTAAAAGAGCATCTTGGACATCCTTAGGAGATCGAGAGCCAAACTAGATCGATGGAAAGAGCATGAAAAATGATGAATACCCACCGAATTTCAAGACATTAGTACGATGCATTTCAATGTAATGGGCATTGGACACCGGTTAAGAAATAGATGGCGAGATCGTAAATAGTCAATGCCATTACATGCCACCGTTGGTGCTCGATTGGATAGTATGGCCCACCCGATCAACAGATTTATCTCATTTTTGGACATTTATCCTAAAAGGGCATGTTAAACATAATGAATGGAGCGAATCATACAACTACATCTGTTAAATCTCAAACTCCCGTTAAATCTCAAATTGTCACGGCAAGCTACGTCTCTCATGCATGAGGTTTTAATGGTGAGCGTTGGCTGCTACTTGGACACACTGTACGACCTACTCGACTAACCAAATTGCCTCATATTTGTCTCTGTGTCCTACTATAACAATATAAAAGTGGTGAACATAGTGGATCTTCCAGAAGTCAATCACAAATGAACCCCACCTATTTCGAAACAACCATCCCATATAGCAATCACCCGCACACGGTACCAGTGGCGTTGAAAGCGTTGTCAAAGGATTCATCCCATCTTATTGCCTCTGATGTCGGCCGCTCTATCATCGAATCTACCCCAGATTTTAGCCCATGGCACAACATCACCCCACAAAGCTGATGAACGAAGTGGATTTCTTATCTAACATCACAGTGGACCTCACAATATGTTGTAAAAGTCACCGTGCGTAAACAGAATCCTTTCGCATGTGAAAACCATCTTACGCAGGAAGGATCTAGTATCCTTTAAACCCATCTTACGTGGGAAGGATCTAAAATCCTTTAAACCTATACAACCCTCTCTCATCCATAACTGAAGGGAAGCAGGAAAAGAATGGGAAAGAGAGAGAAACATGAGAGAAAGGAGGAAAACATCCCCCGGTTTCTTCAGTAAGAGACAGCTCCAAGTGAGAATTTCTAATTTAAAATTCCAAGAAGATTCGATCCACATCTTGGTAAGATCAACCTCCTCCCTTTCCTATATCTCTTTCTTTCTATTTTTTCACACAGCTAGACGTGGAATGACTCACCTGGTCAAACCGAGTCAACTCGGTAAAAATGAACAAGTTGAAGTCCCTAGGCATGGACATTAAGGATCATCTAGTTTCCACATCATATAATGCGTCTAAATCAGGCCTTAGCCGAGATCTCCTTCTAGAATCAGTCCTACCTAGTATAACAATGAAATCTAACTTATTCTTAATCATGTGAACTAGGACACAATCAGTCTTAAGGAGTGTAACCAGACATTTAACCTTGTATTAGACAATCAGACAACCAGAGTTGAGGGTTTTATCCTTTAAGCTTACACTAATTTAAGTCGTTATATTTATCTTGTCTTTTTTGTGCCTTCATATTATTTCATTTGGCCTTATACACACCTTCATGTCATGTTATTTTATCTTGCCTTTTACATGCCTTTATATTACTTTGAATCTTCCATGCTATTATATGTTTCACCATCAATTATGGTCCTCTTTCGTGCCTTTTACGATATGAATTATTTTATCTTTTCATGTCTTTAATGATGTGAATTATCTTGCCCTTCATGTTTATATTTTCTGGAAATTATCCTATTAATTGATTCTGTTATTATCATTATGATTACTGGCCCTCTGGGTTTACGACATGATTTCAATTATAATGGATTTCTCTGAATTTATGTGATGCTATGAATGCAAGCCTTGCCCATATCTCGTCTCTTTATTTGAGTTGGCTATACCACTCGTCTCTTTATTTGAGTTGACCATTGCCACTCTCCTTATTATAGAGTTGACTATTGTCACTCTTCTCTAATTATGATTGGTCATTGTCACTTGTGTTGAGTTGACCCTTGTCGCTCTCCCCTTTATTATTTTGGCCTCATGCCATTTATCTTTACGGCTCGGGCATGGGTCTTGTTATTCTAGGACCTCCATAATTCAATTTATATCCTTCATGACTCAGATTCAGTTATATGTTTTAAGATTTAATTTATCTCTTTAAGTGCAAGTGATGTATAAGATGTATCACAACTAGTGATTCAAATATTCTATTATGGACGTAATGCGCCCTGGGTAGAGACTCTCTTGGGGTATGTAAGTCCTTGAGCCTTCGAGTACTGGTGCACAAATCGATGTGTGTAATTCACAAATGTAATGTCACATCACTCTGGGATTATATATCGTAAATAGTCGCTCCACGAATAATCGTCTCACGTAATTCACCCAGCTCATGTGTTGTGCGCTCTGAAGAGTTCTCGTAAATCCACGAAAGTGTTGGCTATGCCAGCGAATATCCGTAGTTATGGGATGCGGGTCTAGCCAATTATCTATAAATCGTATTCCACATTATGATAATCATTACGTATGATGTGCACCACATACTTTGCTAGGCATGCATCTCATCTAGGTTGTTTGCGCATGCCGATACCTCGTGTTAGTGGAGCACGGGACGTATCAAACCCTTACTTTACCTATTATGTATCTCTTGAATTATTGTCAATCGTAAATGATAACCTTCACTATGAGTAGGGCATTGACCCTCTCCCAACTGTATAGTTGATGTAGGTGGCGTACAGATTGACGACCTAGATGACTACTTCCTTGTAGAAGATTATCTTGAAAAATTAAGATGACAATTTTACTATTTAGTTTTATACTTCCGTTGTGAACTCTGATGTTGTAAAAACCTCCCATTATGAGGCCTTGATTATTCCTTTTACTTTGATGATATATAATCAATACAATTAATTTTATTCTTGTGAATGTTACCTTCATGAATGTATTTGGATGTAAACAATCGAAAAAAATAGGGTGCGATTTCAGAGCATCCAATTATACATTATTAAGACCCGATTTCCTTGGACACAAGTACATACTCTGGCCGTAAAATTTTGAGATGTTACAGAACAAGGGTAGCTCGACCAAAGAAAAGAGACCTAAGGAAGAACAGGCCAAGGCCACCGGCAACAAGAGGAGAAAAGATGACGAGCCCACAAGAAGTCAACATTCAAATAGATGACCTGAGAGCAAGTTCAGCTCATTTACCCCTCTCAATACGATGCCTGAGCAGGTCCTCATGGAAGTTAAAGACAAGCGAATCCTTAAATGGTTGAACAAGATGAAATCTAAAGCCGATAAGCGTGACAAGCAGAAGTATTGCCACTTCCATCGCAACCATGACCATTTAACCAGCGAATGCTTCGACCTACAAGAATAGATCTAGGCCCTCATCTGCAGCAGACACTTACGAGAATATATCAGCAGAAGGAAAGAGTGAGCTGACTGGAAGAAGACCAGCTTATCAACAATGACCTACCGGTGAACTCGCCGGGGGAAAAACTCAAACAGAGCATGCAGAGCTCACACCCAAAGTATTAGTTACTGTAGCTTGGAGCATCAAATCAACATCACTAGCAGACCTTCTAAAGAGCAGAACATAATGCCTGGTGAGCTAACTTTCATCGAAGAAGATGCCAGAGGCATCCATCACCCTCATGATGACGCATTAATAGTGACAATACTGTAGCCAACCGCAAGGTGTTTCAGATATTGGTCGACACAGATAGCTCAACTGATATCCTCTTTCGGGTTCGGTACATGGAGGCTGTCAGTACTGGATTCGACAATCAGAAATTTTATGAGCCCGATTTCTGAGTTTGAGGCATGACAGAAGTTAGTATCATAGCATAACTTAGGAATACCTGAGGATAACATCACAAATCTGCTGATAGCTACCCTTCACTCTATGATTGTTGAGAACTTAGAATGGTTAGATCCCAAAGTTCGAATAACTTAGAGATTTTCTAACATAGCTCCCTACCGTTGATATTGTGAGGCTGCATAGTATTCCAGTTTCGATCGTTTCTGATCTAGGATTCAAGGTTCAGTTGGATCATCATAGTGTTGGTGATGCTTCTTGGGAGGGCCAGGTTGAGATTAGAGAGTGCTATTTCATCATTTTATAGATTAATTGTGCATTGTCATATATACTTGATGATGTTTCCTCTTTCCTTGTCTGTTCTATAAATTTTGAGGATGAAATTTTTATTAGGTGGGGAGAGATGTAAGGCCCGTATCCTAGACCATACTGTTCCATAAGCTTCTGCGATCCTCCCGATTGAATTTCGGCGACCCGCGATCTGTTATCGGCTTTTGCACGCGATCCTCAATCGTGTCTCGTATGTTAGAGTCGGCTCGACTCGAAACCTATACCCTAGCGACTGCGCCATCACCGTTGTTCCAACGTCGCGACTCGCACATCGATCCGATACCCGAGCCAGGAGATGTGGGCCCGCGTATTTTCTTATAAAATGTCACACGTTGCAGATTCTGAGAGAATCTCTATGACACGTCACATCAATCCATCAATCAATGTCAAGTACACAACCTTACCAAGCCCATCCCTCTTTCATTCCCCAAGTCAACTCTCTTACACAACCCATACCCATCCCATATCTCAAGTCAATAACACCATGGTATCTCATCCCATCACTCCACCTCACCACTCCTCTCTCTCTCTCTCATTACTTCATTTTCAAGCAAACCCCATGAGACTCCAACGTCTAAGCAAGCTCCATGGATAGAGCTTGTGTGGCCCACCTTCCTACCTCCCATCCCCACCATATAAAGATCATCTTAACCGTTGAAATCGTCCACTTGGAGCTCTAGAGGCTATAGGCAGAAGAAGGAAGATGAGATCAAAGGTGGGTGTATTTTTATGATTTAATTTGTGAGGTTTTGATGATTTGAGGGCCCACACATAGTGGGACCCATCATGATGTCTGCATTGTATTGAGGGGCCCATAAAGGCGGGGCCCCTCCTCCATCTCTCTCTCTCTCTCTCTCTCTCTCTCTCTTTATGGTAAGGATGAGGTGTGTGGCCCACACGTGGACCCACCTGATGGACGTGTGTATCCACACCGTCCATCCAACGAAGTGGACTCAAATCTCAGGTGGAAACCACCCTGATGTGAGTGTTTTAGCTGCACCACCCATCTGACGAGTAACACCTAGCTGTTATTGTCCATACATCAGCAAGTTAGGTGGGTCCACCAACATGATGTGTATGATTCATCAGTACCATCCACCATGTGGGACATGACCCCCACAATGGTGTATGCATTGTGTATCGTCCACCGTCCAAATGCTTAGGAGAGTGGGGATCACCGTGATGTACGTTCCATCCACACGTGGGACGCACCCTGATGGAGGTGCTGTATCTACACCATCCACATGTGTGGACCCCATGCCAGCAACATAGTTGCATTGACGTCACCAAGTTCTGTGGAAACACCATGATGTAGTGTGATGTGTCCAGCACATGCACGTGGATCCACCCCACACGTGTGGGGGTGGCGTCCACCCTAATATATGTATTCCATATCCTAGTCGTCCATCCGTTCTGGATGGGCGGAGCCCACATTAATGTATTTATCATATCCCCACCATTTGTTCATGTGCGTAGGCCCACCATGCTAGATGTGTTTTATCCAGACCGCCCGTTTTAAAAGGGGACATGGGGCCCGCCTTGGTGACATGCTAAGTACAACACTTGGACTGTAACGCCCCATGTTTTCAGGACCCGAGTATATGACCCGTTTCCCTAAAACCGGAGTGTTAACCTAAAAGGATGGTCAAATTTGACTATACATTTTTTTTTCTTTCATCGTTTATCAGAGTAAGCAGATGAGCATAAAATGGACAAAGAAAAATTTTTCATTTCATTTAGAATATACAAATGGTTGCCTATAATGACTTATACAAACCAATGTCTCCACAATAACAAATATAAGATTATAAACATGAGGAATTTAAAAGCATATGAAACACAAACGAAAGCTGCATGATCATGCAACTTCCTTAATAGGTACAATCACGTGTCCTTAACCGTCATAACGGCTCCTCATCAGTCTGAACCTGCATATCACTTAAGTCACCTGTGCTACCTGTACGGTTATATTTTTGATGGATGAGTGACCAATTCAGTATAAATTCTCCTTAAGATTACATACCACCGCATTAGGTAAGCATAGTTATAAAACAAAATATACAAAACAATACATGATGCAGGTCTTATTAGATGCATGAATGCGTGAATGCAGTCACGCCCCAGGGATGCTCATCCGTGCGGAATTTGGGCTCGTCGCCCATGCAAATACGCAATCAATGCCCCGGGGATAAACTTGTGGAATGAATCAACGACCTGGGAAAAACATCCAGTCAAACAGAGGATAGTTGTCAGTGAAAACATACTAAGTGCAGCGTAACGACTGCCTAGTGATAGATGTTGGTCTGTGCCATGTATGTATGATTAGCCAAACCATTATTTGTCCAGTTATAATTAGTCAGTTTTAAATAAGCTCAAGGTCACTATGGGGAGCTCAGAGCCCAGCGTAGGACGACAGTTCGAGCATAGGTCCCATACCACCATCCCTGGTTCATGAGACTATCATCTTAGGATGTTTAATGGAAACTCGTCGACTAGTGGCCAATCATATTATAATATATGGAGCTTACCATCACATAGTTGCACAGTATAAAACATTGAACCCACATAGGAAAAATATCAGAACAAAGCCACATAGGGTGATATCAAAACAAGTCATATAGGGCAATTATCAAAATAGATTACCTAGGGCGAGTATTAAAACCATGTGATAAAAGACCATCCTTGAAAACCATTGGACACAACAACCCTAGATGGTAGGCTCTCATCAATGGTTAATTTAAACCACCATTCAATAACCATTAAGTCAAAGGTCCATTACTATCACAACCAGTTAGGTTACATCCCAAGTATGGGTGTACATACATAGGTGCGGGTTTTCCACTGGTGTACCAGTTCAAAGTCCATAAATAATCCACAAGCATGAACAGATATACAAGATGAACATTAAGTAGGCAATATAGTAATTCAATTTCCACCAGCTAATACATGTGATTATAAGAGAGAGATATCAATTATAATTTTTAATAAAAACTATAACTTAAGCTAATGAGAAGATGGAAAGCTCAAGGGGAAGAATCATCACCTTATACTTTGAACTTCCTACCAGTGTTGCTAGAGAATGCATGTTTCCTTAGAACCAATCCCTATCATAAATCAGGAACTTGTACAATTAGATCCAAGTTCTATGTACTACCTAGGTTTAAGATCATGACTTAGGGTTTTGCATTTACTTATCTTAGGGTTTTGATGTAAAATTAGGCTTTTCATCATAGAGTTTAGTTCTAGGCATATATTTCGGGGATTTGAACGCTAATTAATGCAAAATTTATTTACCATGCTAATACCTAGTAACCATAACCTAATTATTAACATTAACGATAGTATTAATATTAGCTAACATACTACTAAAAATCATTATGATGATAATTAACATTATACTCCACTATTTATAATAATATTTAAGAGTGATAAAAACCAAACACTAGTGTCTAATAATGATATTATTTTATTTTATTTTATTTGTCTAACATAACTAACATTAGCATAGATAATTTACTAGTGGCTATTCTTAGCTAATATTCATAGTAGAAGTATTAGTTAGTCAATACTAATAATGATAATTCACAACAAAAGAGGGTGGAGGGTTTATACCTCATCAGGATTTGAGTGTGGCCCAACTCCTATCCAGCGAGTTAACTGGGTCCAGTGACTCGACTCGGCTCAAGGAGAAAACCAAGTCAGCAATGCAGCGAGTCGACTCTCCTTCTCCTAACTCCAACTCTCTCCTTCATGTCCTTCTACATGTCTTCCACCTGCTAGAAATTGAGCAAGAAGTCTGGACTGGACTAGACCTGTATGGCTGGACTCATTCCAGCAGTTCTGTCGGGCCAGAACCTAGCTATTGAGTTGGCCCGACTTAGTGCGGTACCAACCATGACCACATAGTTGATGTGAGTTCAGCGACAACCTGCTCTTTCTATCTTCCTTTCTCTACATGGCTAAGCGAGCTTAGACTCAACTCCGTCATGGCCCAACAAAGCAGGCCCTGTCTAACTCGAACCAGACTCGATGAAACTAACTGAGTTAACATGGTCATGGCCAACCAGCAGCATAACTGCACTATTTTTTTTCCTCACCTCTGCTTCCTCTCTCAGACGTGATTCCCGTCATTTGAACTGTGATGATATGGTCCACACATTTACATATTTAAATCTATGACCGGCCTCACCACAAGCAGCAGTGACGGTGCAAGCACATCATGGAAGATGACCGAGCGTTAATGGCGTCTTCCCACCCACTACTTTCTTTATTCTGACGGCACGGAACAGCTCCTAAGGGTACATTAGAGCTCGGTGAATGGATGAAATGGAGCTTGGACGCTGTTTGGTTGGTGGGTTCAAAGGTAGAATGGAAACAGCTGTTGCTTGAGTGCAGCTAGAAAACGGAGGAGAATGCCCTAACATCCGATCCTCTCCCTTTTATCCATTTGCCCTAACATCTCAAACCGTCAGATAGGCATCAAACGGTCGAGATTTTGTCAGTCCGAAACCGTCTCCAAAACGATGGGCAAAAACCAAAACCGTTCACGGTTTCGTTTAAAATGCCCTAAGTAAATGGACGGTCAAGATATCGTCTTCTTCGAAGGCTGGGATTGGAGGATTCTCTCTCACACGGATTGCCACGGTGGCAAAGGAAACAATTTTCAGTTTTTAGAAAAATTATGTTAGTAGGGTCGTTTTGCAGCAAGGTTTGTATGTTCATACGTATTGAGAAACTTGATGTGGAAGTCAGGTTATGGTCAGCCCCTCTCCTTGAAGCTGATGGATGGATTGGATCATTCAAGAGGATGGTCGTGGTGGCCCACTGATCACGCTAACAAAAATGGTCTGTTTTAGGCCGTTGCAGGCGGGAACAAGAAAGAGAAGAAGGAAGTTTCCTTCTTAGGAAATGTCGAGTCAGGCTCGCTGACCGAACTTCCACGGTCCTGTGGACCGTGAGTGCACGCATCTAATGTGCACACTCATCAAAGGTGGGGCCCACAAAGATGGTGTTGATAAATCCACACCGTCCATTTCACTAGGTGGGCCCTTATATGTACTTCAACAGAAGATCAGGTGGGTACACAGCTCAGGTGGGCCATACACTTAACTTTCTACTCCTAATGGTGGATTTTCGTTAGTCTAGTGGTCAGATGATTCTGAAGTTGGACGTCAACGGTTAAAACATCCTAATGGGCCATTTTTAAGGCTTTCATCATGCATTTCTTCCTAATTCTAAGATTAATGTAAATTTTCATTATTATTGTACATCACTTATAGGTATGGCTATTAAAATCGCATACACACATATAATTAAAATTTCAATATTAATGTACCACTATATACACACCATTGCTCACGTATTTAATAACACAAAATTCGTAGTATTACATTATAAATAAATGCATGTACGACTGAATTGAAAATATCATGTTTAAATTAAAATCATACTTGTATTTGGTAATATTGTTTAATAATATACACTTCTGTTAAATTTTCTAATAATCCTTTTGTATACATATCTAAAACAGATGTTTAATACTATATTATATTTGTAGTTTGATTGTACATTGAAAAATTATCACCCGTTATGTCTTTTTAATATGATATTATTTTCATAATATTTTATATGCGTTAGATACATACGTATCACTCCATATTTTCTTACAATCTTCATGATAGATAAATTATCAAAATACATTTATATTTCCTTTTTATCTATGTTTGTATAAAATTTATAATATAATAAATAGATAAGATAATATACTTAGTATATTTAACTTGACCACTGAGTGGTTTGATATGTGGATAGGGATCACCTTCGACGGTCAGATTTAAACTAGGTTGCACTTGAATATTCATTAAGCTCGGTTTGCATTTATCCTAAATTTTGGTTATACAGTAACACCCGAGTACTGAAAGGTAAAGGGTGTTACATGTACCTCCATGATGGATGTTTTCCATCTAACCGTCCATCCATCTTGTTGGGACGGGCAGGAGCTTTGAGTAACCACCATGATTTATGTATTTGATCAATCCGTCCATCCATTTTGATGTGGCCCACCTCACACGTGTGGGATGGGACCCACCTTGATGGTGTGAAGTATATCCATATGGTCCATTTACCCAGGACGGTGGGACCCTCAGGATGCATGTGTTTGATGCATGTCATCTGTCCAGCGTCCAAGGTATGCACCCTGGGAGTTTGCTTTCAAATATATATATATATATATATATAAAATAATATAATATTATATTATATTATACTACATGTATGTATGTGGTGGGCCCCATGTGGGACCCACCCACTGGACAAATGGGTTGGGATACCTCACACCAGCTATATGTAATGACGTCAGTTAGTTCTGTGGGCCCCACCGTGAGGAATGTATTATATCCAGCCGTCCATCCAATTTTCCAGATTATTTTAAGGTCTGGCCCACCTTGATTATATATGATTTATTCAGCCGGTCCATTTGGTTGAGGTTGACTGGTGGGCTAGCCCATCTCCTGGATGGCCCACACCTTGGTGGGACCCATTGCGATGTTGTATTGGGCCCGCACTACCTTGGGGGCCAGCCCAAATACCAGGGAGGCCCATCGTCAATTGGGCAAACGATTAACAAATCTGTTGTGTGCACCATGGTGTTATTGTTTATCCACACCATCCGTCTAACGGGTGCACCTTGATGTATGTGTTTTAGCCACGCCATCCAGTCCGTTAGACTTGTGGCCCACTTGATAGACGTGTTGTACATCCATGTTATTCATCTGGTGGGCCCATTTGGAAGGTGCAGACTCACCTGCTGGTTATGCAGGGCCCACCTACTACGAGACTCTTGTATGCGGCCCAATGCGATATACTATGAGGCCCACTTGAAATATTTATGGCCCATCTATGAGGCCCATTAGTGCGGCCCATTAATGTAGCCCACTTAATGTCTATGAGGCCTACGTGTAGGGCCCACCTGCGATGTGTATTAGACCCATGGGCGAGGTCCATTTGATGTATGTAATGATGTTTATGGCGGCCACTACTTAGGAGTGATGATGGTTGAATGCCCACATTGATGGGCAATGATAGTTAGATGTCCACATTGTGACCCTCCCTTAGGCCTTATTAGGCCCATTCTCACCGATTCTGATTTGTTGAGGCCAATTGTATAGGCCTATTCTGATTTGTCGAGGCCGATTGTATAGGTCAATTCCGATTTGTCAAGGTTGATTCTGATTGTCGAGGCCGATTTCGATTTGTCGAGGCCGATTTTGATTGTCGATGCTGAGTATCAAGGTCGATTCTGATTTGTCGAGGCTGATTGTATAGGCCGATTCTGATTGTCGAGGCCAAGTATTTAGGCCGATTTTGATTATCGAGGCCGATTGTATAGGCCAATTTCGATTGTTGAGGCTGAGTATCGAGACCGATTTCGAGTGTCGATTCTGATTGTTAAGGTCGAATTCGATTGTCGAGGCCAATTTTGATTGTCGAGGTCGATTATCGAGACCTATATGATGTATATGCGACCCGTATTTGAGGCTCATTGTGATGTGCATTCGGTCCAATGTGATTATATGTGGCCCGTATTTGAGGCCCATTGTGATGCGTATTTAGCCTGTGTTTAAGGCCTAATATGATGAATATGAGGTCTATGTGATGAGGCCCATTGTGATGCATTTGAGGGCTAAGCGATGGAGTCCATTGTGATGTATATTAGGCCCATGTGAGAGGCTCATCGTGATGTGTATTAAGCTCTTAAGCGAGGCTCATGGTGTTATATATTAAGTCCTTATGTGAGGTCATGGGTCCACTGTATGTTAGGCTCTATGTGGGTCATTCCTTATGGATAATGTTGGTTAAATATCCACATTGTCGAGGCTGATTATTGATGCCGGTTATTGATACCGATTATGAGTATGTGACAGCATAGCATCATAATACATGCCCATACGCATCATCTGCATATTTATTGTGAGATGTGATTGACCATTGCATATGTCATAGTATAGATGGTTTATGAGACTCCCTGATAGGTGAAATTATCCCACATGAGCACACGGTATGTGCAGGATTGATGCATGATTGAACTACATGACTAATGCGTCTTGCATTATGTGATTGTGATTACTATACGCCCTAGCGACATCAGGGTTGTGACCTCCACAGGCATGTCGTGGATGATTAGATGGGACACCAAAAATATTTAGTTTAAGCATCTGGCACTTTAAATGTCTGTGGATGAAAGTCACTAAACTTTTGAGGCCAGGAGACGTCCCAACGTCGAGACCGAGTGGATACATGAGCGCTCAGTGCCGAATACTAGGAGGCCGCGTCTCCCACTATGTCATGGTCAGTTAAGAGGGAGTTTGGCCTTACCCGCCCGAGCGTAAGGGGTATAGTTAGGCTGAGTTTGACCAACTCATGAATGGGTCCACTATCGATATGTCGGGAAGATATTGGCTGACTACTGGTCAGGCAGATAGTGAGGTATTTTCCACTTGCATGGTCACGCGTGAGTGGGCGGCGATTTGCATGTAGAGTTTACTAGACCCCGGTGATGATCCCAGAGATGTACGGTGCCGATATGTGGACTTATTGAGTAGGAGTTGCATACTCATTTATTTATTTACTATTCACTTGGGCTGGTGGTGCGCAACTATTTATTACATGTACCTTCACAACGGCCAGGATTTCGGTTGGGGCACACTACTAACCTGAGATCAGGAGTTTACCACATTGTATCTGACTATCCAAATTTAGGTATGAGACTGATTTGGATAGAAGTCCCTTGTAATGGACCCCATAGCCTGCGATACTACGTATTATTATCCCTAATTCACTCCAGCTTGTTTATTTCATTCACACTGCATATTGCATTGCATTCGCAGCATTTAACATTTTGGGTTGCCATGTTTCTGCATTGATATGGTCATTCGCATTCATGCCTTGCATCGCATAGTCTTGGTACGACTGATAGCACTCATGGACTTATCAGTATATGTAACACCCCGGGTTTTCAAGGGCCGAGTAAGAACTCGGCTCCCGAATTTCCAGGTGTCATGGATGCCCTAATGGGCTTCATATTTTAATTACATTTGGATGATCTCGTAAACAATGAAGGATTTAACATAGCATGAAGTATAAATACATCATAAAGCAGTATTAATTGCTACTAAATAAAAATATCCAAATGATAAATTCAAAATCATCTAAATAGGGAGTTCCACCCATACATGACCCAAGGTGACTAGGCCCCTGGTCCATACCCATGGTAGCCCAAACTCAATCAAAAAAGATCCGTCGAAAGTCTGGAAGTAAAAAAACTCCTCTTCCCTATCCTTGCTCACCTCACTCGGCTCATCGAGCTCTACCTCACCAGGCTCCTCATGCCCTGAATCACCTGCATCTATGAACTGGTCTGGTTGGTGTTTTAAAACACCATCCCAGAGTGGGAGTGAGTGATTAACTCAGTGGGTGCTATTAATCTTAAGTTATAACAAGGATCAATTATAATATGAACTTAATGAAACACAGCCAATCATCAACACCTAGCAATTCTTATTAAAATGCATGCATGAGGAATGATATGATGCATGCCCTCGTCACAATGCTCCCTCGAGCGACTCCATATAACGATCGCATATGTCAGCACTCCCTTAGAGTGACCTCAACTTTCGAGTCACCACCCTAACTAATGCGATCGTGTTAGCTGAGTTATTAGTTAAGTCCATTCATCCAGCAGGTTGGGAAATTTGATACACCCCATGTATCAATGCCTTAAACAGGTTGGGAGGCCAAGGCCCCCCAATGCGTGAGGTTGAGACCCCGTGATCCGTGATCTCATTGGGTTCCTCATCCCCAACTTCAAGCACGTGAGGAGTGCCGAGAGAAAGGGATTGTTCACGGTCACTACGGGGAGGCAGGGCACCCCAACGTAGGCCGACAACTCAGACACAGTGTCCATCCCACCATGCCCGGCTCACAAGGTTGTGGACCATTTTTAAGTGGCCTATTGATGGGCTACAACAGTGGTAGGGTGGTTCAGGTTCCATACATATGTGAGTAACTAGGGTTAATCAAACAAGGTTGATCAAGCAGTAGGCTAGACCGCACGAGTCGTGCGAACGTGAGACGAGTGGCATCGAGCACAAGGGACCCATGTAGTCGAACTACAACCACCTGAACACACCCACCTAAACCCACGGGTCTGGATATAGCATAGTCCTACCAATGGGTCTACCGTCTCTCCTCAGGTTCCTGACCAACCCAAGAGTGTGAGGGGATCCATAACATGCCAACTCTCCAGGTTATTAATTAGCACAATAATAACATGTTCTCATGCATCTCAATCATACAAAACGGATACTCCTACAAGTAAGCAAACATTATTAAGAACAAGTGCGTGTGAGTGTGTGGGTGTGTGAGGATGTGAAGCACTTCCTCCATCTTAAGAAATCGTATGCACAAGGGTAATAAATCATACACACATTGAAATATAAGGAAAAGAATCAAGCAAATATGAGCATACAATCATCCATACATAATATCATGTGAGAGGCAAGATCAACACCAAACTTGAGAGCTAAGCATGCACATCCATACAATTCCAACAAATATATAATTCCTAGAGTTTCTTTAGAATTTCAAATATAATATCTAAGCAATCAAAATCATTAAGCTTGTACTAAAATTGGTACTAAGCTACCTAAGAACAATAGTTCATACCTATGGATCGTTGGAGATTCAGGAAACGACCTAAGAATGAGGACTTTGGGGTCGGACGACCGAAATCCCTAAAACAAGCTCTTGCATGTGAGAAATTCATGTCAATCCTTTCTCAATACGTGGGTTTCAAGAAGAAGAGGTGAAGGTTCTTACCTAGACATCCCACGGATGATTGTTGAGGTTGTGGTGGAGAGTTTCATTTGGAGAAATGACAAAGAGTTGAAAGGGTTGATTCCCTTGGGCCCCACCTCGATCTAAAGTCCACCTTGCTCTCCTACACTCTCTTTCTTCTCTTCTCTTGCTCTTTTGCTCTCTCTTTCTCCCTTGGTAATGGTGGTTGTGGTGGGAGTTATAAGAAAAGGGGTTAGGAATTTTATTTCCTAGAGTGGGGCCAAGTGGCCTTAAGTTTCAATGAATTCCCACAATGGCCCTCTAAGGTTCCCTATTAGCTTTAGGGCGGACCCAACACCCCCTTGCCACCAAATTTGATGTGTGGGTGCCTCATGGCCCGATGAAAGGTCATGCAAAGTTTGGGGATAAACGGACCAACGAATGTGGGGTTTGATTATACAGTTCATATCTTTAAATGGCCCTCCGGGGTCCATTCTGGTCATTAGGGCAGTTATAGTGGCCCCCTGGCCATGAAACTCATAGGATAGGTGGTTCATGGCCTGATGAAGGGCAATGCAAAATTTGAGAACGATCGGATAAGGGGTTTGGTCGTACGAGTCTGATTTGCGATCAACGGTTACCGTACTACGATCGGGTCCCAGATTATGTGGACGGGCGTAGGATACCACATTAGACCTTCACCATAAATTTAAAAAAAAATTAATGGCTGAAAAGCCTAAAGTCTCAGTTTTATTTACCAGTGCCAGATTTCAACTCTGGCCTTGGGTGGGATGACAAATGTTGTTAGAATGGCTTGAATAATTAACTTCTAGGTGTCCAATGAGTTCATGGTCCGTAATAGACCATAAGCCCAGAGAGATCTATGGTTTTCTAAATTTTTATAATTTTATGACCTTCCTGCGTCACGGTATAGCCCGCACGGGCTGATGATAAGTGCAATCAACCATCTAGCTTGGCGGCCCGCACTAGGTCCTATCATAACCCATCTGGTCTACTCAAATAGATTAATCTTAGGTTAATTAACTTGTAGTACCTCACCATGAGTAGTATAAATGAATGGTCCTGCGATAAATCCTACGTGAATGCCCTAGGACACCGTGCTGGTTGGACGGGACGTTACAGGTTCTTTACTGGTTTTACTCCTGTATATACTAACATTGAGTGCTAACAGTCATTAAGTGATATATAGATTAATTAAAAAAAATTCAAAGATTTTTAGAAACCCAAAACAGTGAAATTTTAGGATGTTACAGTATATTTGCTCTTACTCTGATATCCTATGATTCATGATTTTATCAGTATATTTCTATTTACTCTGATATCGTATGAATCATGATTTCTGCTTATTTCGATATTTTATGATTTATGGCATTGTATTGCATACTCAGCACTTATCTTGCGCACACACTTTCACCACCCACTAAACTTTCTATAAGTTTACGTATGATAGATGCGTGTAGGTGGTGTTAGGTTGAAGCAACGTGGAGCTTGAAGCAGCGTGGAGCTTTGATTTTCGATACATGTATTTCCCTTTCAGCATTATATTCAAATGTTTATATTAGTGGATACGTGATGATGATGTTGCCTTTGCGATTTGGGTATACTTGTGGTTATGTTTCTTATGAGGCAAATGTACATTGGAAAATCCTCCTTATAGGATCCCAGGATCGGAACCTGGCGTATGTGTGCTGGGAGCCGAGAATGGGGTACTACGGAGGCTATCGGTACCGGATTCGGTAATCGAGAATTTGTGAGCTTGATTTCCGGGTTCGGGGCATGACATCAAGCACGAGCTGGCCGAGAACATATTGGCTTGAAGACATGGAGAAGCGACCCCTACCACATTCGTGGAATGCTGAGCATTTGAAGATCTACTACCTATGAAAGCTAGCAGGCCTAGCACTTATATCTACAGTTTTATTAAATTTTATAATAGCTAACCAAATCGGAATCTACATGTCTCCCTCAGAATTTACAATAAAAATCCTAAAGTCTGAGAATTTTACTTTACATTCATCATCTACAATAGTTTGATTTATGAGGCCTACTGAGGACTTTCCTTGATACAAGGGAGGAACAACCCTCACCAGTCGCCCGACCCTTGGAGAGGAGGTCGAGCCACTAAGTAACACCATCAAGACTACGCAATCTATAAAGAAGGGCCGATACTTAAAAGCCCTGGCACGACCTAAAAATGTTCAACCTACTAATTAAAAATAAAATCGACCAGTCCAACTATATGATAAGAAAAGTACAAAAAAGCGAGAGGGGTACAAAGGAAAGGAGAAATGCTCAAATGAGGTTGCTTGGAGTCAGGGACCTCAGCTCCCGACCTAGGTAGAGTCTTCAAAGAGGTCAACCTAGAAGGCGGACAGGTCAAGCTCAAGATGCGCCTCCCTGATGTCTTCCAAGCACTTGTCATACCCGACATTATAAAGGGCATCCCTCTTTTCTTGTAACATCGTGAACTTTTCAATACCCGAGTATTGAAAATTCTCGATTGTCACCATGAAGTTTAACTTAGTATGTACGATGCTAATTTATCTATTCTTAGTATGTAGGATACTAATTTATCTATCATAACCTTACATCTATTCTCCAACATGAATCTGATCGTTTAGAATGATCTTCATCCTTAGATCAAGCCATCCGACCATTGATTTAAAGACAAAATCATCATATGTCCAAGTATTTCCACTTGTCCATCATAACCAACCGTTCAGTCAAGTATCCACTGATAGGAAAAGATATTTGATCGTCCACTTTAAGTTTGGACCACCTGATCATAGTAAACTAACTACTTGATATATGCATTCGCTCATACACGTATCAAATTGTGTGACTAAGTCACTTGAATCTAACAATCTACATGTTCTACTACTTGATCACTCTAAAAACCTACTTATGTTTATCCGTTTACAAGACTGACCGTATAACCACCTACATATATGGTCAGAGTACTAACCATTAAGTTTTCCTATTTTTAACATGTTATCTTACCATCCATCATATTTGGATTTATTAAACGGGCTACTTAAACATCAGAATAAACAGCTCAGATCGTAAGGTGTATGCCATAACTGCCATCTAACTTCTCTATTAGATATATGAAAGCATTGATTTATATCTTAGGGCGGTATAACCCATTAAAAAGGCATCTCGGTCATCTATAAGCAATTAAGGCCTAAAATGGGGTAATGGAAAGAGAATGAAAAATGAAGAATGTTTGTGAAATTTTAATGCAATTGGATGGTGTGGTCCAATGTTACGGACAGTGGAAATTGGATAAATAAAATATGGCAAAATCATAAATACTTAATGTCATTAACTTATATCCTTGAATTATAGATCACATGGTTCCCATGATCAGTTTGATGTAAAATTTTATATCATATCTATTTATTATAAATTAACTATATACGTTAAATTCCAGCCCTTAAATCATTGTAAAAGTAGCCCAATTGACAAATCAGCCCATTAACCGTTGATTTTGGTGTCCATCGAATGAAGAAAGCTAATGGATAGTCGTAGTAGGATATTTCCCTTCATATGAATGACTTGAATTTTTCATCATATAGACCAAGTGTGAAATATGAGAACCCCACCTTTGTAGACTTTTTTCTTGAAGTTATTCATTTTAGGCTTACCAACTTTTTCTAAATTTGGAGCTTCCGATTGACCCACTTTACACTGTCAATCGTGACTCAAATTTACATCACACTTTGGCCTCATATGATTATGATATCATACAAAATTTAGACTCTGATTTATGATCCTATATCACTGAATGATGACTACTTCGACTCCCATTTTTTCTTTTTGGTGCAAAAAGTGAAATTTTAGATTTTTGTCTTTTCCATCATTAATCAACTATCAAATTTTTTCAAACCGTTTGTCTATCTTGACTATACATTTCTTTCAAAACTGGGCATTGATCATTAAGTGTGGACCGTTAATTGAGATCAAGTTCATTTTGACACCCATTAAGAGAATTTCTAATATATGCCAATCTAAATTTTGGATCACTAAGAAAATCATATACCCTGACTCTATTCGATGACCCTGACATACTGGACGAATTAGATTTAAAGAAATATATCCAGAAAAGGTCAAATTGGAGAAACACATTCCAAGTGGGATGTGAAACATACCCCCTCTCACACGCCCACTCCTTTATAAAAGGAGTGTACATCCCGTTCTTCACTCACACACCACCTCCCAACGTCCAAGGAGGAGAGAGAAAAATAAAGAGAGAGAAAGAGAAAGATAAGCATACATGTCCATCATCCTCTTCCTTTTCCACATGTATGGTGTCTCCCTCTTGCTCAACCAATGTCGTGATTCGTGTATAAGCTTACTGATGTAGAGAGGGTTGTAAATAGTTTCATGGCCAAGATGGATCGGGAAAGGCCCAATTGAAGACAGAAGTGATCCGGACCATCAGACCTTAAATCAAGCGTATCTCGCAATCCGAAATGAGTTGTAGGATGTAAAATATATGATTTTGGGGTAGAACGAGCTACTTTAACCACCCAACCAACTATGTCAGGTTGCGCAAGCTGGATTTGTGAATTACCACCAGATCAACTGTCGTTTCCCTATTTTAATTCCATTTTTACTACAAATAGTAAGTTTTAATTTGATTATAACTCTTTAGCCGTTGGGCTTTAGGAGTTGCACCCAACATGAAAAGAGCTTAGAATAATTATGAGAATAGCTTGGTGAAGCTAAATGGGACACTTACTATTTTTTACCGAAAACCTTGCGCACTAGTAAACATCACAACCGTCTATAAATAACAAGTTTACTATTTATAGTAAGTTGCGAATTCTAGGAGTTTTAATTGTAGTTTGATTTTGATTCCTCTCCCATTGCTTGGTATCCCTATTTAAAGGGTTGTGAACTCATTTATTTCAATCATCAATTAATTTACGAATTTATTTTTATTTTCTTTCTTTCTTTCCTCGTGGATTTGAGAAGTCTCTGTGAGGAGTCCAGAGAAGTTCTGTGGATTCAGAACAGTTATCCTCTTGAGGAAGACGATGCTCGACCTCATGTCCTCCCCTGCGTCAGTTTGGTATCATAGTGACGCTTTCCCTCGGATTTATTGCTTCTAACGACGGGTTGGGCAATAGTCCCATGAGCGGTGCTCTAGAGAATTTACCTTTAATAACGACAGCTTTCGAAGTAGCGCAGCGAGAGAATCGGCAAGCTCTAAAATGGTGTGGTCTAGTTGTCTCTACTACTATCCATGGTGTGGTCTAGTTGAGCTTTAGATATGATTCATTTTTTAGGTCATGCTCTAAAATGATATAGTCAAATGGATGAACGAGGTGGATATAATAAATACATAATTGTGGGGCCATGTAACTTTGATCTCCTTTGAGTTGTTCCTATAAGTTAAAGCTCGAGAAGTGTTAACACTCATCTTTGCAAGACAAATGGTGCATGGTTCACCAGCCATTCTGCTTCCATTAATTCATCTCAGGGGATTCAATTTTCTATTAAAGTGGATGGCATAGAGAAAACAGTGTCTCTCCACTCATAGTAACGACATAAACAACGCTCCACTGATTTTGGTGGTGTGTTGACATCACCAAGTTCCATGGACCTATCATAATATATATGTTATATTTATACTACCCATCCATCCTGCAAGATTATTGTAGGGCATGGGCTAAAAATGAGGCAGATGCAAAACTTATTATTATCTACTTTTATGAACATGATACTGTTTAATGTCATATTTTAATCGTATTTGTGCTGCAAGGTGAATTTAGGAGCCTGGACTAAAAAAGGGTACTAAAAGCATGGAACTAACGCTCTAAAGTCACAAAGGCAAGGGATGGACCCCAAGGGAATGAGATCGAAGAATTTACATGCTAGAGATCTGAGAAAATCAGGCCACTCACGTTAAACGTGCCTGAAAGTTTACCAGAATGCAAGATCATAGGGTTCTCATCATCTGTTTGGCTCAAAACTTTATATATGGCTTGAGGACCATAAATTAACTGTACAGCTAAAATTTAAGCCATTAGATTCTTGTCAAAGTGGCCCAACGGACAGATCAGCCCCTAAGATCTTGATTTGGGGCCCACCTAGTATCTGGATATGCCTAAAATTTGGTCTCAGTCCCTAAATTCACATGAGGAAAGGAATGGATGAAGAGGATTCTTTATATACATCAAGGTGGGACCTACCTTGCATGGTGCGTGTGCACAGCACACGTACAGTCGTCGTGCACCAAATCTCCCAAAGTCGTCCGACTGAGCAAGACCTAGATGAAAATCCTGCAAAGAAAAGTCAAGAATTGCTTCCACATGTTCGAGCATAAGATAAACGGTAACAAGGAAGATCCCGCTGGCCATCACAGGGATTATCCATACCACACTTTCTAGGGTTAGGATTTCATGAGGAACTTAATGAATGGAATGGATCATGTAGCTGGATCTTCGTTGTGCTAAGATCTTATCCAAACGCAAGAAGATTGTGCGTTCTCACTGGGGTTGGTGCAAAAATTCTCCATCGCCTTCTTGCTTCTTATAAAAAGGGAGAGAGAGAACATGAAGACCATCTGATCTTTGGGCAGTCGTGGAGGCGAGCTTAGGCATGAACAGAGGAGAGAGAGACACCGTGGGCCGGCCAGAGTCTTCTTCTTCTCTATCTTAGTCTTCTGCTACTTTAATGCTTTTGTTTTAGGGATTTTAGTTAACCATGTTTATGATTTGCTAAACCCCTTATTTAGGGCTAAGAGGTGAAGCTTGTAGTGCGATTGAGGTGTTAGCTTTGCTTTGATTTGATTTATGTTTATTGAACTTTCATGGATTCTAGTTTGATTATAAGGAATGTTTTTAGTTTTAATGGTTTGTTGTGACTCAAATTACAATAGATCCACGATACTTTGAGATATTCTCTTTTCATATATTAATATTGTGAACTTGGGAACCCTGTTGTTCACCATTGTCTCATGGGCATGGTTGAGTGATGGAACCCTTCCTAAATTTCACAATTCTCTCATGATTGGCTGTGAGATTGGTAAATCGTTGTTGTTTGCCATAGTCTCCTAGGCATGGTTAGGTGACGAAATCACTTTCAAATCTTCACCACTCTTATCTATTGATGATTAGATCCATGAGAAGTTCAGAGATCTGATAAATCTCTTCTTACCAACTGAATAGGATAGGAGTCTAATTTTAGTTGTCCTTGAATCATTGTTGGGTAACTTCTCAATTGCTACAAGTGGATCCTTGGCACCCTAGTTACCACCTTTAAATTTATTAGTTTTTAATTAATATATTTACCATTATTCCTTTAAAATTCATCTGATTTAGATTTCATCTTGTTCTAGTTATAGTTCTGGTTACTTTCAGATTACGTACAAGTTTTAGTCCTTGTGAATTCGACCTCGATCTTACCGAGATTATTACTACATCACAACCCTATACTTGGGGCGTGAACAAGTTTTTAGCGCTCTTGTCAGGGACTGATGGATACAATTCTCTGAAATTAATTGGTTTTAGAATTAGTTTAAGATTAGGATTTTACTAACTTTAGTTTTAGATTTTTCTTTCTATTTGATTTTTAAAACTAACTTTCCTGTTTTATAGGGTTGTTGATAGATCTTCTAAATTGGTAACTTCATCCTAATTCCTTTACTTTCTCTATTCTTTAGATTAGGTCTTATCTCCTAGATACTAACTTGGTTTGTTTTGTTTCGCAGGATCTTAACATAAGAACTTCTAATTTGGTAACATCCTTCTAACTTCTCCTTTGCTTACCTTCCATATTGTTGTAGGATTTCTCTTTTATTATAGGATTAGACTCAGAGTTAGGGTTCTACCATGGAAGTGTGAGTACATGTATATGCTGAAATGGATAATAGATATTGGGGAATGCCTAAGGATTGTAGAATTCAACTTGTATTTTAAGATTTTTCTCCATTGAGAACCAACTAGAACGTTATGCTCCATCGGTTAATAAGTCCGTACGTGATCATAATTATGGGAATGAGAATTATTATTAACCATCATATTCTCCCACGTATGATCCATATAACTATAACCAGTGGAAACATCGAGATTGGGAAGATGAACCAACAACATGTTATAATGATTATTCTCTTGGATCCCCTACCTTTGAGATCCAACCAGAAACAATTCAAGAGAATTCAATTCAAAATTTCTTCCAAACTCTAGAGCTCAGTAAATAAAATACACTTCACAAACTACAAGAACTTATAAAAGATATTCAGCGGGAGAGTTCACATGATGCGATTGTGGAGAACTCTAGAATTTAGAATGATGAGTTGGATTCCATTATTGAGCATACGGTTCAATTTCCCGATGAGTCAATCTCGATGACTGTCCAAAGGAATGGTTAAGAGACATGGGTGTCTTTCAAATACAATGATGATAACACACTTCACTCACATGACATATTCGAGTTTAATGATAAGGAAGAGGTTAGTTTATGTGAACCTTAACCCAATATGGGAATAGAATGTGAGGAAAGCGATCCCATTCGAATTGTGCACTGCACTGAACTCGAATATAATAAGTATTAGGATGACGATCATGAATGTGCAGCCCCAGTTCCCTTGGAATTAATCTCAAGTTTGGTTCACGTCAATGATAAAGAAATACACGAAGTGAGCGGTCATAATGAGCTACTCCATTCACCTGACATATCTGATTTAAAAGTGGATGAGCTCCTTACAACCAACCCTTCCTAACCTTCACAATTCTCTTATGATTAGCTGTGAGATTGGTAAATTACTGTTGTTTGCCATAGTCTCCTGGGCATGGTTAGGTGATAGGGTCACTTTCAAATTTTCACAAATCTTATCGGTTAATGATTAGATCCATGAGAAGTTCAGAGATCTGAAAAATCTCTTCTTACCAACTGGATAAGATAGGACTCTGATTCCAGTTGTGTCCTTGAATCAATGCAAGGTAGCTTCCCAATTACTATAAGTGGATCCTTGCACCATAGTTTTCTACCTTTAAATTCTCTAAGTTTTAGATAAATATTTCATCATTATTCCATCAATTTTATTCGATTTAGATTTCATCTTAGTCTACTTCTAATTCTACTTAGTTTCAGATTATGTACAGGTTTCAGTCCCTTGGGATTCAACCTCAGTCTCACCGAATTTATTACTACATCACAACCCTATACCTGGGGAGTGATCAAAACTCAAGTGGGCCACACCACAAAAAGTAGTGAGAACAATGATATTAATTGTTGAAACTTTCTTAAGGCTCAACATTATGTTTATTTTTCATCCAACCTGTTCATAAGGTCACACAGATTGGATGAAGGGAAAACACAAATATCAACTTGATCTAAAACTTTTTTGGCCCATAAGAAGTTTTCATTTGTAAATCTTCAATCCTCACTACTTTTGGTGGTTTGGTTCACTTGAGCTTTGGATCTATCTCATTTTTAGATCCATGTCTTAAAATAATTTCACAAAATAAATGGATGGTGTGGAGATACCTCATATGTTATGATGGGATTCACCAAACTTGTTGACGTTAACACACACTTGAAGTCAGTGGTTTGTGGCTAGGGGTGTGCATCGAGTCAAACTAAGTCGAGCAGGCCTCAGCTCGACTTGGCTCGGCCACCAGCTGACCTTAGCTCAAACTTGGCTCGGCTCGGTCCTCGAGCCTAACTGGCCAGCTCGACTCGATTTAGTCAGTGGCTCAGGCCAGTTTGAGCCGAATTTGAGCCAAGATCAAGCCGAGTTCACCATTGTACCATTTTTCCAAACACCTGGACTGCACCTTCAAAATCTCACTATATTTGAGGCAACAGAAATGGTTTTACAAGTATTTTATCAAACACCTTCTAAGCAACATAAAAATCAAGAAAAAAAGGGTGTTGGTTTCATATACATACCTTCCTTGCCACCAACGACACTTCTTTTAGTCATTTCATCAAACACTTGGTGATCAACATCAATATCAAAGTAACCGAGTCACTGAACTAGTTCAATCCGAGTTCGATTCGAGCTAGGTTCGATCGGAGTCGAGACGAGTTGGGGCCAGCTCGAACTCATTTTCGAGCTTAAAAATCAGCTCGAACTCAGCTTCGAACCGAGTCGAATTGAGCTTTTTTCAAGTTGAGTCGAGCGAGTAAACCTAGCTCGATTCATGTACACCTCTATGTGTGACACACCATGCAATCCGCTTCTAACATCGGAGTTTTCTAATGGTGGGTCCCATCATAACTATTTTTAAGTAGTGTGGCTAACTTATTTGTGAAGTAGAGTAATTTAATTTTTTGGGGCAACATGAAGAGTCTAACATTCGAGATTGATTAGATGTTAGAGGGCATGGAATAGCTACTCAACCAGAAAGTAGCAAGCCCGCTACCTCACAAAGTTCTGTGGGTCCTGCCATGATATGCGTTGCATCCATACTGTTCATCTATATGGAGAGATCATTTTAGGACATGAACCAAGGAATGAGGCTGATTCGATGCTTAAGTGGACCTCATCACAAAAAATAGTGGGGGATTAAATGGCTACTATCAAAAATTTCTTGGGGGCCACACAAATTTTTGATCAAGCTAACATTTATGTTTTCCATTCTTCTATGTCTGGTTTAACTTATAACAAGTTGGATCTCAAATAAACATCATGTAGGCCCTAGAAAGGTTTCAATGGCAGGTGTCACTATCCCCGTTATTTATCGTGGTGGGGTTCACTTGAGCTTTGGATATGCCTCATTCATGGATTATGTCCTAAAATTTTCTCTTAAATGGATAGGTGACATGGAACAAAACATAATGATAGACCCTACAGAATTTACCGACGGACGAGTTAGATACTAACAGGTTGTGCGGCTAGATTTGTTACTAAAGTGACGTCACCAAGCCCTGTGGGCCCTACCATGATGTATGTGTGATATCTACGTAGTCCATCTATTTGAAGAGATCATTTTAGGGAATCAAACAAAGAATGAGGCAGATCCAAAGATCAAGTGGATCCCACCATAGAAAACAATGAGGCCAGTGACATCCACCGTTCAAAACTTCTTGAGGGTCATAGAAGTTTTTGATCAAGCTGATATTTGTTTTTTCACTTCATCTACCTCTATGTTAACTTATGATTGGATTGGATCTCAAAAATACATCACATTGGGCCCTAGAAAAATTTCAGCAGTGAGTGTCACTGCCCCACTGTTTTCTATGGTGGGTCCACTTGAACTTTAGATCTACCTCATCATTTTTCTCATGCCATAAAAAGATCTCTCCAAGTGAATGAACATATGGATACGACACATACATCCAAAGCTTAGTGACATCACTTTGTTGGCAATTTCGCAGCTGACACTGTCAGTATGACAATATCTAATCTGCGTCCCTTATTGAAACTTCGGTAGGAAGTGGATTAGGTGGTGTACCGCAAACCAACTATATGGCGGGTGTGGGTATGTGTTGTGGAAAGATGAGCGTTGCGGCTCCTGAGATGAGCTATACAAACGGTTTAAAATTTTCAAAGTTACGTAGCCCAAAATGATGTATTTATTATACCTATACTATACATCCATTTTTTATATAATTTTAGAGCATGATACCGAAAATGATTCATATCCAAAGTCTAATTAGACCACACCTGAAATAGCTGTGGGGATAATGATTCTCATTATTAAAATATTCTTAGGGTCAACAATAGCATTTATTTTCCATCCAATCTATTCAAAAGTAAAAAATATCGTATGGATGCAAAACTTCTCAGACCCCAAATGGGTATCAATCGTATATGTTCAATCCTCCACTGCTTTTTGCAGTGTGGTCCATTTTATTTTTGAATATATCTTACTTTTAGGTTAAGTCTTAAGAATAGCTCGCCAAATAAAAGCATGGTTGGGATATAACACATACATCAGGCTCACAAAACTTGGTGATGTCAACACAACAGTCATATAGCTGGTGTGTGGTACACCAGCCAATCCGCTTCCCTTCCACAGGGAGCGTTGCTAGTGTCGGGTCTAGTAGCTAATCCACGTGCATGATACCAAAACATTATAGTGGGGCCCATTTATTACATGGTAGGTTAAGCTTAACTTATGAACCTCAGGGACGTGGATTGCCTACTGACAGGTTGAGTAGGGAGATTGCAACTAAAGTGATGTCACCAAGTTTTGTGGGCCCTGCCATGATGTATGTTTTGAATCCACACCGTTCATCCATTTCGAGAGATCATATTAGTGCATGATCTAAAGAATAAGTTGAATCCAAAGCTAGAGTGGACCCCACCACAGAAAACAGTGGGGAGAGTGACGTCCACCATTAAAAAGTTCAAAGGGCCACAGATATATATCATGCGGAGCCCATAGAGTACTGTTAGTAGCCACTGTAACTGTGGGGCGAACTTTGATCTATATGCTTCATATCCACCCATCCATCCGCTTTTACATATCTTTTTACGATGTGTGCCTAAAAATGAAGCAACTAAAATTCTCGTGTGGACCACATCATAGGAAACAATGATGATTAAATGACTGCTATTAAAAATTTTCAAGGGCCCACACATATTAGCGTGATATAAGATTTTTGTGGATGAAGAGAATTTTTTAACGATGGCCAGTCAGTTATTACATTTTCCTTTGGTATGTGTAACACCCCGAGTTTTCAAGGGTCATATAGGAACTTGGCTCCCAAATTCCCAGGTACCATGGGTGCCCTAATGAGCTTCAAATTTTAATTACATTTGGATGATTTCATAAACAATGGAGAGTTTAACAAGGCATGCAGCATAAGTAAATCATAAAGCAATATCGAGTGCCACTAAATATAAAAGTATTTAAATTATAAATTTCAAGTCATCTAAATAGGGAACTAGTTCTACCCATACATGACCCAAAGCGACTAGAGCCCTGGCCCATACCCTCGGTAGCCCGAACTCATACTAGAAGGATCCGCCGAAAGTCTAGGAGTAGGGAAGCCCATCTTCCCTATCCATGCTCACCTCGCTTGGCTCGTCGAGCTTCGTCTCACTTGCATCTAGTAAAGGGTCTGGTTGGTATTTTAAAACACCGTCCCAGAGTGGGAGTGAGTAGTTAACTCGGTGGTTACTATTAGCCTTAAGTTACAACAAACAATAATTATACAATGAATTTAATGAAAGGCATACATTTATAGATCCCTAACTAATCTTGTTAATGCATATGCATGTATTATGATATGATGTACACCCTCACAACAACACTCTCTCAAGCGACTTCGTCTAACGATCACGCATGACCAACCACCCTCATTGCGACCTCAACTGCCGAATCGTCAACCTAAGTAGTGCGATGTGATCGTGATCATGTTAGCTGAGTTTTTAATTAATTTCATTCATCTAGTAAATTAAAAAAATTGGTACATCCCACGTATCATTACCCTCAACTAGTTACGAGGCCAAGACCCCTCAACGTACGAGGCTAAGACCCTCATGATCCTTGATCCCATCGGGTTTCCCATCCCTGATTCAAGCACATGGGGAGTGCTGAGAAGAGGGATCGCTCACAGTCACTACAGGGAGGCTCATCACCCCAGCGTAGGCCGACAGCTCGGACACAGTATTTCATTCCACTATGCCCGACTCTTGAGTCAGTGGATTGGTTTTAGATGGTTATCAATGGGCTCAAGTGGTTGAAGGGTGTTCCAGGTTCCATATAGGCATGAGCAGACATGGTTAAAAAACAGGGTTAGTCAGTAAGTGGACTAGACCGTGCGAGTTTAGGTAAGTACGTGATGGACGACATCGGGTACAAGCGACCCTTATAGTCCAACTACTATCATCCAATCGCATCCGCCCAAATCTGTTGGTCTAGCCTCAGGATAGTCCTACCAATGGGACCACCTCTCACTTCAGTTTCCTGAGCAACCTAGGAATTTGATGATATTCAATAGCACTTCAACAAATTACGATTTATCATCTAGCATAAGTGATGTCAAGTAGTCATACATTAAACATATAAATTCAAGTTTCACTATAAATGCGACTACTAACATTATTACGAAATAAATGTGCAAGTGTGTTGTGTGGGTTAGTAAGGAAGCCAAGAATTTCATGTATCTCATAGTACAAAATACACATGGGTTAATGCATCATACATGTTATAAGGAAACATTGTACAAAAATCAAGCAAGGAATGAACAAACAATCATCAAATTCATACTCAATCATGTTGAAGAACAACAAACATTCCATAATCATTCCATGTTGATTGAGATGATCTAAAATGTAAGGTCTTGCCTAAAATTTCTCTAGATTATCCAAATATATCACTCAATTAAACATAATCATTAGATTCATACTAAAATTGATGCTAGGCAACCTAAGAATAATAGTCCGTACCTTTAAGAAGGAATCTCTGATTTTGAACTCCTAGGGTTAGGTTTTTAGAGAAAATTGTTGAAAGACTTAAACAAATATACAAGCTTATGAGATTTGGGATAAACAACTATTGAAACCCTAAATTATATTTAAGATTCAACACTTACATCTAACCATTGTCGGGAAAGCTCCAACGATGACTCTGACTACGACAAGACGGCTAAAGAGGGGATGAGAGGGCAGAGGTGCACCAACACCCACACCCCAAAGTCTCTCTTCTCCTTTCTCCTCTTTTTCCTCTCCCTTTCTTTCTTCTGGGGAAAATTCGTATAGGGAGGGGGTGACCAAATGAGGCCCTTTTATAATGCTAGATTTGGTGCAAATGGCCCCAAGGGTTGAGTTTTTATTATACAAGCCCTGTAAGAGGGTTTTTCTAGCCTCTAGGGCCCACTATGGGGTGTACATATTGATATATACCGTACGATAGTTAGCCCTAATGATGATCTATGCATGGATATGATCGACCCACCATTTGGATGTGTCGATCGACCGATATGATTAAAAGTTTGTTCAACAGTCACTGATAGTCGATCGGAGCTGCGGCTATACAGATATAAGTAGGAAAATATCCTTACTCCACGGGTGAAGTTTGGTCATAAACCGACAGTCCAAAATCTTCAACTTTGCCTAAGAGTGGACGACTTAATTCACTTAAGTTTCAGCTCATTCTTTTAGCGTATTTGCACTTCTCTTGCACTCGTCTTTTAGCTCAAGTTGAGCGGTTCTGGATAACACTCAAGTCCGACTCCAGCGATGGACGTCAAACCCAGTAAGATTGACATTATTCTATAGTTTTGGAACTAGTGGCCTACCAATGAGTGGTCTAGAACTTGTAAGGAAAATCGGGACATTTCTAGACTAAATTAGTTATTGAGATTTCTCGTGGACAATGATTAGGATTTGGATTAACTATGTTCATAGTGTGGCCTATTTATAACTAGTGAAAGTGGAGATTTGGTCATAATTACTCTAAACCATCAGTTTTAGGCTAAAAGAGTAACGGGGTTGATTTGGTCTATTAATCAAGATCCGGGCCTTATCTGACTCGACTTCAATTAGATCTTTAATTTAGTTATGATTTTCTTGATTAGTTAGTCATGGGTCGATTAGATTTGGGTCCTATGTGAGTAAATCATGGACCTAAACTTGATGTTCAAGTGATAGGGCGGATTCGTTGGCTTCATACGGTTGATTAAACGGACTTGTACAGTTTTTTACTAGTATCACTCATGTATAAACTAACATTGAGTGTCAATGGTCAGTAAGTGATAATATAAGTTAATTACATAATAAAAATTAAGAATTTTTTGAAATTCAAAATAGTGAAAATCCAGGATGTTATAGTGTGATACACCTGAGATTGGGATCTACTCCATTTTTGGGGATATGCCTTAAATTGAGCTAGAAAAATGGAGGAAACGGATTAGCTACTCCCCCGGCTGGTGGTTGGTGCTCTGTGGGCCCAACCATGATGTATGTATTTCATCCATGCTATCCATCTCATTTTACATTATGAGACCAAAAATGAGGTATATCCCAATCTCAAGTGGACCATATTACAAGAAACAGTGTTGAATGAACGTCAACCATTGAAAACATTTTGGGGGCCATAAAA
Organism: Magnolia kwangsiensis; assembly: GCA_037074715.1. Taxonomy (NCBI): domain Eukaryota; kingdom Viridiplantae; phylum Streptophyta; class Magnoliopsida; order Magnoliales; family Magnoliaceae; genus Magnolia; species Magnolia kwangsiensis. The sequence goes on from CM073588.1 coordinate 86,632,389, forward strand.
GCTTTAGATCAAGCTGATTTTTATTTTTTCCCTTCATCTGGGTTGTACGACCTAATCAACAAATTTGATATCAAATAAACAGTACAGTGGGCCTTAGGAGGATTTTAATGGTGGATATCCAATCACTATTGTTTTCGTGTGGTGTGGATCACCTGAGATTTATGTACCTCTATTTTTTGGGATCAAGCCTTAAATTGATCTTTAAGTATGGATGTACGGAATGGATGAAACACATACATCATGGTTGGGCCCACAGAGCACCGACCACTGACCATGGGGCCAGTGGTAGAGGGAGTAGCCAATCCGTTTCCAAAAATGTATGGACTGCGTGGATATACAATCCATAGATAGATGTGGGCCCCACGATTACATCTCGACATAACTCGGTGTTACCCCGTCGAATTGAATCCTCTAAAAAAATGCCCACGTGGTGTACTTTTGTAAATGAGCCGTTGTAACATCCCCTCTTTTTTTTTGAACCGACCCTACTGTCCTCTTTCGTGTGGCCCACTTGAGTTTTGGATCAGACTCGTTTTTGGCCTCATGTTTTCTCATGGCCAGGCCAAGATGATGGATAGAGTGGATTTATAGCATCATTAGTGGGACCCAGCACATCTTCTTTTTTTTTAAGGAAAAAAAAAAGAATTATCACTTCGCGAACCAACCCACTCCTCGACTCTCTCCCTTCTTCCTTCTCCTATGGTAATGGGCACAGGACCCTCCCACTAAATGAAACTGTCTCATATTCCCCACTCTTCCATTCCATTTCTCACCCGCTTAAAAATAATAATAAAAATAAACAAATAAATAAATCAAGCGGAGAGAGAGAGAGAGAGAGAGAGAGAGAGAGAGAGAGAGAGAGAGAGAAGGAAGATAAGGATAACTTTGTATATCAAGAGAGAGATCGATATTGAATCGGGCACTTTTAAGTTGGATCAACATAAATTCTTTTAAAGGTAGGTGATCTTATGCGAATTTGGAATTTTAGATTTCTATGTTTTTAAATTTGAATTTTCATATAATTTTATTTATAATTAATTAATTAAAATTCATATAATAGGTTAGTTAATCATTTAATTTTTAAATAAATTATTATTTATTCTTGGTGTGATTCTAACTCTTATATGAAATTTTTAGATGGTTTTGTTTATTAAATTTTTGTTATAAAAAATTTATATATAACTAATTTAAAATATAAAATTCTTAAGAATTATTAATTTTAAATTATTGCTAAAAATGTTTACGTAAATTTATGGTTTTAATTTGTTGTAATTTATATATTCCTTTGAATTGAACTGCTTTATCATCAATAATATAAAACCCACTTTAAATTTATGAATTTATTAATTGATTGAAATTCTTTTATATTTAACTTCAAATTAATTCAAAAATGTATAGAAAAAATTAATTAATGGTATAAATTAATCAACTTAAATACAAATTATAAAAAAATTGATGTATAGAAATTAAATTAGTAGTATAAATCCTCTTGAAGATTTTAAAATTTTAATTTGATGTATTGATTAACATTTTAGAATAATTAATTCAATAAAGTTAACATGTATGAAATATAGATCTAGGACTTTAGATTAGTTGAATTATTAACCTAGATCAATAATTACCTTAAGATGTTTAATTAAGTTATAAGTTTATATTTGAATTTAAAATTGTAGTTACTATTTATAAAATTAATATTAATTACGCACACTTGGAATATGAATTCAATTCAAATATTAAGAACTAAATCTATTTGGAATTAATTAAATGAAATTAAGATTATTTATGAAATTGTTGAGAATTATATAATTCATGTTTAGCGATTAATATAAATTTTAGTATATATGGTTAAATAATTATTTAAGTTGGAATTTTAATATTATAATTTTTTATATTATTTCAAAATTTTTAAAATTATTTAGTTATATCAATATATAAAAAATAAAAAGAAAATTACAAATTCATAGTTTAAATAAAATTTTCAGAAAAGTCAAGGGCCTTGGTATAAATTTCTACACTATTATGAAACATGGCTTGTACCCTCAGAAAATTCAAATTATTGTTAGTTACAATAAACAATTTTTTTTTTTAACAATTTTATGAGCTAAATTTTTATCAGCATTAAATTTATGCATCTTGTATAGATTTTGCATTGTGTAGTAGAAATTAGATTTCTTAAATTATTTTATTATTGATTTTAAAATTATTTATGTCACTCATGCTTATCTATTATTTATTAAAATTTATTTTTATTTAAAAAAAGAGAAAGAAATAAATAAAGTATATTTGTATTAGCAAGTAGGGTGATCGTGTCCCTTGGGTGAAAGACCCCAAAGCTAGCAAGTAGGCCAATCGTGTCCATTGGGTGAGAAACCCTAAAGTTAGCAAGTAGGACAATCGTGTCTTTTGGGTGAAAGGCCCTGTAACCCGTTGGATCATTTGGAGTCTCATTTGTGTACTGTATATAAGTACAATCGTGTGCCCATACATATGTTAGAAGTACAACTAGAGCAGCAGTTTGACCAGCTAACAAATAAATGGGTCCCTCACCACGAGGTACTGGTGCACAGGCGTTAATGCAATGTGGCTATATACTGAGTACGACGTTATAATTAATTCTATATGTTTATTTAACTATTCATGTTAAATAATCAATACTATCGCATACATATCATTTTTACATTCATTTTACTTGATATTAGCATAAGTTTTGTTGTTATATTTATTCAAATATATTATTTACTTAAAGACATAAGAAATCTAGAGCTTTATATTTGTGTCCGAGACGATCCTACCGAGTCGTTGTACTCATGTTAAATTTAAACCATACAGGTGCCGAGTTGGAATATTTCGAGCAACGAGCCTTTATAATTAGTTGCATTAGGTTTAGTTTAAAACTTCAATGTTAATATAATAAATTAAGTTATTCAATTTAATTAGTTGCTTAAGTTGTAGATTGTATGGTACAATGCTGTTTAATTAAGTTTTGAAATTAATAGTTGTCTTCCTTTATTTTATATATATTTAGCCTTGTGGAATTGAGTATTTACTTGTGCCTTAATGATAATATATAAATTGTAGCTCACGTGCTTGGAATTTGGGTATTGAGTAGCCCTACTCATACCCACATTTTAGGGCGTGACAGCCGCTCATCAGATGAGGGCTCTGTCACCGTGCCTGGCTAAAAATCACGAAGACCCACTCATCATCTGGGCCACACATCCGCATGAGTATCGAATGTGGATTGCGTCTTATCCGTCTCCAATAGGGAACGGGAGGGAACTTTGAGTGGCCACTGTGATGTATGGGTCATATCTAGATCGTCCATCCATTTTTATTATTTTTTAAATCATTTTAAGATATAAGCCAAACTTGAGTCAGATCCAAGATAGACGTGGACTACAAAATGGAGATTAAATTCTTACCGTTGAAAACTTCTTAGGCCACAAAAGTTTTAGATGAAGCCGATATTTGTTTTTCCTCTTAATCATTATCACTACTGTTGCTTGTGGTGTGATCGACTTGAGCCTTTAATTTGACTCAAGTTTGGGGTTATATCATAAAACGATATAAAAAAATGAATGGACAGTGTGGATATGACCCATACATCACGGTGACCACTCAAAGCTCCTGCTCATTCCTAGTTAGAGACAGGTGGGGGTAGGATGCAATCCACGTCCATATTGAAAAGATCCTGCATGAGTATTAGGGGTGTACATTGAGTCGATCTGAGTCGAGCTGGCCTCAGCTCGACTCGGCTCTACCACTAGCTGACCTCAGATCGAACTCAGCTCAGCTCGGTCCTCAACCCTGACTGGCCAGCTCTGCTCGATTCGATCAACAATTTGGGCCAGTTCAAGTCAAGTTTGAACCAAGATCAAGCCGAGTTCGCCATTGCATCATTTTCACAAACACATGGATGACACCTTCAAAATCTTATTGTATTTGAGACAACAACAATGGTTTTACAAGTATTTTATCAAACACCTTCCAGGCAACATAAAAATCATGAAAAAAAGGGTGTTGGTTTCATATACATACCTTTCTTGCCACCAGCCACACTTTTTTGAGTGATTTCATCAAACACTTGGTGAGCAACATCAATATCAAAGTAACCGAGTCACCGAACTGGTTCGATTTGAGTTCGATTCGAGCTGGGTTCGATTTTCGAGCTGGGGCCAGCTTGAACTCGACTCGAACTCATTCTTAAGCTAAAAAAATCAGCTCGACTCGGCTCGAACTCATTTTCGAGCTAAAAAAATCAGCTCAACTCAGCTCAAACTCAACTTCAACCTGAGTCGAATCGAGCGAGCTAACTGAGCTAGCTCAGTTCGTATATAACTCCACTGAGTATCCAGAAATCGGATCTCTTATCATATTGAGTAAACTCCATTAGGCCCACCATGAATGCATGTGGTTTATCCACGCCATCCATTCATTTTTACAGATCCTTTTAGGGGTTCAATCCAAAATTGATGCTCCGATGCAGTTTGACCAATGACTTCAATAACAGCCAGCTAGATGGATGCAGATTTCCTGTGGAAGCCTTTCATAAGAAGTTCCTGTGCTTGAAACCTAAGTGGGCCCCACACTGATGTTTGTGAGAAATCTATCCCGTTCATCCGTTTTGTGAGCTTAATTTAGGGCTTGAGACAAAAAGTGAGAAGGATCCATTACTCAAGCGGACTGCATTAAAGTTAAAGGTGTGTAGGGAAATTTCAACTATTGAAACTTTCCTGGGTCGATAGTTATGCTTACATGTCATTCATACCATTCATAATGTCATTCCTACTGGGATGAATTGAAAATACAAATATTATCCTGATTCAACACTTTTGTGGTCCCATGAATATTTCAACTGTATGCGTTAAATCCTCACGTTTTCAGCACATTTGAGTCTTAGATGCAGCTCATTTTTAGCTCCACACTCTAAAATGAGCTCAAGAAGTTGATTGACGAGTATTTCTCACAAATATCATGGCGGGGCTTACCCAAGTTTTGAGCACAGGAACTTCATGCGAAAGGCTTTCCCAGGAAGTCCGCATCCCAACTACATGGTGTTAGAGCTCTCTGGGCCCAATATGATGTATCCCCACCGGCTATCCAATTTTCAGCTCATCTTGAGATATGAGCCCAAAAATAAGAAGATCCAAATCTCAGGTGGACCACACTACCAAAACGGTGGGATTGAGTGCTTACTGTTGAAAACTTTTTTAGGCTGTGACCCTATCAATAGGTTGATGGCAAGTAACTATCACAGTAGGCTTTAGGAAGCTTTCACGGTGGGCGTTCAATCAACGCTGCTTTATTGTGGTGTGGTCCACCAGATATTTGGATCCCACTCAATTTTGAGCTCATGACCTAAAATGAGCCAAAAAATGGATAGATGCCATTGATAAAACACATACATCATGGTGGGGTCCACAAAGCTTTGACGCCAGCTAGCTGGCTGGTCCCAATCTTAGGTGGGCCACACCACAGAAACTGTGGGAATTGATCACTTTCCATTAAAAACTTTTGGGGGCCACAAAATTTTTAGATCAAGTTGATATTTTTGTATTTTACTTGTTCTTTTCTTATAGGCCTGTGTCACCTATCAATAAGTTAGGTGGCAAATAAACATTGAAGGAAGTGCTTTTAATGGTGGACACTTAACTAATATTGTTTTCATGTAATGTGGTCCATTTGTAATTTAGAATTGTCATAAGCTTGGGCTCATCCCTAAAAATTAGATGGTAAAATGGATGGATGGGATGCATAAAACAGTGGGACCCGCTGAGCTTTGACATCAGCTAGCTAGCCATTGTTGGGGTCACTAGCCAAGCCCTATCTGCCTTTTTGCGATTTGCCATTTCTCAAATAGGCCCCACCTGGAACAATCTCTGCCGTAGATCCATTTGGTGGGCCACAAGTATGTTTGCTATGCATGGGAAGCGAATTGTCAGGGGACCTGATCATCCACCACATCCCAAGTGACCACACACTGTAGGCCCATTGTGCTGTATTTGTTCCATCCATACCTTTTATTCATTTGGCCATCTAATTTCATGGAATAATCCAAAAAAGTAAGCATATCCAAAGCTCTATTAGACCACACCACGAGAAATAGTGAGGATAATGATGCCTGTGACACCTTCTTAGGCCCCACCATGATATTTATTGGTTATCCAAAGTATTTCTAAGGTTGCATAGACTTGGACGAAGGTAAAACACAAATACTTATTCAAAACTCTCGTGAAGGGAATACATGAATATGTGCTTGTGGAGGTTTTAGTGGTAGGCATTCAATTTCCATTGTTTTATAGTGTGATAGTAAGTTGTCAATTTGGCTTCATTTTTGCATGGTGTCCTAAAGATGAGATGGTAAAATAGATGGACGCATGGTGAAACACATATATAACGGTGGGTCCCACATAAGTTTGGCTGCCAGGATATAGTGGACATTACACTGATCAAAAGATGATTGACTAGAAACACCTTCCTGCCATGGTAAGCTAGGTTGGGACTATCACGATGTTTGTGATAAATTTATTTTGTCCATTGATTTTTTAATATCATATTAGGACATGAGTTTGGAAATAGGATAGATCTAAAACTCAAGTAAGCTGCACCACAAGAAAAAGTAGGTTGGAAAATGACTATAATTGAAATTTTCTCAAGTCCACTATGGTGGTTAGAGGTGTATACAAGTCAAACTTAGTATAGCTCGACTCGGCTCAACCACTAGCTAATTCCAGCCTGAACTTGGCTCGGCTCAGTCCTCAAGTCTGACTAGCCAGCTGAACTTAGTCTGGTCAACAGCTCGGGCTAGTACGAGCTAAGTTCGAGCCTAGATCAATCCGAGTTCGGTTGTGCAGTATTTTCATAAACACATAGACTATAACTTCAAATGCTCACTGTATGTAAAATAGTAGTAGCGGTTTTGCAGGTATTTCATCATACACCTTGTAGGTAACATCAAAATCAAGAAAAAATAGTATTTGTTTCATATATATACCTTCTTTGTCACCAGCCGACACTTCATTGAGTCATTTCATCAAACACTTGATGAGCAACATCAATATCAAAGTAACCGAGTCTTCGAACTGGTTCAATCCGAGCATGATTCGAGTTAGGGTTCGATCCGAGTCAAGTCGAGCTCGGACAAGCTCAAACTCAGCTCGTAAATTTTTCGAGCTCAAAAAAACAGTTCAACTCAACTTGAACTCAATTTCAAACCGGGTCGAATCAAGATTTTTCAAGGTAAGTCAAGCGAGCTAACTCGATTTGTGTACAGCCCTAATGGTGATTTTATGTTAACCATACCTTTCATAAGGTCATTATTGGGATGAACCCAAAACACCAAAAATATTAGCCAAATCCAAAACTCGTGGCCTCACAAATGTTTCAACGGTTGATGTTCAATCCTCAGTCTCATACGGTGCAACCCACTCCACCGTTATATTTGACTCATTCTTGGCCCACCTACTAACATAATCTAACAAGACAGATGAAAGCAATAAATTTATTACAAACATAATGGTGGGCCCTACCTACTTTCTGGTGGCAGGAAGCTCCAGCGAAATTTCCGTGCAATCTGCAGTTCCATTTCATCTCTAGGATTTACAAAATAATACCTCATTAATTCTGTATTTACATATAGGTATCTTTCTAAATTAGCTTACCTGATTAATTAATATAATCATCAAAGGAAACATCCAGTCACTTTTATTTCAATTGTGTCCATTTTTAATAAAATGGCAAAAATACCCATTATTAATGATGTAGCTTAGTTAGGTAAATATAAATGCGATACTTGTCATGTATTTAATATATATAAATTTCTAGAAAGGAAAAACGCAAGGCTCAACTGTTTTGTGGTCCACCGAGATTTCTGCTTTGTCTGTACTGTCTATCCATTTTTTTCATATTATTCTATAGCATGAGACTAAAAAATTGAGTTAGATCCTAATATTAGGTGAGCCACACCATAGGAAAGCTAAAGCCTTCTGCGAGAAACTCCTTCGTTGTTATGTAATATGGGGTCCATCACGATGTTTATGAGAAATCCAAACTGTCCATCCATTTTTCTAGCTCATTTAGGACATGCAATAAGGAAAAAAAATGAACAGCATACAAAACTCAACTAGGCCATACAAGATGAAAGAGTGGGGAAATGAATTCCTACAGTTGAAATTAACCTCCCTATACTCCACCTTTATGTTTATATGCCATTCAAACCGTTTATAATGTCATTTTCAGTGGAATGAAGTGAGAACTCCAAAAACTTAGACCGATACAAAACTTTTGTGGCCATGTAAATATTTCAACGGTGGTCACTAAATTCATTCTATTTCCTCTCGTGTGGCCCATTTGAGTTATGGGTCCACCTTATTTTTGGTCACATGTACTAAAATGAGCTCGAAAAACGCATGGATGGGTTGGATTTCTAACAAAAATTGCAGTAGGCCCCACCTACAATCCTTAGGCAAGAACTTATGCTAGGCTTTCCAGGAAATCCGAGCCCAGTTCGTTGAGTGCCCACCATTAAAAACTTATGGGAGGCCACATAAGTTAGATCAAGTTAAAATTTAAGTTTTTCCTTTATTGAGATCAATAAGACCCAATCAACAGGTTGAGCGGCAAGTAAACATTACAGTGGCATCTACCAAGGTTTTTAATAGTGCAGTTCAATTACTACTATTTTCCCATGAGGTGGTTAACCAAAATTTAACTCAATTTTAGGAACATACCTCAAAATGATATAGCAAATCACTACTATTTTTCCATGAAGTGGTTAACCAAAATTTAACTCAATTTTATGAACATACCTTAAAATGATATAGCAAAATACATGGGTGAGCCTATAGAGCACAGCTAGTAGAAGCTTTTTTTTTTTTTCACCACATATGGATGCTTGAACCCTTGACTGGCTGTTGAAACTCCTAAGAGTCTAGGACCCGACCAAGAGTAAGGATCCACACAGCAAGTAGCAGCTTGCTACTCATACATGGATTGCTTGTGAGAGGAAGCTAAGTAGGGCCACCATCATGTTTGTAATAAATCCACCCGTCCACCCGCAGATCATGAGCCCAAAAATGAAGCTGGTCCAAAACCCAGGTGGACTGCACAACAGAAAATAACTGTGATTGAATGTCTACCATCCAAACATTTGTTAGGATACAAAAGTTCTGAATTGTGCTATATTTTCTATTTTTAATTCATCACGATAAGAACGTGAATGATTCACATATATCACAATGAGCTTCATATATATTTGCCATCAACTTCGGTTTTAGTGTCGAAAAAGGTGGGAGTCAAATCAATAGAGCGATGGGATAATTACTCTTAGAAGTAATTATTACATATTTACAATACATTTACCATTACTTTGGAAAATTAAACATGCCATGAGTGTTTACGAAGGTCCCAGGAGATTTTAACCGCAAGCATTTCCTTATCTACCTTTTCTTGTCATGTGTTACTTGAGTTTTGAATTTGCCTAACCTAATATATTATGATCAAGGCAAAATAGATGGACAGGGTAGATTTCTCACAAACATCATGGTGGGCCCCACCTAGCTTCTTATCAGATGCTTGCAATCTACCTCCATGTCAGTGGAAATCGGCGTCCCTTCTTTGCTTCCTCTCTCCGTTGGTCTATGTACACCAAGCCCTCAGTCTCTCCTGAGATACAATTTGGCCCTTTTGAATGAAAGATCCCAGCTGTTCGTCGTATTGGCTCTACTTAGGCCGTGCTATGGCCTAAAAATTGAAAAAGCTCTTTCATTAGGTGTGCCTCAAGATTGTTAAAGTTGAAAATGAATGCCTACAGTTAAACTTCTCAAAGGTAGACAAAAGTTTTTGGATCAAGCTGATATTTATCTTTTCTCATGATCCAGCTCTCCAACTTATGAACATGCTAGATGGAAAATAAAAACCATGGCGGGCCTTGAAAAAATTCAATGCTAGGTGTTATTGCCATCAATGCTTTGTGTGGTCCACTTGAGCTTCTTATCTACCCACTCATGGGCAAATGCTCTGAAATGATGTTACGTATCATGTGTGCTATCCATCCGTTTTAGAGCATTATCCCAAAATAAAACAGATCCAATTATCAGGTGGACCATACCATAAGAAACATTGGTGATTGACCATCCTACCATTAAAAACTTCTAAGGGCAGACCTTAATGTTTACTTATTGTTTGTTAACCATTCAATTTGTTAATAAGGTCACATAAGCCTTCTTTAAGGAAAAAAACATCAAATTGATCCAAAAATTTTATAGGCCATTAATGGTTAATCATCACAGTTCCTGATGGTATGGTCTAACTGATAACTCGATCTGATTAATTTTTCGAATAATAACCTAAGATAATGAGATTTTTTCAATTGTATGCCTCACTTTTAAGCCACTATCTTCTCTTTGCCCTTCCAAACTTACTTTCCCAAACTATGACTCTTATATAAAGACGCACTGGACCAAAATACTCCTCCAAATCTATGGATACGGATTATATAGACAAACATGAATTTCAACAAACCTTACATGAAATTTACCGAGTCGAACATGAAATTCACCGAGCCTAACTTAAAATTTGCTAAGCCTAGCATGAAATTGAATGAGCCTAGCATGAAATTGAATGAGGCTAACATGAAATTCACTGAGTCTAACGTGAAATTGACCGATCCTAACTTGAAATTGACCGTGCCTAATATGCAATTCACCGAGCGTAGCTTGAAATTAACTGAGCCTAGCTTGAAATTCATTGAGTCGAACATAAAATTGATCGAGCCTAACATGAACTTGAATGAGCCTACCATGAAATTGACCGAGCCTAACGTGAAATTAACTGAGCCTAACTTGAAACTGACGGAGCTTACTGTGAAATTCACCGAGCCTAACGTGAAATTTATCGAGCCTGACTTGAAATTGACCAAGCCTAACTTGAAATTGACCAAGCCGAACATGAAATTGACTGAGCCTAATGTGAAATTGAATGAGCCTAACATGAAATTCAACGAGGCAAACATCAATTTCATGTGAAACTTGGTCAATTTCAAGTTTAGCTCGGTCAATTTCAAGTTAGGCTCGGCGAATTTCATGTGAAGCACAGTCAATTTCACTTACTTCTCGGTGAATTTCACTTACTTAGAGGTGAATTTCACTCACTTTGCGTTCAAGTTCACTCACTTCACGGTCAATTTCACTCACTTCATATTCAAGTTCACTCACTTTACTGTAATTTTATTCAATTTGCGGTCAAGTTCACTCACTTCATAGTGAATTTCACTCACTTCGCAATGAACTTCAATCATTTCGTGGTTAAATTCAGTCACTTCATAGTAAATTTCACTCACTTCGCAGTGAATTTCAATCACTTCGCGGTGAATTTCAATCATTTTGCCGTCAAGTTCACTCACTTCGCAGTGAATTTCACTCCTCGATTAAATTCACTTTCTTCGCGATGAATTTCACTCACTTCTATGTCAAGTTCACTCACTTTGCGGTTAATTTCACTTACTTCGCAGTCAATTTCAATCACTTCGTGGTCAATTTCAATCACTTCACGGTCAAATTCAATAAGCATAACATGAAATTCAACGAGCCAGATAGATGGGCTCGACTGGGTCCAATTAGGGTCGACCCTGACTTGCTGCCTGTCTATCCAACCTTAAAACAGTCGCATGTTGCAAACCAGAATAATTTTTTTGACATATTATATATGATTTTAGGGTAGGAGAAGTTGATTGAGACAACCAACCCAGCAGATTTACGAGATTCCATTAGATCGATGGCCGAAAGCCCATTTTATTTTTATTTTTAATATAAATATTAAGTTTTAGTTTGATTAGGCAGCCTCGACATTCTTCTCAACTCAAACTTGAAAATCTTAAACTCATGTAGTTAATCACTATGGAAGATGTTAATATTGTGAATTTCACGTTAGGTTAGTTGAATTTCATGTTAGGCTCGTTGAATTTCACATTAGGCTCGTTGAATTTCACATTCGGTTCCTTGAATTTCATGTTAGGCTCGTTGAATTTCATGTTTGGCTCATTGAATTTCCTGTTAGACTCGTTGAATTTTACGTTAGCTCGCTAAATTTCATGTTAGGCTCGTTGAATTTCACGTTAGGCTTGTTGAAATTGATCACAATGTAAGTGAAATTGACCGAGAAGTGAGTGAACTTGACCGCAAAGTGAGTGACATTAACCGCGAAGGGCATCTACTTGGTGGCCTATCTGAATATGGCTTGGATGTTACACATATGTCACTGGCATGTGAATGGTTCCCTTTCACACATGTTTGACACATGGACTAATTGGTTGATAAGTTCTGCCCCCAACCCTCATACGGTGACCCATCTGAATATGGCTTGGATGTCATACATGTGCCACTGGCATGTGAATTAGTTGACTTGTACATGTGTTTGACATAAAATTCATCGAGCCTAACATGAAATTCACTGAGGCCAACATGAAATTGACCGAGACAAGTATAAAATTGAATGAGCCTCATATGAAATTCAACGAGCCCAACTTGAAATTGATCGAGCTTGACATAAATTTCACCAAGATAAACTTGAAATTGACCTACCCTGACATAAAATTTACCAAGCCCAACTTGAAATTGATCGAGCCTAACATGAATTTCACCGAGCCCAACTTGAAATTGACCGAGCCTAACATGAATTTCACCGAGCCCAACATGAAATTGACCAAGGCGAACATAAAATTGAACGAGCTTAACATGAAAGTGAACAAGGAGAACATGAAATTCACCGACCCTAACATGATTATTACTGAGCCTAATGTGAAATTGACCGAGCCTAGCATGAAATTCATCGAGCCGATTAATGGTTACTTCACCGCGAAGTGAATAAAATTCACTGCGAAGTGAATGAAGACTTGCTTGTGAATTTTTAATTTATTTATTTGTGAATAGTGATTTTACTGTAAATGGTGATTTGTTTGTATATTAGTATCGGTCGATTTCACTAACTTTGCCGTGAAGTGAAGTGACTTCGTGGTCAAGTTCACTCACTTCGTGGTGAAGTTCATTCACTTCACGATCAAGTGCATGTGAATTAATCACCATAGACACCTCTCTCTCTCTCTCTAACACACCCTTAAATCTCTATCTTCTTCCTTTCATGTGGACAAAGTAGAAGGAGATGTGCTGAAACGAGCACACAGACACCGTGCACCCTCTCATGGTAATTGACTTTGCAGCTAACATCCTGGCCTTCTAATCCATCAACTAATACTTCTGTTAGAGAAGCACCTCCTCACCATGAATGTGGTCAAAATGTACGATGATCAGTATTGTTCATCTCGTGGGTCACCATGTAGGGGTTTGTTTGGTGACAAATTCCAAGTGTTGTCAATTTCCAAAAAGCTAAGGGGCGGCGACAAAACCCAACTTTAGATGGGACCCACCTAACATTTTGGATGCAAAAGTATAAGGGGGCTGCAGCACTACTGCTGCCCGTTGGACACTCCGGGTGGCACTAACGCTACTGCCGTGAAAGGAATGGAAGCAGACTGGTTGGTGTACCACACATCATTTATATAGCCGGTATACTGACGTTAACAAGTTCTGTGGGTATTATCGTGAGGTATGTGTTATATCCAAACCGTCCATCCATTTAGTGAGCTCGTATTAAGGCTTGAGACAAAAAATAAGAAAAATCTAACTATCAAGTGGACCACACTGTAAAAAAGCAGTGGTGGATTGAATGTCTACCATTGAAACCCTTTTAGGGGTCACATAAGTTTCGGATCAATATGAAAATTGTTTTTCCTCTTCATCCAAGTCTTTGCGACCTTATGAATAGATTGGATGGAAAATAAACATTATGGTGGGCCTTATGAAATTTTTAACGATGAAAATCAATATCCTCGTTGCTATTTGTGGTGTAGTTCAGTTGATCTTTGGATATGATTTTATTTATTTATTTATTTTATAATGCTCTAAAATGATCTCGAAATATGGATAAACACGGTGGATATAATAAATACATAACTGTGAGCCCATATGGCTTTCATCTCTTTTGAACCATTCGCACAACTTGGAGCTCGCATAGCGTTCGCGCTCATCTTCACACAACAGCCAATCGCTTCGAAAAGGAATAGGGGCATTCTGGTTAGTAAATATGTACCCGTACATCAGGAACATAGCTTGGGAAAGTAAGTTCGAAAGAGCGGTCTTAGGTTGGTGGCTTAAAAGTGAGGTATACAGTTGGAAAAAGCTCTAAGATAACCTGTAAAAAGGGTTGGACGGCATACATGCGTAATATATACGTCAAGTCAAGCCCAAAGTAACCCTACTACTGTAAGGGAACGGATTGGCTACTCCCCCTGACACCATCAATGGCTGGTGGTCAGTGCTTTGTAGGCCCCACCATGATGTATGTGTTTCATCCATGCTGTCCATCTATTTTTAAAGATCATTTTACAATATGAGACCAAAAATTAGGTACATCCCAATCTCAAGTGGACCACATTATAGGAAATAGTGTTGAATGAGCGTGATCATTAAAAACATTTTTGGGGGCTATAAAAGCTTTGGATCAAGCTGATTTTTCTTTTTTCCCTTCATTTAGGATTGTATGACCTAATCAACATATTGGATATCAAATAAATAGTACAGCGGACCTTAGGAGTATTTTAATGGTGGATATCCAATCACTATTATTTTCATGCGGTGTGGACCACCTGAGATTGTAATGGCCGCACCCCAGAGGTCTCACCTAATCCGCACTCCGTTTGGATTTCTTCTAGAGTTCCAGCGCTCTAAACTTAGGTTGGGCCCACGTAAGTGTTCGATCCTGCTAAATTTCGGTCTAAAGTCCTGAAGTGAGCTCACAAAACGAACGGACGGAGTACATTTCTCACAAACATCGCAGTGGGCCCATTTAGGTATAGAGTGCAGGAACTTCCTGCGAAAAGGCAGGAAATCCGTCTCCTAGGCGGATTAGTTGGTGGAGGCTCGGGGCGCCATTGAGGGGCCACGGTGATGTATAAATATTATTCACACTGTCTATCCCATTATTCATATCATTATAGAGTATTGGACAAAAATTAAAGCATATCCCAGGCTTAATTGGACCACACCATAGAAATCAGCGGTGCTAAGGACGCCCATCTTTGAAACTTTCCTATCCCTCACCGTGTCTTTTATTTTCTATTCATCCCTTTGTTATGGACATATACACTTGCATGAAGTGAAAAAACAAATATCATCTTGATCTAAAACTCCTGTAGTTCCTAAGAAAATTTCAACGGTAGGAATTTAACCACCACCATGTGGCTCATTTGAAATTTCTATGTTCTCTATTTTTGGGATACTATTAAAAAATAATATGAAAAAAGTGGACGGTGTGGATAAAGTTCATATGCAACGGTGGCCCCTCAGTGGCGCTCGGAGCCTCCGCCTGTCCGGAGCTCCGCGCAGGCGGGATAGTACGCGCGCCATCTACTTCCAGCACGTGGGCGGGCGTGCGACCCTGACCGTAGGCCTATTTGATATATGCGTTGTATATCTGCGGGCGCGGATTAGCTACTGCCAGGTTAAGTATCGAGGCTCGCGACTGAAGTGACGTCACTGCGTTCCGTGGGCCCACCATGATAGATTTTTTGTATCCACAACTTTCATTCATTCGAAAAGTTTTAGATCAAGCTAATATTTATGTTCTCTTATTTTATTTCATATCTTTTTTAACTTTTGAAATGACTGGTTTTCAAATAAACATAACAATGAGCCTTAGGATAGTTTCAACAGTAAGAACTCTTCTAACTGCTTTCTGTGGTGGGGTCATTACAAATTTTTTATCTACTTTATTTTTTAACTCATGACTTAAAATAATATCTAAAAATGAATGGACAGTATGAATATAACACATATATCATAGTGGGGTCTACCTAACTTGGTGATGTAACTTCAATGGCCATACTGGCCACTCAACCTGTAAGTATATAATCCACGTCTATATATTTGCACCATCCTTTCATTTTACCAGCTTAACTAAAGGCATGGTTTCAGTAACGGAACAGACAAACATCAGGTGGACCACAGAATAGGAGTTGAATTCCTGCATTTAAAAGTTTACCGGGCCCACAAAAGTTTTGGATCAAAATCAGCTATCTGTGTTTACCTGCAGCCAGGTCCGTATAACATTATCAACCAGGTTGGGTGGCAAATAAATAAAATGGTACACCTTTGAAAGTTTTAAATATTGGGAGTTCAACCACCGTTGTTCTTGTTGTGTGGTCCACCTGGGATTTACTTTTATTCCGGAACGGATATACAAACGCGGTTTCGCCAATGACACAACCAAGAAGCTAGTTAATTGGTGATACGTGGACCCCACCACGAAGTATGTTTTCTATCCATGCCGTCCATTCATTTTGAAAGATAATTTTAGGTTTTATCCCAAATATGAGGTAGATCTAAATCTCAGGTGGACCACACCATTGAAAATAGTAGTCATTAAATGTCCACTATTAAAAACCTTTAGGGCCCACTTTAATAGTTATTATACATCTAACATGTTGGTTAGATCGTACAGACTTGGATGAAGGGAAAAAATATATATTAGTTTGATCTGAAATTTTTGCGGCCCTAAAAGGTTTTTAATGGTGAGCGTTCAATCAACACTGTGTGGCCCACTTGAGATTTGGAGATTTGGATGAACCGCAAATTTTTTTGCACATACCATAAGATGATCCGAAAGAATGGGTGGACGGCATGGATGAATCGCATACATCATGGTGGAGCCTACGTAGCATTGACCACTAGCCATTGGGTGGTGGCAGGGCGAGTAGCCAAACCCTTTCCATATACAACCCATGCATCGAGGTGGGCCCCACGGTCGGGGTCGCATCTAATCCGCATCCGACGGTCCGTTTATGTGTGGGCCAGGAGAGATGAGCACACGAGGGACCAATAATTCGGTTCGTGCCACACGTGCGCCGCGAATCGCCCTCGCTGCCCTTTTATAGGGTTATTTTCGTAATTTCACAAAAAGGCCACTATAAGTAAGTTGCCCGAGCAGAGAGAACAACCGTCTCCCAAATAACGAAAAAAATTCCGTTTCCTTCAGAAACTTCGACAGCTCTCTCGAAAGGTAAATCGGAATCCCTCTCTTATGATTTTTTATGTGAATATCTTCCATGATTCTCTTCTAGCCATTGATTTCTGCATTTTCTCATGATGATTTCGATATCCACAGATCATTCGCTTGTGATCTATGGTCTGGATTATTCTCTGTTTGGATTTGTATGGTTTTTTTTTTTCGTTGTTTATGATAACTGGACTGTGATTCTAGGGTTTAAGGTTTTTGTTTTCTAATTATTTTTTTTAAGAACACAATCTGCGGTGAGATTTCAATTAGATATTAGTTGATTTTGATACGCTGGATTTGGTTCAATCTAGGGTTTTATTCTTTGCGATGGAATATACGATTATTTATTTAGGTTTTTTGAGATCCTAGTAAACTGTGAATGTGGGGCCAGTAGGCCATCTTTTCGGCTATCAGAACCGTTTGCTGTGATGGATCCTCATGAATATGTCATCACCATCACAATATAGCCTTCTCCCTGTCCTAGATGGGTAATGCCTCGAAAATATCTTCCATCTGATGATCCCCACATCTGATTTTCCCCGTGGCGGATGTGGACTGTAATCGTCCTTTTACATCCCGATGGTTGGATGGCTAGAATCATCTTCCGGTGGAGATATTGGGGCACAGCTGATGCATCTGGGGGACACAAGCTGGCTGATCAAAGATCTCTCTCATCCAAGGTTCATGATTGAGGAGGATATCATCCATCCAACCGTCTGGATTGAAGATTCGAACAACTTTGAAGGTCAGGATTGATCTGATGGAAGATCAGCGGTCCTAATGTGTGCTATGGACCACATTAGTAGCTGTCGACTTAGTCGTTAGAGTTAGAGTTGGTTGAACTAGTTCTTCTTTCTTATTTTCATCACATATTTGGTGGGATACTTTTCAGGTATCGAATGATGTCCGAATGACATGAAATTGGTGTTGTTTGGAAGCCTATTGAGTTAGCTTTCAAAGGAGCCCAAGATCTTGCAATTCTGAAACTGTTTGAGTTACGAGCAATTTACATAGAGCCTAGGGTTGTGAAGACAGATTCAATTGTAATATGGTCATTTTTAATATTTTAGTGAAAGGGATGACTAGGATTAGAAGCAATGGAAGGTTAAGATTATCTTAGGGTTTCTCTTGCATTAAGAAAGAATACACACATGTAAAAACTCTTTTATGAGGAGCAATGATGGTTATTTGAATAAGAATTATTTTGTGTTTAAAGCATGTGTAGCTTTTTCTTTGGCATGTATCTTGTGGCAAAAGAAGAGGGTGGATTGCAGTTCTTGGCATAGTGGTTGGGAGGTTGTTGCATAGCAATTAACAACCCATTAATTTTCTTTTTTCATTGCACATGGGAAGAAGTTTAAGAATTTCATCTTCAAGAAAAGGTACATAACCAAATTAAGAGTCTTCCGTTTCGATTTGGTTGCATCAAGCCGTCAGCGGCCATCCCATGATGAGGCCTCTAGATGTGTGGCTTAGATAACTCGAAAGTGGGCCTATTGGTACCATTGTTGGGCCTTAAAAAGATAATGCCAAGCACTGTACAAGGAGGTTTTTAACTTATATGATTGATGCAACCAAATGGACACACAACCAATTGATCATGATTTGAAGAATCCACCCATATCCCATTGAACTTGCTCACAATCATTGTATTCTTTTCTCTTTTGTGATTCAAACTTTAATCTGGCAAGTTGGATCTTATTGCAAGTAATTTCTTCCTTGATCTAATTGCATTAATTGGTATCAAAGCAAGTTTTGCTCATGGGAAATTGATACGAGGTTATTCCTTCATCTCATTCCTTCCCTTTTTTTTTTTTGAAAGGCAACGAAATTCATTAAGTCAAAAGCAAAAAACTAAAAACAAAAGCTAAAACAAAAAAGAGGGAGAAGAAAAGAAAGAAAACAGCAGAAAAGAGAAAAAGAGAAGACGCTGAGATAGCGTCGACCCTTAAGCAACAAGAAAATGAAAATCTTGATCCCGCAATGAATCCGAATAGGAGGCCCACTCTACCACCTTGGATATAACTTTGAAGGAAATGGACTCGGCCGAGGAAGAGACATTAGAAAAGCATCTGTTGTTTCTCTCAATCCAAACCGACCACCAAACAGCGGGGAGAATCAGTCTCCAAATCAAAGTCTTAATCTTCCCAAATCTGAAGCCAATCCAAGCATGCAGAAGGTGGTCAATTGAATCGGAAATGCACCAGCTGATGTGAAATCTTCGAGCAAAGTCCACCCAAATACGAGAGACATAGGGGCAATGAATGAGAAGGTGATCAACCGTTTCTGCATTCTTCAAGCAGCAGGGACAAATGTTGGGAAGAATCATTCCTCTTTTTTGAAGATTGTCTATGGTGAGAATCTTGTTATGGACAACCAACCAAGTGAAAGCGAGTAATTTGGGGGGCGCTGAGAGAGACCAAACCAAAGCCGAGGGGTGAGGCACGTCAGGCGGCTGGGGGCGAAGCATCCTACTGTAGAATGATCGGACGGAGAAAATAGAGGATTTTTCCAACCTCCATATAATTTTGTCATTAGCATCAGGGCAGGGGGAGGTATTATAGATGCATTCCAACAAGTTAGCTAGAATCGGAATTTCCCGGTCTTCCGGATTCCTTTTACACTGAACAGACCACTCCGTCTTCCCACCCGAATGAAAGTAACAATTGGCAACCCTGCTTTCCTTGTCTGTCGTGATCTTGTAAATAGAGTGAAAAGTGTCTTTGAGTGGCCTATCACCAACCCAATGATCCTTCCAGAAGCTGATTATATCTCCCCTCCCAAGATCGAAACCCACATTGATTAGAATCTCATTTTAGGTGTGAAGGATCCCTTTCCATAAATTGGAAGCACGATACACCGAGGAAGGGCAAGACCACCACCCCCCTGGCGAGCTGCCATATTTACTCATGATCAACGTATTCCATAAAGAACCATCCTCCGTTCCCAACCTCCAAATCCACTTACCCAGAAGAGCCTTATTCATGCTTTTGAGATCTCTGATTCCTGCTCCACCAAAGTTGAACAGAGTGCAAGCCTGCTTCCAACCCATGAGGTGGAATCTTTTCTTGGCCTCTTTTCCGTGCCACAAGAAGTCACGGCGCAACTTGTCGATGGAGACTAACACGGAAGAAGGGCATTTGAATAAGGACATATAATAATCGGGAGGTTGGAAAGAGCAGACTTGATGAGCGTAAGACGACCCCCTGAAGAGAGAAAGCGGCATTGCCACTTGGCTAGGAAATTGTCGAATCTACTGATCACCTTATTCCAAGCAGATTTAGTAGGAGCCCCTAAGCCTAGGGGAAGACCAACATATGACATCGGAAAGCAATCTGCACGGTAGCCGAAAGGGTTTGCAAAGGAGAGGACTTCATATTCTTCCATATTCACCCCATAAAGCTTAGATTTAGCCATATTCACCTGAAGGCCAGAGACCGCCTCAAAACAACGGATAGCAGTGCGCAGATTTTCCATCTTATCGTTGGAGGCTTCAGAAAAAATCATGATATCATCAGCGAACTGGACATGGGAAAGTGGGCTGCTCGATCCTTCAATCTTGATGTCGGATAGAATGCCTTCGGCCTAACCTTTATGGAGCATATGGGAAAGAGCTTCATCGACGAGGAGGAATAAGAAAGGGGAGAGAGGGTCCCCTTGTCCGAGACCCCTATTGCTTGTGAAGTAGCCTTTTGGCGATCCATTAAGGAGCACCGAGAAGGAAGGCGATCGAATACATTCGGCGATCCATATGAAGGCGCATTGGTTGGCAGAAATGACCGAACCGATAACTTTCTTCAATCCGTTAGCAAGGACCTTCGCCAGAATTTTGTAAGGGCTGCTAATCAGGCTGATAGGTCTGAAATCGTTGAAAGAAGCAGCTCTCGAAACCTTCAGGATGAGAACAATGAAGGAGGCGCGTATATCTTTAGAAAGCTTGCTTCTAGAAAAGAACTCGTCCATGAACGCCATGACGTCCTGTTTAAGAATCTCCTAAAAGAAGCTGTAGAAGCGGATCGGGAAACCATCGGGACCGGGAGCCTTCTCACCATGGAGAGCACTGATAGCCGCACTAACCTCTTCCAGGGAGAAGGAGGATTCCAAGGAACGGGCTTCGTCTGGAGAGAGATAGCTGACCTGCAGGTTGTCGAGACGGGGTCTGTTCCAATGGTCACCATTGAGAATCCTGCTGAAATGGGAAACAACCTCCAATTCGATGAAGGATTGATCTTGAACACGAGACCCGTTAATCATGATGCTGGTGATCTTGTTTGCGCAGGAGTGCATGTTGGCAAGACTGTGAAAGAATTTCGAGTTGCGATCCCCTTCCTTAATCCATTTGGCTCGGGCTTTTTGCTTCCACGAGATTTCTCTTTCCCTGGCTCTGGCCAATAGGATCTGGATGAGATGAATCCTCCTCGCCAGAATGTCCAACGTCATTGGAGAGGATTCAGCTAGGAGATCGATAGCATGAACCTCCTCGAGCATTACATCCGACTGGCCTTCTCTGATCTTCCACTCTTCCAACTCCCACAGTTTCAACTTAGCTTTCAGAAGTCTTAGCTTACAGGTCGGCCTGTAACCAGCAAAGCCCTTAACTTGAAATGAATTCCACCATCCAGCGACCAGCTTGAAGAAATCTGGAATCTCGAGCCAAGAGATGTCGAAACAGTAAGGTTTCGGACCCCAATTGAGGTCGTCCGTTGAAAGGGAAATCGGCCAATGATCCGAAGTGACGCAGGGGAGAACAGACTGGGACGCAGAAGGGAAAAGATTCATCCAATCTGCAGACAGAAGGAAACGGTCGAGCCTGGAAAGAGTTGGATGCAGTCTACCGTTCGTCCAAGTAAACGTTGAACCAAGAAGAGGAAGGTCCACAAGATCGTTGTCCTCAATCCAAGTTGAGAAGCCATTCATCGTTACAGTGATCCTAGAGCCGACCGACCTTTCTTCTGGAAATCTGATGATGTTGAAGTCGCCCACGAAGCATGTGGGACCCGGAAATTTTTTCCTAGCAGTTGATAATTCTTCCCAAAGAAACTTTCGATCAGCTTCGATCGACGGGCCATTAACTGCACAGATGAGGATAGAGGAGTTCGACGAAGTGTCCTTCAAGACCACCGAGATGGAAAATCTGCCTGTCCAACTCTGTTGAAGATCCCAGGAAGAGGAACGTCAAGCAACAAGAATACCACCTGCAGATCCAACAACTTTTTTAGAGACCCATTTAACATCCTTTGCTTTCCATAGAGAGGCCATCAGACGATCACTGAAATGCTGCACTTTTGTTTCTTGGAGACATAAAATCTGCGGATTATTTTTCCCACATAATTCCTTGATTAACAGTCTCTTCTGTTTTGAGCTGACGCCCCTTATATTCCACGATACGATCTTCATGGAGAAAGTATGCTGCCCCGATGTGTTAGTGACCCTGTTTCTGCCGAGAGAGAGGCTGAAGAAAGATCTTCTGATGACAATGAATTTCTCTTGAGTTACGCGCTTTTGGGACCCGATTTCTGGGAGATCTGGAAGATGTAAGGGGTCTCCCGCTATGTTCAACGCATTGGAAGAGAGCGATATAATCTTCCGGACTGTCCTCGAAAGTCAATCCCAGTAGCCTGCCCACATGACCCATTGCATCGTGGATCCACTTCTTCCTATGAATTTTCTTCACCAGAATAGCCCTGCTATCTTCCATGGGGGTGGAGGACCCCCCCCCCCCCAAAGAGACTGAAAACCTGTTGAGCCGTCTCTGATTTGTAATGGTTCAGCATCGATGACCTCCTCTTCCTAGGCCTCTTGGAAAAGAGAAACGAGATTCATCTCCGAACGGTCGGATTGGATAGACGAATGGGAGGGGGAGTGTTTGCAAGGGGAGTGGTGACCGTCATAGAGTTCGTCTTCGCCCAGCGAACCAACTACCACATCTTCAAAAAGAATGAGATCGCCGCTCAGAGGGTCTGGGAGAATTTGGACCATATGATCGAGGGGGTAGAGAGGGTGGGGCATGAACCAGGGGCTGGGGGAGTCGATAGAAGAACTAGGATGACTGCCGGCTAGAGGTATCCGATGAAGGGTGATTGGGAGGTTGAGATCCAGGGAAGAAGGCGGGAAAAGCTTTGGACCATTGAAAGAAGGGGACGAAGACAAGAGTGGGATGATTCTGTCATGCTAATAAGAATCCTCTCCAGAGTTAGAATCGGGGTTGAGCGCGGTAGGTTGAGTTGTTTCGAGTGGGGGAGCGGGTAAGAGAGGAAGAGATGGCGCACGAACTGAGGATAGGAGCGACTGACAAGGATGGTCGATAGCTGTCTTCAGGGAGGGAAGAGATTGTGCCACATGTAAAGGTTCGGGATCGAAACTGAAAGGAGGGCTCCTCATGCCAGAAGAGGTAACGACATCTGTCGTCCGAAGACATAGAGACAGAGAAAGAGGAGAGGACTGCGGAGAATTCGCAAAACGTGGCAACCTCTCCAAGCACCGATCGAGGCGCTGATTTAACGAGGTTGACGCCTGCTGAGAAGAGAGGTGATGTGGCCGATTCTCCGCGGGGCAGGAGGATCTGCTACCTTCTCGAGCAGGAGACGTATCACCCACGCCAGCGACAACAGAGGTCGAGGCAGCGAAGCTGAACTGGGGAGGAAGGAAAGAGTGGAGTCGATCGACTCCCTGGCTGACACGTGGCAGAGAGGTGAGGGAAGGCGTGTTGTCGAGAGGCTTCTCCGGGCCACGTGGCACCCTAAAAACCGAAGGAGGGGCTCGAGGTCTGACGACATCAGAAGCAGGAGAGAGACAAATTTGCGGTGTTCCACAGGAGAACTGAAAACAAGCACTTTCTTCTTGCGGTGCTCCACGGGTGAACTGAAAACATACTCTATCATCTTGCAGTGGTCCAGAGGGAGACAAACGAGGGCCTTCTCTAATGCTCAAGAGATCACCCCATCTTGGAGTGGCAGAGCCATCGATTTCCGGGATAACGGGGAGGAAGATCTTCCAGTCATCCACAAAAACAGAGATGTGAGGCGGAAGAGGATCCCCTTTCTTTCATTCCTTCCCTTTCATTTTTCCCATTTTCCTTAATCCTTCATCTTTCCTTTTCTTTTCCATTTACCTTTTCCCTTCCCTCCCAAATCACCAAACTCTAAACCACACCCTTTTCCTTTTCCCTTCCTTTCCCATATCCTACCTAAAACCTAATTGTACCCACCATTATTATTAAAAAAAAATGTATTTCACTTCCCCACTTAGATCTACAACCCAAGCCTAAAGTCATCAGTGATGTTTTGCTCCTTTACAAAATATTGTTCGCCGTTCAGCTTTATAGTAGTTGTTGTATAGGTGGGGGCCCCTTACTAGAATCCCAATAGTTCATCTTTTGGTCTCGGTGCCTCAAAATTCTTCCCTACCAGAAAGTTTTAGCCATATGATCAGTGGATTTCTTTGTTCTTTGTTTATTGTGGACCATTTGATGAATTGTCTAGCCGCCAATCAGTTGGGCAGCTACGATCTTCTGATGTGGGAACTTTTGGGGTCTATGATGGGTCCTGAGACATGAACAGTCTAGATCAGTGAACGATGACCTTGACTGTATAGTTATTGGGCTGAACAAAGGGCACCATTTTATGCTACTCAGCTGTAGCCGTATAAAATGTGTATTCTGGTTGGCCAGCAACAATACAAACAGGATCCACCTTTTGGTGACTGAAATGTTCATCTGGTGGGGCTCATCATGGATGGGGGTTATGTTGTAATATTCCTCCATTGGACAATCCTAACTGTTGTATGTGGAAGAACCCAATGATCTTACGTCTAAGGTAGTTAAATGAGCGATATTTTTTGGGAATGACCTGCTCAAGATGAGGCCTTCTAGGCATTGTGTTTGCAGCTTTTGAGCCAGAGAGACCCATCTTTTTCATGCCCATCACCACTATACACATGTTGCAAACTGCACAATAACCCATTCACCTCCACCTTCCATTTAGTGAGCCCAACTGCTGATGGAATACTGTAGAAATTTATGATTTTGACTAGTTGGTGAGTGGCATGCCCTAAGGGCTTGTTTGGGATCAAGGGAATGGCTATATTGATTTCTCAAATTCATGAATTTGAACTTCGATTTGGCAAATTTTAGGGCCCTATTTTTTGGTAATCAAACTACAAATCCATTGATTTTTTATTTTTAATTTTTAAAAGCGACCGGATTATATTAGAAGAAAGAAAAGGAGACAACAGGGGCTGCCGAGATGGCAGAAGGCAAAAGAGAAAAACTATAAGCCTAAAAACAGGAAATCAAAATCCTTACGAGAAGAGACATTAGCAGCCCATTCAATAAGAAATTTTTTCGCCGTGGAGCTCACTGCTTGAGCCGAAGCTTGAGTGTTGTTGAAACATCTGTCGTTCCTCTCCTTTCAGACTACCCACCAAATTGCGATGATTGCCATTCTCCAAACCTGGGTTATGTTTTTACCCAACTTGAACCCATGCCAGTATGCTAGCAGATGGAAAGCAGATGTTGGCACGCACCCGTTGATGTTGAATCTGGTAGAAAAATCCACCCAAATGATGGAGATGAACGGATAGTGGACCAGTAGATGGTCGACAGATTCCTCGCTGTTCATGCAGCAAAGGCAAATATTGGGTAGTTGCATACCTTTCTTTTTCAAATTGTCGATCGCAAGAATCCGATTCTTGGACGCAAGCCATGCGAAGTAGAGAAACTTGGGGGGAGCTGGGTATTTCCAGGGAAGTAGGGGGGGAAATGGGGGCAATAACAACATACAAAGACTTGACCGAGAAGCGGGAGGATTTATCCCTTGTCCAAGTGATTCGGTCAGACTCCTCCTGGATCAAGGACACCCTAGAAAGACATTCTAGTAAATTGGTATATTCACTAACCTCCCAATCATGAAGGTTTTGCGAATAGGGATGTCCCAAACAGTGCCTGAAGCGGAAATAGAATAGAAACTGGAAATGGGGCTTTGGATATTAGCAGCGAGTCGGAAAATCGATGGGAATCTGTCCTTCAATCTTGTCTCCCCCAGCCAGAGATCTTCCAGAATCGAATCGCAGCGTCATTCCCCAGCTTGAAACCAATGTACTCAATAACAACTTTTTTGGATCGAAGAATATCTCTCCGAATGTGTGAAGCTCTATAAGCTGACGAGTCCTTAGTCCACCAGCTCCCCGGGG
This sequence comes from Magnolia kwangsiensis, assembly GCA_037074715.1. Lineage (NCBI taxonomy): Eukaryota > Viridiplantae > Streptophyta > Magnoliopsida > Magnoliales > Magnoliaceae > Magnolia > Magnolia kwangsiensis. Next base: position 86,658,684 of record CM073588.1, read on the forward strand.
AATAGCCGTATTTGCCTTTGACAATATTGCACCATAAGGCTTCCTGATCTGATCCCAACCTCCAAGTCCATTTACCTAAGAGGGCCCTATTCATTACCTTCAGCCTTTTGATGCTCGCGCTTCTGTCTTGGAAATGGCTGCAGACTTCTTGCCAATCCAGAAGATGGAATTTCCTGTGGTTGTCCTTCCCGCAATACAAAAAATCTCTTCTCAGTTTATCAATCCGAAGCAGAACTGAGGGCGAGCATTTGAGAAGAGACATGAAGTAAATGAGGATGTTAGAAAATGCTGCTTTTATAAGGGTGGGCCTGCCCCCCATGGACAAGTACCTGCATTTCCACGAGGCCAGCATCTTTTGAAATTTTTCCACAACCTTGTCCCACATTGAAGTCGGGAGGGAGCCAATAGCGAGTGGCAGCCCAACAAAAGTCGTTGGGAGCACACCCGACTTGCAGCCCAGGGAATCAGTGAAAGAAGAGAGGTCGAGATCCAATATATTCACCCCAAATACCTTAGATTTGGACATATTAATTCTCAATCCTGAAACTGCCTCGAAATATCTTAGAGCCGTGTGAAGATGGTTGATGAAATTAGAGTCCGCCTCAATCATGATGAGGGTGTCGTCAGCAAATTGAATATGGGGGATGGGCAGAGGAACTCCTGGCATTGAAATCCCACGGAATAGACCAACACTTTGGCTCTTGAGAAGCATTTGAGAGTGGGCCTCACCAATCAAAAGGAAGAGAAGGGGAGAGAGAGGATCTCCTTGACGAAGACCCCGACTACTAGGGAAGAAGCCTTTCGGAACACCGTTGAGGAGGACAGAGAAATGAGCCGATTCAATGCATGATTTAATCCACATCCTCCATTTTTCTCCAAAACCCATTTGGAGAAGCATATACTGTAAGAACCCCTAGTCCACATGATCGTAAGCTTTCTCAATGTCGAGCTTGCAGAAAATGCTCTTCTTCCCCGATCTGTGGCAAGAGTGAAGAACTTCACTAGCTATGAGGGCCCTGTCAATAATCTGGGAGCATTTATTGGAGGAATAACAATTTTACTGCCTTTGCGAGTCTCTCATTTGTTGATTTGACAAATAACAATTTTTGGAGGAATTTTCTTTTTGGGCAGTATCCATAGATTTGGGGGGAGGGGTGGGGATGAGGGTTTGCTAAATCTGATGGCTGTCAATCATGATTTTTTTTAGAAGGTGAGCATGAATTTTCTAATTCCATGGATTTGCCAATCCATGGTAAGCCCTGATCCGAAGCAGGCCCTATAGGAACCCTAGGTGAGTAGTGACACCAATTTTTATTTTTTATTTTTTAATTCTTCTGATTTCTAGGATTATCTAGGTTTTTTCTTCTCATGAGCTGCTTGTTTTTTACTGCTTTTTTCAACCACACAATCCAAGCATTGATTTTTTTAGAACACATCTAACTCTGCCAGTTGGAGTTGTCCTCCTTCATTGAGCCCGGATAAAGGAGGGTTGTGTTAGGTTGGCAGCGGGTGTCAAACTTTGACCACATCTTTTTTCTCATGAATCCCAATAATCTGTCATTTCAAGCTTGGTAGAGTGCAATGGCAGAACATGATTTGTGTAGCTGACCGCAGTTAGTATAGCTTAGACGATGATGATTTCTGGAACATGTTTGAAGTTAATTTAAGTTCTCATTTATTTACTGGAATTTTAGGTTTCATCTCCACGGATAATTTTAATGTTAATGCTAGGGTTTTCAGGCTAGCTGGTCAGTTTCATTTACTTGACCATTTTTTATTTTTTGTCTACTTTGTTTCAGTCGATTACCTGATTTAGTTGCAAAATTCACTATTTGAGTGATGGAAACTGGTGGCAATTCTCTTCCATCTGGGCCAGATGGTGTGAAGCGGAAAGTATCATATTTCTATGACCCAGAAGTGGGTAATTATTACTATGGGCAGGGTCATCCGATGAAACCACATCGTATTCGAATGACCCATTCCCTCCTTGCGCACTACGGACTGCTTCAGCAAATGAGCGTCTTCAAGCCACATCCTGCTAGAGACAGAGATCTCTGCCGCTTCCATGCTGATGACTATGTCGCCTTCTTGCGTAGCATCACCCCAGACACACAACAGGATCAGATGAGGGCATTGAAGAGGTTCAATGTAGGCGAAGACTGTCCTGTGTTTGATGGCCTTTACTCTTTCTGTCAGACGTATGCAGGTGGATCAGTGGGTGGTGCCGTGAAATTAAACCATGGGCTTTGTGATATTGGTATCAATTGGGCTGGTGGGCTTCATCATGCCAAGAAATGTGAGGCCTCTGGATTTTGTTACGTGAACGACATTGTCTTGGCAATTTTGGAACTTCTCAAGCAGCATGAGGTTAGTTCAATTGGTTTCAAATTATCCTCACATTTTCAAAATTTTAATACAAACTCTTGCAGTAACTGTTGATGAGATTCATGTGTGACTATGATCAAGATCATTGGGGCCTGAACCTCTGCAAGTGTAAATTTTGCTGAGGCCCCATTTTGGAAACGTGTTGTCCCTAGTTTTGTCCAAAATATTCTGATGGCTCTCACTGTGAATAGGGGATGGCCCTCAAATTCCTTTATTGGAAGCTCAATCATAATCCTTTGATCTTCGGCCTTTCTCCATTGAATGGGAACAATTGCTATATTTTTACTTAACCAATCTATCTGTAGGCCACAAATCGAAGGGCTAGGGATTTTTCATATGGGAGATTTTGGGGCATTCCTCATCCACAGTGGGGCCATGAATGGTCTGGATAGCCAAACGATAAGCCCCGCAGTACAACAGTGGGGCCTCAACAAATAAGATTCATGGTAAATGATAATTGCATTTTACTTAATATATCTTGAGTTATGGATCTGAATAATAAGCCAATAAGGATTTGACAGAACTACCTACTTTGTATGTTTGCAATCATTTTTTCTTGTTCCTTTGTTTCTGTATTTGTGTTCACTGATGTGTTTATTTCATTTCCATGTGGTAGCGTGTTTTATATGTGGACATCGATATCCATCACGGAGATGGTGTAGAAGAGGCCTTCTACACAACTGACAGGGTCATGACCGTTTCATTCCATAAATTTGGAGATTATTTTCCTGGAACTGGTGACATACGCGACATTGGATTTGGAAAAGGGAAATACTATTCTCTGAATGTTCCTCTAGATGATGGAATCGATGATGAGAGCTACCAATCTTTATTCAAACCAATAATTGGAAAAGTGATGGAAGTTTTCCGGCCAGGAGCTGTTGTCCTCCAGTGCGGTGCCGACTCCTTATCTGGAGACAGGTTGGGTTGTTTCAATCTCTCCATCAAAGGTCATGCAGAGTGCGTCAGATTTATGCGGTCGTTTAATGTGCCATTGCTGCTGGTAGGCGGTGGCGGCTATACCATTCGGAATGTTGCTCGTTGTTGGTGCTATGAGGTATTATGATTTGAAAAACCATCAAAACTTCCTATTGATTTTTATTTTTTTTCTTTAGGAAATACCAAAACACACTGTATATTTGTGATATGATTGATTTGATGCTGACTTCTGTCAAATGATTCAATTGGCCATCATGATCTTTTACTTTTTTCTGTAAATATAATGATTTCATTTCCTGGGGGTTCAATGATACTGCACCTATAGAAGAAATAACCACACTTCTGCATTTTTTCTCTTCTTGTCTGAAGGATTCTGGCACGTTGAATTGGTTTGAATTAATGGATCAAGAATGGTTTTTATTTATCAAAGGAAATCATTCTATGCAGTTTGTCATATTTATTCATGATAAATAATGATGATTTTGGAAAACAATTCTGCTATTACATTCTTTGATAAAATGTTTAAAACATTGTCTAGTTCTTACTTCAGATGAAATTTAGAGATATTATCATTTGTTGAAATTGACCGGCAAATTAGGCTACTTTTGCTAGCAGTTGTCCTATACTTGACATTTAAATTTTCTCTGTTTCTATGTTAGACTGTCCAGTTTAGCCTCCTCATTTGCACAAATTCCACTGGATGAATGGAGGAAATGTATCATGGTGCTTATTTATAAGAACGAAGGAGACATACAAAACTGCACTTTACTATTGTGGTATTAAACTTATGAGTCAACAATATGAACCTTTGGGGGAGAGTGGTTGAGTAAAGACTAAGGCATGAGACACATGTATCAAAAAATCAGTTTGGTTTCATGCCTAGGAGGTCTTCCATTGAAGCTATTTTCCCATGTAGACAATTGATGGAGAAATATTGGGCGAGGAGGATCTCCACATGGTCTTATTGACTTAGAGAAGCATGTGATAGGGTCCCAGAGTTAATCTGGTGGGTGTTGGGAAAGAAATGAGTCTCAAGAGGATGTATTGACATGATAAAGGGAGTGGTAACTGGTAACAAATGTGAGACCACTAGTGGAGCGTCAAGTGAGTTTCCAATTACTGTAGGCTTACACCAGGGGGGTTAGCATTGAGCCCATACCTTTTTGCATTGGTTATGGATGAAGGCATGTGCAAGAAGAGATCCCATGGTGTATGTTATTTGCAGATGACATAGTTTTGATTGACAAGACAAAGGAGGGCATAAACACAGTTAGATTTATGGAGGGATGCCTTAGAATCCAAAGGATTTAAAATTAGCCGAAAACTAAAATAGAGTATATGGAGTGCAATTTTAGTAACAATAGGAGTAAAAACAAGGAATTAGTTAAGATTGCTGACAAGGAAGTTCCCCAAATTGACAACTTTCAATAGCTTGGGTCAATAATTCATCAAATTGAAAGATTGAGAAGGATTTTGCCCACTTATAGAGTTCTTTGGGATCACCATGTACCACTCAAACTGAAATAGAAATTTTATATGATAGTTATAAGACCAGCTAATGCTTATGGGATAGAATGTTGAGCTTGAGGTGTTAAAAGAACAACATGTTCATAGGATAAGTATAGCTTAAATGAGGATGTTGAGATGGATGAGTAACATGACAAGTAAGGATAGAATTTAGAAATGAATGCATTCGAGGGAACCTAGGAGTTGTACCAATAGGTAATAAGATTGAGGGAAAGTAGACTTAGATGGTTTGGTCATGTGCAACAGAGATCGAGAACCGTGCTGATTAGGAGTGATTTGGTACCTTCTTTTTTTTTTTGAAGATTGTGAGTTGGTACAAGTTGAAGGCACCAAAAGTGCAAGGGGAAGGCTCAAAAGGATGTTGATGGAGATAGTAAGAAAAGACTTGATGACATATGGTCTAACAGTAAGAAAAGACTTGATGACCTATGGTCTAACTGAAGATCTGGCCCTTGATAGAGTGGAATGGTGGAACAAGATTCATGTAGCCAGCCCAAATTAATTGGTATATGGCTTAAGTGATGATGATTACTTAATATTAAATTTTCTTTGTTTTTGTTATCATTTCCATTTCTGACAGTTAATGCCATCATGTTCCAGGATTGGGGCCATTTGGTTTCTTTCCTATCTCGTTGGAGATATTCAATCAGTTGCTATTTGAGGCTGTGTATAGCCATGTACCATGTTCATGTTTTCTTTAGCAATCCAAAGTTGTTAGGAATCTTTATTAGTCTTTAAGTTAGAAAGTCCAGATAGCACATATTTAGGAGATTGATTGAGATAGAGAAACTCTATTATGCGTATCTTGGGAATAGCCCATAGTATGGATGATGCTTTGGTGGTTTATTTGAAGAGAAAAAGAACTGCAGGGATGTACTTTTTTCTCATCTTAATCTTTGTTCTATTACCCTTTTCTAGAGCTTCATCGTGTAGTCATAAGTTTGATTTCTTTGTAGTTGGTGCAACCTTTGCATTTCTTCTATTCTTGTACATGTATGTTGCAATGCTTGTGTCTTGTCATGCACTCATCTGGCATTCTTATAAATGAGAGTCAATATGGATTCCTTCAACATTCTGACTCTTGGAACATATGAACTTTGAGCAGACAGCAGTTGCACTCGATATAGAAATTGATGACAAGATGCCGCAGCATGAATATTATGAGTATTTTGGTCCGGATTATACTCTTCATGTTGCTCCAAGTAACATGGAGAACAAGAACTCTCGCAAGTTGTTGGAAGATATAAGAGTAAAGCTGCTTGATAATCTTTCATTGCTCCGGCATGCGCCCAGTGTCCAGTTCCAGGAAAGGCCACCTGATTCTGAGCTTCCAGAGGTATGCATCTAGTGTCGTTATTGTTGCCTTATAAAATTTTGTACAGCTGAACTACCTGCACTTATAGTACTTAATCTTTTACTATAAATACTTCTGCATATCTTTAAACTACAAAGCTTTCAGTTATTTGTAAGATACCCAACAATCTTGTGATTCTTGTTTGAGTCTGAATATGTTTGTTCCTTTCCCCTGAATGAATCTCCACCATCATTTTTGCATTGGAGGACTTCTTGAAAAAATATGTTATCACATGCAACGTATTCTGAAACGGTAATGGTGGCCATAACGGCCTCCCTCCCTCCCTCCCTCTGCCCCATAACGGATTGTTGTGTTACGGCCTTTATGGGGGGGCATGACAGTTACAGAGGTTACAGGTTTTTGTTTTTTTTTTTCCATAATGGCCTTTTTGGCCCCGTAATGCGTAACAGTTGCCACCGTTACCTTTACGTAACGGCCATTGGCCGTTACGACACACCAATTCACAGGTATCAAGAAGCACAACATTGTTGTTTTGTGGATGGGATCTTGTTGCATGATACCTTTTCATTCAGAAAATAAACACTTCTTTTCAAAGTTGAATGGATGGTTCAAGTTTTCTTGTTAAATGGAAAGCTTACTAATGTTTTTGGTATGTCATTTGGGAAAACGATAATTGTACCTTTTCCTCATGCACCTTTTAAACAAAACCAGCAAAAAATGCACTTTATTTGTAGGCACTACCATTTTAGGTAGTCTTTTAGTTGATCATAATTTCTTTTCATGTTGCAAGTTTTGTAAAAGAACAACAAACTACTGCAAGTTGTTCCCTTCATCACCACCATCATTAATCTTCTCCTTTCCCCCAAAAATTTATGGTCGGCATTGGAGAAAAATCCAATGTGGTGCTTAGCCTTTAAATGATAGATTGGCAGAAGTTCTGCGATTTGCTCCCACTAGAGGTCAACAGGCCCTGTCAGATGCTCAAATTGACACCACTTGCATGGAACTAAGAAAAAGCTAGTATGAAAAGCAATCATGCTTTTATTATTTGGAGTTGCAACAAAATTATGCATGTTCATCCTCAAAATAGAGTGGACTTTGCTGCAGGTTTGTTAATCTCTGAATGTCTTCAGTTGTATAGGTTCCCAATTCTCCTGGAATTGAGTATAGTCTGGGCACATTGTGTTGGACTTGTATTGGAGTCATGTATCCCTTCTTTGTTTTATAAAAATAGTAGAGGACATACATTTATATGATGATATATGTCTAGATGGGAGATCTTGTTCCTCAACAAAGGATATTTGCAAGGCCCACAAACGACAAAAATACATGTTGGCATGATTGATACTATAGGTTACTGATTTTGTTGACCTTTGTATTGGGGTCATGTATCCCTTCTTTGTTTTGTAAAAATAGTAGAGGACATACAAATATATGATGTTATATGTCTAGATGGGAGATCTTGTTTCTTACGAAGGATATTTGCAAGGCTCACAAACAACAAAAAATACATATTGTCATGATTGATGCTATAGGTTACTGATTTTGTCAACCTTTAATTTTCTCTGCTATGAGCATGTGCAAGACACCAAAAATTATATCTAGAATGATTACCAAGGAATTACTGTCTCAACTGATTGTGTGATAAACCCAACTGATTAATTGTTTGTTATCCAGGCAGATGAGGATCAAGACGATGCAGATGAGAGATGGGATCCTGATTCCGATATGGAAATCGACAATTCTAAGCATCAGGATGAGGCATTGCGGTACTCTCTCTCTCTCTCTCTCTCTCTCTCTCTCTCTCTCTCTCTCTCTCTCTCTCCCTCTCTCTCTCTCTCTCTCATTGAAGATATATATTCATTAACAAAAAAAAAAGTTACATAAGAATAGGCCAGCATTGGAAGTGACCCTCTCATCACTTGGGAGACCCAAACCACAGTCTAGGAACATAAAGATAAAAAAACAAATAAAACTGGACCATTTCCACCTCTGATTTGTTGGGGAATCATTGACTCCAGATTACAAGCATTCCCAACTTCCCAAAGACATCTCCTTTGAGCATTCACTAAATTTGCCATCAGCCCATGCCCATTCGATTACAAGGTGGAGCAGTTTTTATTATCAAAAACTCTTAAATTGTCCTCCTTCCATGATGCCTGGAGGATGCTGTATAAATACATCCTCCATAATAGCTTTTTCTACTTCTTAAAAGGTCCGCCCAACCATAACGCCACTGTATTCCCGATCAAGATGTTAAAAGACCATCTCACCCCAAACCGAAATAAGGAAATAGGCCCACATCTCTCTTGCCATTTCTTGCTATTTGACAATGACAATGTATAAATAAGTGGTCTACCGACTCTCCTTTTATCACCCCAACCATTTCATGCATTCTCCTTTGACAAGTTCTTTTTTTATTTCCTTTTCTTTTTCCTCTTTGGTTTCGGTCATTGACAAGTTTCTGATTAACATGTGTGCTTTCAGTAAGCCCGCTTCAAGTAACATACAGAATGTAAGAATCAAGAGAGAAATGATTGAATCTGAGCTCAAAGATCAGGTATTTCTTCAACTCTTTACTTGTTTGATTAATAAACTTTTCAGAATATTATTTTAACATTGCCAAATGCTATTTGTAACCAAGCATTTTAAAAAATGTTATTTGTGATACCAAATACCTTTACACATCTAAAGTTGGTGCGGTTGCAATTACGCTGCATTTACCAGTTGAGGATCTTGTACGACAACCCCACGTTTTCTTTTTCTTTTTTTAATGATTTTAATATATCCAGTTAATAGAAAACTGGAACAGTAGTCATAATAATAGTTCTCATGCCAAACTCTGATATAACATTTTTAAGTTGCCACTATATATGCGCATTACAACGGCAGTTACTTCATATATATATATATATATATATATATATATATATATATATATATATATATATATATATATCATAAAGGTCATGACTGGTGGACTTAAATGCTATAAACAGTGCTATGCCATTTCTAATAACTGTTGTCAACAGAAGGGCATCTGCTGCTGACCCAACCATGTTTTAATCACTGAATGGGTCACTCACCTGCCTAAGAAGAAATTGATGGTGGTAATTGTTGGGGCCAGAAAAAGGTCCAAGACCCAAATTTTGAATTGCGATTGTTATGCTTATCGGATCTGCCCCAGCCCTTGGAGAATATCCCTTTCATCATTTCGTCACTCTATTTTTCATGCATTGCCATTTGGGAGGATCTAAAGCTTGGGATTATTTTTCATCATAGCCATTTAGGAGAATCCGAAGCTTGGGATTTTTAGGTGATAAAGATTTGGTATTTTTTTTGAAAAAAAAAGATGTGGCTGTCTGACATCAAAGGCTTTTATTGCTTATGTGTGGGGACTGATGATCACCAATGCCTAGGGTCTGGTGCTACAACCTTCTCCATCACAACGGCTACATCAAAATGCACAAAAAAAGAAAACAAAGAGAAACGATTTTTTCCCCCTCTTCCTTCTTTCTTCCTCCTTTTTTTGTTTGTTTTGCCAACAGTTAAATTTACATGTGGCATATTAATGCCAGCAGTATAAGAAATTGATCTACTTTTGAGTGCTTCAAATCAGATTTCATTTTCCAGCATCTCTGAACTGTAGTGGTACTGAATCTGGTTTCTTAATCCTGCAGGAAGATAAAAAAGTAGTACCAGAGCATGTTAAGGGCATGGATACAACCACGGAGGATTGCACAAAGGTGAAGTTCAAACACACGTATACATTGGCAACCCACATGCACACTCACCCACCCTGAATCTTCATCTGTATGGGAAAATAGATTTTTTTTTCAAAAAAAAGTTATCTTTACCATACAGATTGTGTCATGGAGTTTTGTCTTTTGCAGCATCAACTGTCTCTGGTGTGGCCACCACCAGATGAATGGTGTGGATCACTGAAAGCACCTCTAATTTGGGCAGAGCATTCTATGCTAACCTTCCATCCTCCATTCCTAACATCTTCTTATTGCTTTTCAGGCTTCTGACACAGGCCCGATGTCAATTGACGAACCAAGCAGCGTAAAGCTTGAACCTGAAAGCTCGAACAAACTGTCAGATCAGTCCCTCTTGGTCTATTCAAAACCTTGAGCTTGCCTGCCCACTGACTCTGACTATTCATGAACAGCTCAATCTGTAAATCCTTCATGGCCCATTCTCTTAATGTTTCTTTTGCGATTTCATGCAATTATTATATTTTTACGTTAAAAAATGTGAGCCAGAAAGACAAGAATGTCTAAGCTTGGCTCTCTAAATCGCATCGAGTTTTGATTTATGAAAATTGTAGAGAAAGAAAGCCCTATTGTAACAATAACATTATCAAAAGGAAACGATGCTGTTACAAAACATGTCATGAAGAAATACAGATATAGCAATTTTTTGTTTGCTTGTGGTAGGAATATTGTAGTCACTTCACTAACTTAGCTTTTCTTCAGTTCTACTAATGCATGTGGACCACACACTGCCCACCCAGGATAGACATGAGATCTATGTATGCCATCAGCTGGGCCCCGCTGTTTAAGCCAGAGCCCAAAGAAAAGGCTGCGTTTCACTTTTCCTTGATTATATGAGTTAATTGGAGGTAAGAGGGATGCCACCTGATGGATGGTTTGGATGTTATGTGCATCCCAGCAAGCAAAGGAATGGGGTGGTGGTTGTAGAGCTAGCCAACCTCTACAATTACACAAAAGGGAATGGCCTCTCAACCTTCGAATCCTAAAGTAGCCATGTTGATGATGAAGGGCCAAATGGCAATTCTTATCTAATCTAATAGGCGATTGTATATAGGGCTGTACAGGAACCGTGTTAGCTCGGTTAGCTCGGTCAACTCGATTCGAAAAAGCTCGATTCAAAAGCCGAGTCGAGCTGATTTTTTTAGCTCGAAAAAATTTTGAGCCGAGTTCGAGCTTGCCCGAGCTCGACTCGACTCAGATCAAACCCAACTCGAATCCAACTCGGATCGAACCAATTCAGTGACTCAATTACTTTGATATTGATGTTGCTCACCAAGTGTTTGAAGAAATGACTCAACGAAGTGTCGGCTGGTGCAAGGAAGGTGTGTTTCATCAAACAAATATCCTTTTTTCTTGATTTTGATGTTGCTTATAAGGTATTTGATGAAATATATGTAAAATCATTGCTGGTGTTTTACATACAGTGAGAATTTGAAGGTGCAGTCCATGTGTTGTGAAAATGTTGCGCAGGTGAACTTGGCTCGATCTTGGCTCAAACTTGGCTTCAACTGGCCTGAGCCACTGACCGAACTGAGCCGAGTTGGCTAATCAGGCTCGAAGACCGAGCTAAGTTTGAGCTGAGGTTAGTTAGTGGCCGAGCCGAGCTATGCTAAGCTCGACTCAGTTCGACTCGTGTACACCTCTAATTTTATTGAAAACTACCTAATTAATATGATATTTACATTCCAGTACCTTTTTTCTGAAAGCTTTTCAAAAGCTAACCTCATTAATCGATATAAATATCTCCAATACCTTCCCTCACATGTACCGGTGAGCAAATGAGTTGGGGGCTCCGGTGGGCCCCCACCATAATGTTCATGTAAAATTCAACCCGTGGGTCACCCCATTTTAGTCCAGGGGCCCAAAAACAGCTCCATGTTTGATTCAGGTGGCCCACATGATTGGAAAGTGTACAGGGTAACACTTGCTCAACACTCCCTCCAAACTATTTCTGCTAGTGTAACCCAAGCAAATCACAGATGGGCATGATTTCAGGGCCTAGTGTAACTCAAGTGAATCGCAGATGGGCATGAATTCAGGGCCACAAACTAGAATCTAATGGTTGGAGTGAACTTTATTTAATCGAGGGTGGATGTCTCTCTCCCAACTCTTTCCTTCAGTGTGGCCTAATAGAATTACAATTCAGCTTAATATTTCTCTATGAGTTTATGTGGGACTAAATATCTAACGGTCGGAGTAAAATGTTACATAAACATCATGGCAGCCTGGCGTCCCATATTGTCCGATGGAATGGAAAATCAAAAGTGGCATCCATACAAATAATGCATCCGTACAGCTGAAGAGGATGCCGGAACTTGATTTTTGGCAAGGATGCGTGATGTTTATGCCTAATCTACTTTGACCATTAGATGCCTAATCTCATTTTAAGCTAAATCAGGCTGACTTGCTATATGACTTGTGATTGTTGCCCTATGAACTATTTTACATCACGTGGTTCGCTTGAATCACGGATGGGAGAGATTTTTAGACCCTTGGCTTAAAATTGAGGTGAGGCACTAAGTTGACGAGATTGATTTTGTGTAAAGCCTTTTTAAAAAAGTTTTCAGAGTGTAATTCACTTACGTAGTTTTTTTTTTTTTCTTTTCTTTTCGTAAAATTCTCAATCTAATAAAAACTAGAGAATTAATGCTTTTTGTTCTAAACCACTTAATTGATGTAGAATTTATATTACGTATTTTATTTTTTCAAAAAGTTACCTCATTAATTGATATAATTCTCATTCCAACATGAGAGCAAATGGGCGGGTGGTCAGAGTGTGCTCCATCATGTAAAATCGATCTCCACCCGACAGGTGCAGCATCCCATGTTAGGTCAAGAGCCCAAAACAGTGGACCACACCATCATGATGTTTATGTAAAATCTATATCAACCAACAAGTGTGGCCCTGCAAATTGTTGCCATTAGTGCAGCTCACATGAATAATGGATTTACATGCCTAAATGTTTGTGTAGAATCTAATGATTGGAGTGGATTAGCCGGGTAAAAAAATCTAGGGTGCACGTCTCTTTACCACTGTTTCCTTTGATGTGGCTCACTAGAATCACAGGTAACAAGTTGATTTTGTACCAATATCTAATGGTCTGAGTGGATCTTACATAAACATCACATGGGCCCAACTTGATTTTGTACCAATATCTAGTGGTCAGAGTGGATCTTTCATAAACATAACATGGGCCCATCAAAACCAATGGCATCCCATGTAATTCAGATTTTGAGAGAGGGGACTAGGTGGCACACCATGATACTTATATGAGAGCTACTAATTGTACAGAGCCCAATGTGACGATTATATGACAAAAATTTAGGCTAATTTGATTCATTGGTGATTCGGGTGGGTCATACCAAGGGAACAAGGGCCTAAAATTCGACTCATGGTTGAATCTCAAGTGGGTCATGCCAAGGGAAACAGTTTAGAAGGTGATTGTTGCAACATTTAGGTAAACCACTGTTTCCAAACTAGTGGTCAACATGAAGTGACAAAGGAAAGTTTAAGAAAGGTACTGGAACCTAAATTCTATATTCATTAGGTAGTTCATTGTAAAGTTTTCTTTTAAATATTGTACTTCCATCAAATTAACATGGACCGCTTTTTCTTTTCTTTTTTTTTGGATTTGGATGGCTAAAATCATCAAAACCTAAATTCTATATTCATTAGGTAGTTCATTGCAAAGTTTTCTTTTAAATATTGTACTTCCATCAAATTAACATGGACTGCTTTTTCTTTTCTTTTCTTTTTGGATTTGGATGGCTAAAATCATCAAATCAAGAGAAATCCACTTTGATGCGGACAATCGTTCATATGCTGATCCTCCTTTGATGTGGGCCATCCATCATGTGTGGGACAATTTTTGCACTTGCATTGATGTGAATCGTCCATTTTGTGGCGCCCCACCTTCAATATGGGCCCTTTTTTTTTTTATTGCAATCTTCCATCGCGTGGGCCAACCTTCAATGACCACCATCTATCATGTGTGACCTACCTTCAATTCAACGCCTTTCGATGTCACCGTCCATGTGAGCCCATCTTCAATGCCCACAATACATACGTAGGCCCGTGAGCCCATCTTCAATGCCCACAAGACATGTAGGCCCCACTTTTGATATAGACCATCTATTGTGTAGCCCAACTTCATTACGAGTCATTCGTCATGTGGGTCCACCTTCGATGCAATGAAAGACTGAGATTGAGGGCCAACACTAGAAATTTCTTAAAAGTTCATGGTCTACTTATATAGAAAAAACAGCCTAAAAACACGTGCTCTTTGAAGTAAATTCTCCATGCCTAAAGAATTAAAGCATAAACCTCTTCAATTAAATCATTGACTATCAAATTCAACAAGAATAAGCTCTGGCTAAAAATTTAAAATTTTAGGCTCATTGGTGTAAAATGCGACTATCTCTTTTTATTTAAATAAAATCAAATAAGCACTAATTTGTAGAGATGCCTAATGGCGAAGATGACATGCACGTGAAAAAGTCTTCGTCATTGCATTCACCATTTACATTGTGGTACAACCCATGGCAAAGAAACAAATCATCACACTGTTGTTTTATGCATTAGAAATATAGTGGGTACCTAGAGGCTAGAATGTTGCCAGTTTGTCATGATGCCAAAATCCAACTCTCCTCCCCCATGAATATCTGGGCCATTTCTTCCGGTTCCCCTTTCGTTTTGAATAGGAGAATCCCTTAGTCCTAAGGGCATGAGCCTGGACAAAAAATGGTGCAACCATTGCAATAATTATTTCATGCTGCTTCAAACTAACATGAAATATCCACAATTGTAAGACCCGTATCCGAGACCGTACCGTTCCGTTGACTTCCGCGATCCTTCCGGTCGAATTTCGGCAATCTTCGACCTGTATTCAACGTTTACGCTCGAACTTAGGCCGAGTCCCGCATATCAGAGTCGACTCGACCCGAAACTTATACCTTAGCGACCGCGCCATCGCCACGGTTATAACGCCGTGACTCGCGCACCGACCCGATACCCTAGGTAGAAGATATAAGCTCGCGTTCAATTCGAAGAAACACCGCACGTTGCGGATTACGAGGGAATCTCTACGAGATGTCTCATCAATCAATCAATCACTCATGTCAAGTACAAGTCAAGTCACTCCATACCCAAGTACAACAACCCATATCTTTCTCTTACATAAGCAAGCCCAAGGTCAACCCTCACATCACTTCACCTCTCTCTCCACCCATCCGTTCTTATAACACACCACTCCACCCATCACCCATCACACCACATCACTCCATCACCCATCACTCCCCTCTCTCTCTCATTCATTCTCAAAAAAAAATTCTAAGCTCTCTCTCCCTCTCCCAAATGCCAAGTGTGGCCCACCTTCCCTACTCTCTCATCTCTCATCTCAACCATTGATTCATCATCTACCACCGTTAAAAGTCAAGCAAAGGAGCTAAGGAGGCTAGGGGAGCAAGGAGGAGGCTTAGAAGTGGGTAATCTACCGTTAAATTCTTTTTAGGGACCACTAGTTGGTGGGACCCATTTTTTATGTATGATTTGTATTATGTGGGGCCCATAGTGGCGGGGCCCCACCATCACCGTCTCTTGTCCTCTCTTTCTCTCTCCTTATCCTTCCCCTAAAATGAAGTGGGCCCCACCGATTCATGATAAATCTACTCCATCTATCAAATAGTGTGGCCCACCACATCTTAGATAAATGATATATATATATATATATATATATATATATATATATATATATATATATATATATATATATATATATATATATATATATATACACACATGCAAGGTGGGCCACGATCGTGTGGGACCCACCTTGGTGAACGTGGACCATGTCCCTGTGGGACCCATCGTGTTGTATCTGTTTAAAGCACGCCGTCCAGCGTCTCTGGACGTTGGACTGGCAGCGTTAACACACTGTACTTTTCAAAAAAAAAAAAAGGAAAAAAGTATACTTTTATGGTGGGCCACTGATGCAGGCCCCACCTTGAGGTATTTACTTGATCCAAGCCGTCCATCCTTTTTCTCAGATTACATTAGGCGTTGAGCCAAAATTTGGGACCAATCCGACTCTCAGGTGGGCCATACCATCTAAAAACATGTGAAGACATGCCTGAATATATAAAAGCACTTGGTGGGACCTACTTAAAATTTGGACGCATCTTAAACTTGGACCGAACGGTCCACCACGTGGGACACACATATTAGACGATTTGGATCATCTTATTGTGGGCCCCATATTTTTTAAAAAAAAAAAAAAGAGAAAAGGAAAGAAAAGGGAAGGGAAATGGTGGGCTGTCCAACATGGCCCCACCTTGATGTATATATTTAATCCAAGCCATTCATTCTATTCTCGGGATCATTTTAGGCGTTGAGCCGAAAAATGAGACCGATCCAATTATCTGGCGGGCCGTGACATTAAGAATGCTACTATTTTCCTTTAAAACTTGGAAAAATGATTGCTGAGGTCCACCAGAAGCTTGGACCTACCTGAAACTTGTTTTGGACGCCTATTTTTATGGGACACATGCAATGGATGGGGTAGATCTGGTTAATGTGGGTCCCACTTAGGATAAAAAAAATAAAATAAAATTTTTTGGCATGACTTTGTGTCATGACGTCCAGAGACGTCCACGTTAAAAAGGGTGGCCGCATTGGCCCACTTGTAGACTCCACCATAATGTATGTTTTACATATATACCGTTCATTTAATAGGTCCCCTTGAATGGTGCGTTGACTCCAAAAATCATCCACAAACTGAACTCAGGTGGGCCATACCATCCAAATCATGTGAAGACATGCCTAAATCATATAAAAACACTAGGTGGGGCCTACCTGAATTTTTAATGTGGCTGAAATTTGGTGTGAACCCTCAAACAGGTGGGACACACGTAATGGACGGGTTGGATTGCAAATAAACACTTTGGTGGGTCCTGCATGAGACCCACTGTGGTATGTGTGGCTTATCACACCGTCCACAACCGTGGGTGTCACCACCCAGTATGATGCAAGTGTTTCACTCACGCCGTCCGTCCACGGCAGTGGACGGTGACCCCCACTCAGATGTATGTATTGTGTCCGCGCCGTCCATCACGTGGGCCCCTGGCCACGTGACATTATGAACAGGTTTGGATGGCAATAAACATTACAGTGGGCCCTAGGCCATGTGATTCTATGAATAGTTTGGATGCAAATAAATAGTACAGTGGACTCAGGTTGGGTAGAAAATATACATTACAGTGGGCCCTGGGTCTATATGACCTTATCAACAGGTTTGAATGGAAAATAAACATTTTGGTGGGCCCCTTGCTACATGGCCTTATCAACAGGTGGGATGTAAAATAAACATTTTGGTGGGCCCCTTGCTACATGGTCTTATCAACAGGTGGGATGTAAAATGAACATTTTGGTGGGCCCCTTGCCACACGGCCTTAACAACAGGTTGGGTGGCAAATAAGCATTTCAGTGGGCCCAGGATTGAATGGAAAATAAATGTTATAGTGGGCCCACATGGGAGTCTACCATGATGCATGAGTTTCATCAAAACCGTCTAACCATTTTGAGATCATTTTAAGGACATTGTTGAGGCCCATCTTAATGTATTTGTGGCCCGCCCACTAAGGCCCACTTTGTTATATATGGGCCCATGTGCGTAGGCCCATTTGATGTATTTGTAGCCCAATGTTGAGGCCCACTTTGGTATATATAAGGCCTATGCGATTAGGCACATTTGATGCACATAAAGCTTATGTGATTGGGCTCATTTTAATGCATTCTAAGGCTCATGGGTGATGGCCCATTGCAAAGTACCTAAGGTCCATTGGTGAGGCTCATTAAGGTGGCCCACTTGATGAATATAAGGCCCATGAGATACGGCCCACTTGATGTATTTGAGGCCCAATGGGATGTACCTAAGGTACATTGCAATGTGTGATTCCGCCATGATTTATTTAATGATATTTAAGGCGAACCGAGCCTTGGGAGCAATGATGGTTTGACGTCCACATTGTAAGATTAATGTTGGTTAAATGTCTGCATTGTCACTCTCCCTAGGGCCTACTGATAGGCCTAACTCTTTGTGTATGAGGCCCATGTGCAGGGCCCA
Organism: Magnolia kwangsiensis; assembly: GCA_037074715.1. Lineage (NCBI taxonomy): Eukaryota > Viridiplantae > Streptophyta > Magnoliopsida > Magnoliales > Magnoliaceae > Magnolia > Magnolia kwangsiensis. Next base: position 86,676,746 of record CM073588.1, read on the forward strand.
CTTGTGACGTATATTAGGCTCATGTGTAGGGCCCACCCATTAAGTATTGGGCCTGTGGATTGCGATGTATTTTCGGCCCAAATGGCAAGACCTGATATTATGTATGAGAGACCTAAGGGATGTGGCCCATTACGATGTGTTCGGGGCCTATGGATATGGTCCATTATACTGTACATGCGGCCCGTATATGGGGACCATTATAATGTTACATATGGCCTTATGTGAGGACTAATGTGGTACATGTGAGGCTTAGGTGATAAGGTTCACTTTGATATACTTGTGGCCCATTAGTGCACCCCGTTGATGCGACTCACTTAATGTGTATGAGGCCCATTAGTACGGCTCATTGATGCAGCTCACCTGTTGTATATGATGCCCTTGATCGAGGCCCATTTGATGTATTCGTGGCCCGCAGGCAAGGCCCATTATGATGTATATTAGGCCCATGATGCATAGCCTATTTGATATATTTGAGGCCCATGAGCAGGGCCCACCTATTGTGTATATATGACCCTTGAGTAATGCTCAATGTGTCGTATATTAGGCCTTTGTGTAAGGCCATAGGCCCATTATATGTTTAGATCTATGTGGACTATTCCTTGGGGCAATGTTGGTTAAATGTCCACATTGTTGAGGCCGATTGTTGATACCGACTATGAGTATGTGACAACATAACATCATGATACATGCCCATACGCATCATCTGCATGTTTGTTATGAAATGTGATTGACCATTGCATATGTCATTGGGTAGGATGATATGAGACTCCCTGATAGGCGGAGGTTATCTCACATGAGTGCACGGCATGCGCAGGATTAATGCATGACTGGATTGTATGACTCATGCATCTTGCATTGTGTGTTATACGACCTACCGACATCAGGGTCGTAGCCTTCACAGGCATATCGTGGATGGCCAGACGGAACACCGAAAATGTTTGGTTCTAGCATACGGGCGCCATGGATGTCCCTGGGTGAAAATTCCTAAACCTCCGTGGCCAGGAGATGACTCCAACGTCGAGACCAGGTAGATATATGAGCGCACGAGGGCCGAATACCAGGAGCCTGCGTCTCCCACTGTATCGTGGTCGGTTGGAAAGGGGTGTGACCTTACCTGCCTGAGTGAGGGAAAAATGTCTAGGTTGAGTTTGACCAGCTTGAGGAATGGGTCCGCTATCGACGAGCTGGGCCTGATATTGGCAGGCGGATAGTGAGGTCTCTTTCACTTACCCAGTTGTGCGCTTGGATAGGGGCGGCAAGCTGGCGTAAAGTGTAATAGACCCCGGTGATGATCCCAGAGATGAACTGTACTGATATGTGAACTTATTGAGTAGGAGTTGCATACTCATTCATTCATTCATTCACTCTCCACTCGGGCTGGTGGTGCGCAACTAATTATTATGTACCTTCGTTATGACAAGAATTTCGATTGGGGCCGCGACTAACCTGAGATCAGGAGTTTACCACATTGTGTCTGACTATCCAAATTTATATATGGGACTGTTTGGATAGAAGTCCCTTGTGATGGACCCCATAGCCTGTGATACTTCGTACTGTCATCCCGACTTCACATTCTAACATTGTCATTTCATTCACACCGCATATTACATTGCATCCACCGTACTTGGTATTTTAGGTTACGATGTTTTGCACTTGTATAGCTTAGATGAGGTTAATGGTATTTATGGCTTGTCTGGATTTGCATATTGCATTGTATCTTCAGCATCTGTTATTGTCTTATTAAGTTTTACATTACATAGCCATGGTTTCGCCAATATGTCTTGCATCACATAGCTTGGGTACAGCTGATTGTATTCATAGACTTACCACATATTTCCGCATCACTCTGATATCGTATGATTCTTGATCTTGTCAGAATTTCCGCTTATCCCGATAATATATGATTATGAGCTTTATTATATACCTGACACTTACCTTACACACACTTACACCACCTTCTAAGCTTTTGTAATCTTATGCACGATAAATGCGTGCAGGTGGCGTTAAGTTGCAGCAGCGTTGAGCTTGAAACGTGCAACAATTTTCAGGAGCTCTGATTTTGATATATATATTTTCCTTTCAATATTGTATTCAAGTGATTATATTAGTGAATATGTGATGATGATATTTCCTTTATAATTTGGATAAACTTGTGGTTATGCTTATTATAAGACAAATGTACGTTCAAAAAATTCTCCTTGTATGATCCCAGGATCGGAATCCGGCATATGTTGCGCTGGAAAGCAAGAATGGGGTACTACGCAGACTGTCGGCACCGGATTCGACAATCGAGATTCATGTGAATCTGATTTCTGGGTTTGTGACGTGACAACAATGCAGAATCAACGTAAGATCAGGTGGCCACCATGCACATCACCTCAAATGATCAGATGGTGGCAATTCACCCTCAAGCAAAAGTGTAATTTGATGAGGATCTGAAAACCAGAACAATCTACTATTTTGATAAAGGTCAGAAAATCAAGAACATCCTACTACAAACAAAATGGAAACTCAATATATTGAGATCACTTGCTTTTTAATCTACCTTCCTCAGAAAACTGATGAGCGCTGATGCAAACTACACAGGCGGCTCTTCTTTTAAACCAAAACAAAACCCAAACCATGATCGACATTGCTGGGCTGCAGGCATACGAACCCATTTTTTCTCTATGATGCAGCAACTTTCTGTTTCTTTGGCACCCGGTATCCACCGACGACGCAGGCATGGTCACGTTCAAAGGGCTCTAGGGTCACCTGCTCTGAAGGCTTGAACTGATCAGCCTGCAGTTTCTTCACTTCTTGCGCAAAAACTGCCTCTGCCGGAACAGTGGAGTCTATGCAGTTTGCCTGGAAGAAGGGCAGAAGCAAATCTTCAGACAAGGCAAAATGCAAACTAATCTCATTCATACACAGCACATCATTCCCACCAGGGGCAGAAGTTGGCACACATTATGCACGCAGGCCATCCTACCAACCCACCCACCATTAAATGCCAAAATTCAACCCAACCCAACTCTCAGGTGGGCTATAACACGGAACAACCGTCCTTTTGGCCTGACCCTCCCTCCACGCAAATCAAGATTGGGTGTTCCATCCCAACTTGTTCCCCGTGGTGTGGCCCACTTGATTCACAGATCAATCTGATTTTCTGGCTCTGGGGATACGTGTACTGATGCATCCAATGGACCAGTTGGGTTTCATGCATGCATCAAGTGGGCCTCACATCTTCCCAATTCCACTGTAACACTGCTTGTTTCAAGGTGGGAATTTTCAAAGCCTGCCATCTTCTTTGGAGAATTTGCACACCAGCCATTTATGCGCACAGACAATCTTATCCCATTACTACATGGCAGTTTTGTCCTCAGCAATGAGTTGGGTGTATATGCAAGTTAGGAATGTATTCCTTGGATTGCAGGTAATCAAGGGCGCTCCACAAAACAGATAGCTATCTTGGAGGTATATTAACCATCTAATAAAAAGTCTAAATCATCAGGACAGTGGCTTAGCAGCTGAAAACTTAATTTGGGGGGAGACAGTTCCACCTGCCAAAAGTAACATGGCACACAAATGTACTCTTTGAACATGGCCCTTATAACAAATCTAACCAAATTGGCCATTTGAGAACATATGTGCCACTCTTCATTTAGAAGGCAGTTTAACTCCCATCCAACAAAGCAAGGCTGAATAAATTTGACAGCAGCATACCTTAATTGATATCACAAAATGACCTCCATTTTTCAAAAAATATGAGGCATTCAAAGCTAAGATCCTTGCCTGCAGAAAATAGTAGAGAAAAAAAAAAGCTTATCAAACCATGCTGCATAAAGATGCAATCAATGACTAGGAAACCATACTAGTTATTTATAGAGAATGTCCAATTATTGGAATGTCCATCATGTGGGGCCCACCTTCGCCCGTTCCACTAAAAAAACACTATGATCGGATGTGATATCATTGATTTGAGACTTGACAGCATTTGGTCCCTAGTCATTACTGAGCTAAGTCAACCCCTATTTTCAATTTTGACTCGTAATGCTGAGCCAGATGGGATCCAACCGAGTTCAAGTCTTAAAACCTTGGATGTCATAATAATCTAATCCACAGAGAAAATATGAATGATCCATGGTGATTATACTAGAAAGTTCCAATCATTAGCATGAACAGTTCATGTAGCACCCACTTTGATAGCCTACTCTAAAAAATCACTTTCATCCAGTGATAGAATCACCAGGTAAATAGATGGCTAGGGAAAGCAAAGAAACCACATTGATGAAAGTGAAAAAGCTCCGATAATTGATGTGGGACCATCCATCATGTAGGATCCATTTTGATTGTGAATGGTTTGGAAAATGGACAGTCAATATTATTATAGACAGTTTAAACCTTGACCTATTAAGTCAATGAGGGTCACAACTGATTGCCTATCCCTTGCAATAAACATTTCAATCGGATGATCCTAAAGATTCAATCAACAAACAAGAAAATGGATGGGCCATGCTGATTATACTTAGAAAGTGCTTGACCATTGAGATAGATAGTCCCATAATGTGAGGACCACCTGGATTGCCCAACCTTCTCAAATCACTACTAAAGATGATTCTAAGCATCCGGTGATTAGTTAGGAATATGGATGCCATGTATTCATTATATTCGAGAAAAGTTCTAAAGTATTGACACATACGTCCATCATGCAGACCAGCCTTTGATCCCATCCTCCATAAAAAGCAAATGGTCCAATCATACGACCCTAACCATCTCATCAGTGGCTAGAAAATGGACTTGCCACATTCAAAAATTAATTTTGATTGAATGATTCTAACCATCCTATCATTTGCTTTGAAAACGGATGGTCCATATTGATTAGACTGAAAATATTCAATCATTTATATGGACTGTCCATCAGGAGGGGCATGTGTTGAGATAACCAAGGGAGTGTAACTTCTAACAAATGTGAGTTTTCTTAAGTAAAAAACGATAGCTCTGGGGTGTTTTTTCATAAACCCCATTGAAGGTGGTAAGATGACTTCTTTAGTTGTTATTTTTGAAGATGCCACTATACGTTTTATTTAGTTCCAAAAAGGAGTTGGAATCATTTTTAGTCCCAAGAAATGAATCGGAATGGATTCTTTGTGATCATCCAAATGGTATAATACACATTAAATTTGAACTGATATGAATTCAAGGAAAAAGGAAAAGTATCATCATGAACAAAAACAAAAAGCTTGTTAAGGTGGAGAGAGAGGTAACAAAGAATGACATGAAAATTTCAAACACATATCACACATATCATACTGAAATAGTCCACTTGACCAATGATGATACCAACTAATCTTCAGTAAGTGATATCTTGATACCAAATCTTAAATTGGGAGTGGCAGAAAATAAAGCATCAGAAAACTCGAACCTGCATCATTCAAAATGTTCTGAAGGGGAATCCGAGTAACTCATCACATGCTTAATCTTCTCAAGTCAAAATAGAGAAAGGATGATCAGTGATGAAAAGATAGAAACAAATCAGTTAGGATCTCAGAAATTGTGGCAGCTGCATAATCATGACCTAATTCTTCATAAAATTAATGTGAATTGTTTAGTTGTTTCTCTCATCCTTTTAACCATCCATTAATGAACGCTTTTACATTCATCTCCTTTTTCTTGCATTTTCCTAATATGCTTGAGAGGGTAGCACAGTGCCAAAAAAATAAACCAGTGACCAGTGAGAAGAAGAAAATGAAAAGCATTAGTCTGTGAAAGCTAAAACAATAAATGTGAAAAGGAAAATTCAAAAGCAAATTCGCATCAGAAACTCGATCTTACATCACCCATGTTGTCTTGAAGGGGAATCCGAGTAACTCATCATATGCTTGATCTTTTTAGAAGAGAAATCGAAAGTCAAATCGGCTGGCATTAAAAATTGTTTTTTAAAAGTCTCTAGGATCACTCAAACCATCATGAGATATTGCTTTGAATTTGAAGAGACACTCGGCGACTTGAACAAATTCTAGAAGGATGTATCATTGAGAACCCAGAATAATAAAAAAGAATGTCAAAGAAAATGAAAATTGCAATTTTTGCATACATCATAAAGAGCAAATGAGAAGGGAAAAAAATAAATTGTAATTTTTTTATCAAATGGTATTCAAATATTTCATTATAATATATGAAATTAATGTCTGATTGTAATCGAAGTACAAAGAGACTTTAGGATAGATGGTCAATGTAATGTTCTCCATGAAAATCTCACGTGAAGCTCGTCTTTAAGCTCATATTTAAAGCCTTGAAAAGAAATGAAATGATCTTGAAGGGGACAATCATTTCAGCTTTACTACTGCTTTGGATCAAGATGAACAGGTCAATGCATGCAAGGCAAGGTGAACCCACAAATATCTGGTTTCACAACAAAATAATCACAATCTTTTTTTTTTTTTGGCAAATTTCTTTTAGCGTATGATAAAGAAATACATAGAAAAACAAATGTGCAGAAACATGAAAGGAAGTTGAAATGTGGAACAGCGAAAAATTGCCAATCAAACAGCGAAAAATAAATAAGATGCAAAAGAGATGTGGTTTACATCTTTTTGTGTGCATCTACATGAACAAAGGTCCAGACATATATGCTTATAGGCCTTTGGAATGAATAAGAAAAGCGGAGAGAAAAATTAAAAAAGTGATGATGCAATGGTAAGTTAAGAGACGCAAAAAGGCAATCATTTGGGGGTTTAAGTAGTTGAAGGAAATGGCATTTAATATGTAAAAGCTTTCATAACTTACTAAATACAACTAAACAAAAACAGTAATCATATAAAGGGGAAAAGAAAAGAATGTTAAGCAACAGAAAACACACAGACATAAATACCTGATCTGGTTGGGCAACATCAGAAAATATGACATCCACCATGCTGACCAGCATCCGGTATTTGGCAGGATGCCTGGCATCTTCAATGATGGGTATAACATTTGTTCGCTTCTTCGCCATGTTAACCAAGTCCCTACCACTTCTATGTGAGAACTCTACCGCATACACCATTCCCGTCTAACAAACATAATGAAATGAGAAGAGAAGTTCAGGAAAGATGAATGCAATGGATCAAATGAACAACGCAGTGTATTTCACAACAAAATTAATGGCCTACAAGACCCAACTTACAGGTCCAACAAGGTCAGATACATGAGATACAGTGGTCCCTGAAGCAGCTCCAAGGTAGAGAACCTTAGATCCAGGAGTCTTTGATAAAGGAACACAAAGGGGGAAAAAGCAAACATTTTAGTAATGATGAAGAGAAAAGGATAAAGATATTTATTTTGATGAGCACATAATATGGATACATGTGTATAAAAATAGTGAAAACTTATTGCACTTGTGGACCAGAAAAGAATCTCTAATAGTCTTTTTGCGTTGGAGAGGCCAAAGGGATTTGAATCATTTCGCTACCCTGGGGAGTTGAAATAGTAAATAATGGGGAAAAGCTGCTCTCTTTCTCCACAAAACAACAAAGCGCTGAGCTAAGATCCAGTCAGATAACATCAGCATCTCTGTTTTGATGTGGTGCAATGCAAATGGCCCTAATACACCACTCCAAATACAAAGCAAAAATGTTGGTTTTGTACTATTTTGAGTTTGCCACAAACAAAGAAAGGTACCCAATTACTAACCATATAAATGAGCTGAAATGAACACGCATCGCAAGATTATGAATGGAGAACAAGATAGAAAGAAAACTCACAATCCAGATATTGTCAACGCCACCAAGAATAGCCGCTGCCAGCTTTGAACGGAAGGGGTTCCACACCCTGTACTCAACCTTTGTTCCATCCTCATTCTGCAACACATGAAAAAATAAAAATAAAAATTTTGAAAGATAACGTGACAGTATTTTACTAACATCTCAAAAACAAGCATGATCTCGAAGCATGTGAAGTTCTTAGGTGCAAGTAATCAAGGTTGATTTGACTGAGTCAACTAGGTGCTGGTTAGCACCACTAAGGGCTGATCATACAACATGTGATTCATGTCACCCTAACATAACTTGAATGATATGCTCACAATAAAATCATCTTCTTTTTACAGATTTGAAATGCCTGAATTGTCTGATAGAAATCTGTAATATCCAAGCCATGCAATACAAATCTGAATAGCAGTTCAGCTCTGATAATAATATCTTGAGTGTCCAATAATGGTGGTATACACACGAAGGCAGGAATCTTCAACTTGCGTGGGAATACAATCTGACCGACCATTCATGGACCTTGGGCTGTTAACTTGCTGAGTTGCATTGATCAACCACTGTCCAAGGACACGTAGCAGGAATCCCAGCACTGGATAGCAATCCAAACCCAAAATACAAATGGGTTTCACGCTCATCGTCATCAGACTGCAGGCAATTAACTTGTACCATTACAATGATCCCCTTTCTCAAGGCACAAGTGGCAGGAATCCTACTCATCCCAAATTGCAACTTTCAAAATGGGCAGAAATCCCACTCCAACGTGTGCTGTGCTTAACAGGCCAATCATCAGACTCCAGGAAAATGATTTACATCATTGCACTGGTCTCCGCCATCTAAGAGCAGGTGGCAGAAACCCCAACAACCACCCAAGATGCAATTTTTGTGAATGAGCCGGGACCCATTCCAGAATGGGAAAAGTGGAGGGAATCCCAACCCTGATAAGAAAATGAGCTTCTTTAATATAAGCAGGACTCATTCCAAAATGGGATTTTTCAAAAACAAGAAGGGACCATTCAAAGTACACACCGGAATTCCCTCCCACATCTTTAAACCACAGCCAATCAATTCATGAAAAACAAAGGAAGCCCATCAAATCAAAGCCAAAACCAATCAGTGAATCAAAACCCAAGAGAAAAAAACACATCATTCAACAAAAACCCGTTAAAAAAAAAGAGAGCAATCAAACCAAAACCAAAGCCAACACCAAATTCAAAGATCAAAGGCAGCATCGTCACCTGAACTGCGATCCTCTTCTCTCCGTAGACCGACTCCCCGACCGCCATGTTCTTCGTTACAAGCGCATCCTCCTTCCCCTTGGCCACAAACACACCCTCATGCCTATGCGGCTCGATCACGACCTTACTCCCGGCTTTCATCCCGCCGCCTCTACCTCCCCGCCCACGGCCCCCGCCTCTGCCACCGCCACGGCCTCTGCCACCATCCCTACCGCCTCTGCCGCCATCCCTGCCGCCTCTACCGAATCCTCTTCCTCTGGCTCCACCTCCGTCGCTCCGGCCCCGGAATCCGCCTCCGCCGCGGCCTCCACCACCTGAAGAAAAAAATGGCCGGAATGAGATCAGATTCGAACATAATACAGTGAGAGAGAGACGGGGATCTGTCGGGTATTTGGATACTGTCTGAGGGGTAGTTTTGAAATCGGATGAAGATAGAGAAAGATGCTGCTGAAAGGGTATTTGGGGGTTTTGTGAGGGTTAGTTTTGGAAATGGATGCAGAGAGAGAGAAGGGTGATTTTGTGAGCGTTAGCTTTGGAAATGGAGAGAGAGAGAGAGAGAGAGAGAGAGAGAGAGAGAGAGAGAGAGAGAGAGAGAGAGAGAGAGATTTACCTCTTGGAGGTCTCATCGTCTGAAATGAGAGAGAGAGAGAGAGAGAGAGAGAGAGAGAGAGAGAGAAATTAGGGTTTTTGAAACGGCGGAGGAGAAGAGAGAGGTGATTGGGGTTTTATAGCTTTCTCTCAGACGAATTAGGGTTTTGGGGGAGGGGTTAGGGTTTTAGGCCTTCTTTTGCTCTGTTTATAAACGAAGTGGAATGAGTGGTGGGAGATGGGCGTGAGGAATGAGGATGCATCTGCGAGGTTGGCCAGTGGCACACGTGTGAGTGATCCGAGTCATTGATTGGGCCTATGGACGATCTAACGAGGGCGAGAGGTGGAGATTGAATGTTGGGCTGCTGCCTTCCTTTTGGCGTGATTGGGCGTTACTGATGGGTGGCCCACATCTGGCAGCCTATTCGGAAACGGATTGGCTACTCCCCCTGACACCAGCCCCGGATCTAGTGGTCGGTGCTCTGTGGGCCCACCATGATGTATGTGTTTCCTCCATTCTGTTCATCTATTTTTCTAGATCAATTCATGATAATACACAAAAGATGAGGTATATCCCAGTCTCAAGTGGACCACGTTACAGGAAACAGTGTTGAATGAACTTTGACCGTTAAAAACTTTTTGAGGGTCATAGAAGTATTGGATCAAGTTGATATTTGTTTTCTCCCTTCATCTGGGTCCTTATGACCTAATCAACAGATTGGATGTCAGATAAACAGTACATCGGGCCTTAGGAGGATTTAAATGTTGGATATCCGATCACTATTGTTTTCCTGTGGTGTGCTCCACTTGAGATTTATATTCCTCTCATTTTTGGGATAAAAACATAAAATGATATTTTAAAATGGACGGAGGGAGTGGATGAAACACATACATCTTGGTGGGGCCCAGAGAGTACCAACCATCAGCTCCGGGGCTGGTGTCAGGGGAGTAGCCAATCCGTTTCTGCCAATTCCATCTCTGCTCGTGATGCCATTGGCTGTTGTTGGTGGGGTTTGGCGCGCTCAGCGCTATCACGAGAAAATTACTATTGTAGACCCCACCTTTTATCCAGCGTCTTTTACGAAGGATCAAAAAGTTACCTTCATAACTTAGACCTTGCACACCTTGCACATACGGACAGACCATTTGAGGAGGAGAATACCTCTGCTTACATTACCCATGGCTGTGGTTATAATCCATAGCCATAGGTCTACCGAAACGAAAAATCACTTTGAAGAGCAGGGGTATTTCGTCCTCAAATGCTCTATCCATACGTACAAGGTTTAAGGGCCTGTTTGTTAACGCTGAATTTTTGCACTTAACGCATAATTGGGAAAATGTTTAATGTTTAGTGGTATTTGTTAATGCGTAGTTAACACGGAAGACGAAAAGCGCTAAGTGGTTTCTCACTGAATTCTTTCTGTGATAGGAGTATGGCTTAATGGTGAATGTAGAATGCGCTCAGTGAACTTTTCATTAAACAAATTTTTGCTTCCAAAGCTATCCTTTTTCACGTTAATACGGTAATTTTTTCTCCTTAAACTATCTGCGCAATACAAAATCAACTTTTAACCTGTGAAACTCCTTTATGCCTCACTATGATGTATGTGTTTCATCCATTCTATTCATTCATTTTTAAAAATCATTTTAGGGCTTGATACCAAAAATAAGAGGAATATAAATCTCAAGTGGACCATACCACAGGAAAATAAGAGTGATTGGATATCCCACCATTAAAATTCTCCTATGGCCCAACGCACTGTTTATTTGACATCCAATCTATTGATTAGGTCATATAGACCTAGATGAATGGAAAAAACAAAGATCAGCTTGATCCAAAACTTTAATGGCCCCCAAAAAGTTTTTAATGATCTACGTTCATTCAACATTGTTTTCTTGTAATGTCATCCATTTGAGATTGAGATATACCTCATTTTTGGTCTCATACCATAAAATGATCTAGAAACATAGATGGACGACAAGGATGAAACACGTACATCATGGTGGGGCCCACATAGCACCAACCATCAATCAATTGGCTAATGGCAGGGGTGTAGCCAATCTGTTTACGTGGACACGGATTGAATACTACTGTTGAGTAGCAAGACTCACTACTGAAGTTACGTCACCAAGTTGTGTGGGCCCTATCATGATGTATGTTTTGTATCCACGCCATCCATCCATTTAGAAATATAATTTTAGGTAAAGATCTAAAGAATGAGTCAAATCCAAAGTTCCAGTGGACCTCACCACAGAAAACAGTGGGGAGAGTGACGCCCACCATTAAAAACTTAAATAGGCCACAAAAGTTTTTGATCAAGCTGATATGGATTTCAAATAAAAATCATGGTGAGCCTTAAGAAGGTTTCAATGGTAGGCATCAATCTCGCCACTGTTTTTCGTGGTGGGGTCAACTACATATTTGGATCTGCCTCATTCTTTAACTCATGCTCTAAAATTAAATCTCCAAATAGATGGACGGTGTAGATAAAACACATACATCATAGTGGGCCCATGGAACTTGATGACGTCACTTCGGTAGCGAATCTCGCTATTCAACTTGATGATGTCACTTCGGTAGGGAACTTGATGAACATCTACCATTGAAACCCTTTTTTGGGGTTGCAGAAGTTTTGAATCAATATGATTTTTTTTCCCCTCTTCATACAAGTATTTGTGACCTTATAAACATGTTGGATAGAAAATAAACTTAAATCAGCCACAACAGTTTTATATCAAGCTATATTTTAGGTGTTTTCACTTCATCCAATTGGGAATGATCTTATAAACGGTTTGGATAGCATATAAATATAAGGTGGGCCTTATTCGAAGGTTTTATTGCTACTGGTGTTCAATCCTATACAACACATAGTGACAATCTTCCTGCTAAGAGGAATTGAGAGCCTTATGATAATATTTTTATTTTTTATTAAGTATTTTATTTTATTTGAATTAAATATAATGATTTTATTTTCATTTAATAAAAAATAATTTCTTTATAGTGTAAAACGTTTCCCAACAAGAGATAGGGGCAAATGTGTCAACTTAACATATTTTAGACATTTAAGATGTTTGTTAACAAACAGTTTGTTTCAAATTCAGTACTTAATTTTTAGACTTTGGCCATAATTATCAAACGAGTTTTTTACTTCAGATTTCAGATTCAGGCTTTAGATTTCAGACTCAGGCTTCAAATTTTATATTAGGTCTTTAGACTTCAAATTTAACAAATGGGGCCTAAGTTGGGAAGGTAAGTTTTGGATCTTCATAAAAGACACAGGATAAAAGGTGGGGTTTATAATCATAATTTTCTTATGTTACCACTATAAGGCTATGGTGGTATCGGCCAGATATGGGGCCTAAGTGACGTAGTCACACTACTCAACCGATGGGGATTGCCCGGTCGTGAGGGCCACCGTAGCGATGTATGTATGTATTTTATTCGTAAGGGCCTTCCATTTTGCCAGCTAATTTCATGGATAGGCCCACGATAGATGCCAATCTAAAACTCAAGTGTACCACATTGGAGTAACCAGCGGATTGAACGCTCAAAGGTGAAAACTCAAGGAGGCACCAAATTATTCCTATGGCCTTCTAATCAATGACTTAGGTTCAGGAGGATGAAATCATTATTTTCACTAATCTCATGAAGACGATATGATAAACTTAGATCATATAAATTTTATTAATCATACACTTAAAAAAAAAATACATCTACCTGTTACTGCATGTGCTTAATTATGTTGATATTGTAAGTAACTTAGGGAAATGAAAACACTGAGTTGATCATTCAATCCCTCTCGTGACAGTGTTTTAAAACGCCACGTAGATATCATTGATGTAGGTGTCATTGAGGCCACGATCTTAGACAAGTTTCATGTGAATCCAGTGGTGGAAGCATCGTACTTCTAGATTTATGATGAGCAGGCATGGTCTAGCATTACTTCCGCTTCATTATGATAGTTGGAATAGTTGTTTAGGTTTATCAGACATTTATTATATTTTGGATATATATGTTGAGTTGTTAGCTTAGTAGACCGCGTTATTAGTTTTAATAATTGCATGGATATTTGTGTGATTATTATGATACCACTTTACTTTCAGACTTCATAAACACTGTTTGTTTTGTTCTCAAGATTGATTTTGATGTTATATGATTTTAATATTTAAACTACGCGTCTGTTATATAAAAGTAATATTTGGAATGTTGGGGACGGAGTGTGTACTCGACCCCTGAAATTCGAAGCGTTACAAAGTTGGTATCAAAGCATGCGTTTAAAAGTAAATTGAACTGTGGGTTTGAGACTCGTTATAAGCTATATGCTAATGTAGTTGGGACTATAAAATTAGGGACAATGAACCCTAAGACCAAATTATCTATGTTTGCCTAATCTTGAACTCGAACTTATGAACTTGAACTCTATAACAACCCTAGTTATGATAGTTGAGTATTTAATGCTTTGGTTTATCCGAATTCACCTTAAGACAACTTAAATGGGTGAATTGCAACCTAAGATAATGAAGATTTTGGGTAAAGGTTAAGAAATATGAATTTCGAGTGTTTTAGTCTAGCAAAGTTTGGTTTTCGGTCAATGGAGAGTTCTTGGAGTCTCTCATTCAAATGGACAAACAATTAGGCTCGGTCAACCGAAGAAAACTTTTGTCAACTGAGGACCCCTGGGACAAAATTTTCAGAAATTGTACAGTGAAGCTTGAACGATCGAGGAAAGCGTCAGTTATCGAGAAACCTTGAAGGTTTCTCTCCAAATTGGGTGACCAGAGAGGCTCAGTAAACCGAGCCAGAGCTTGGTTGATTGAGGGACCCTGTCTTTAAAAAAAAAAAAAGTAGCAACGGGGCTCGGTTAACCAAGGAAGGATCGGTCAACTGAACTTGACTTAATAGTTTTGCGTCGAGAGGCATTTTAAAAGGCATCCGATCTTCACCCGATTTTGACAAATCGCGGATCCTATGATGGAACACTTGCCCCTTGGCGCGGATGAGCCAGTGGGCCCCCAAAGGGGCCCTATGCTCCAAAATCAGCCCACTATGGCCAAGTATAATGGAAAAGAGGACCCCATGGTCATTCGGACATAAAAATATGGACTATATAAATCTCAAAAATTCACTCCCTCACTTCCAATTGCAATGGAGAGAGGGAGTGGGGAGAAGTGAAGGAAGGAGCTCTTTACGGAGCTAGTTTAGAGGATTTCCCCACTGTCATTGTCCACGTCAGATCTCACAACCCCGCCCCTCCATATAAGATAGCCCGGCGACAAGATAAAGGTAATCCTCTAGCCCTTTTCATGATTTAAATTTTATAGGCGGTTTACATGCGCCCTTACGAGCTAACCTCATCGGCACGGGGCTTCAACACGGCAATTTACGGGCCCCAAATATGAGGAGTGGCGCTAGGAATGCAACAAACTACCCCTAGGTGCAGACCATTATCCCTAGGTTTTCGTTTATTGAACCTCATGTCACGATTAATGATTTGTGCAGTGAATAGATGATTGCATGTTAACCAGTGCATGCTTGTATGGCCCTTCGCCTAACATAAATTGCTAATCATATGTAATGTAGCTCGATCATTCAATTGGATGCTAGAATAAGTTGAAATTACAAAATTTGTTGCTCATGCTTCCTATTACTCACCTGCCTATGCACTCAATATGTCTTACCTCATATGAATTGTTATATTAGTTGTATAGCGGCTTGCATGTTCCATAACATGCTCAATAGAGCAGAATTTCCTGATTTATTGCTTATATCCGTTCTTATAGATGTATAGTTGATTTATTAGTGTTATTGATTGATTGTGACTTCGGGTTGGCTGGCAAATCATAAATTTACGAGGGCGCCCCGATTGGGTTGGTTGTCCCATACTAGTTTGATTGATTTGGGCCAAACACGAATAACCAGCAGTAGTCGGACTATACGAGATGCTTGCACCTAATGCCGTTTACACTATAGTTAGTCCGAGTTAATTGAATTAGCCTAATAGCCTATCAACCATGCATGTCCACCACATATGTTCACATATGTTTGAATCTAGAGCACCCCCATACCCTAAAAAGGCCTATTGATAATTGTTAATGATATGATCCCCAAGTCTCACGAGCCGAGTATGGTGGTATGAGACAATACATCCATGTTATCAGCCTACGCTGGGGTGGACAATGAGTAACTAATAAGGCTATGAGCCTAGTACATCAAACCGTAATGATACTGCGACCGTTCCGCAATTGCGTTTGGGTGACGACCCTTACATCATTTGTGTGCGCCCTCCACTCAGCGATGGGGGGCCTAACCCTGTGCGTTCGGGCTGTGTCATCCGGGTCCCAAGTGATCGGTTAGGCCAGTGTTAGCCTTATATTGGTTGAGGAGTTATCATCTGGGTGGTAAACCCTAACATGGATCAAGGATCGCAGACACATAGTTGCTACGGCCGCCCTGGGCCTAGTAATCTGATAAGGTCATTGATTATATAGAGATATTTTAGCTTTTTCAATATTGCTAGATAAATGGAATTAATTAATTCAGTTGGCTAACACGAGCATTCATCACATTGCATTAGCTAGGTGTGGTGAATCAGCAATTAAGGTCGCATGCTAAGGGAGTATCAGTCATTTGTGAACGTAAGATAAAGTCGATATGAGGGAGTGTTCGATGGAGAGGGCATGCATCATATCATAATGGCATGCATGTGCATTATCAAGAGTGTCTAAGGATTGTATGCTTAAGTGTTTTTCATTAATTGTGCACGTGGATATGATAACATGTATAACTTAGAGTTAATAGAACCACTGGGTTGTTCACTCACTCATACTCTGAGACAGTGTTAAAATACCAACCAGACCCTGTCATATATGTAGGTACCTTGGAGTCCAACTTGTTGGACGAGGCATTCATGGACTCAGATGAGGAGTCCTTGTATATCTAGTTGCTCAGTGGGCTGATGTAAGACGCTCATGGGTCATCGATGAGATCTTAGAGTTGATACATTTATAAATTTTGGACTGTATATTTTACTCAGCGATAGTCCCATACTCTGGATGAACATGTTTTACTGATAGTTGATTTAGTTACATTAAATTAACGTTTATTCGAAGGTACATCGCATAGTCTATTTTAATTCTATGAACTACTTAAACGTCAGGTGAAATGAATTATAAAATCATGCTTCCACAAAGCATAAGTGGCAGCCAACAAATTCAAATGTCGGGCATTACTCAACCCTTGAAATCTGGGGCGTTACAATAAGAGATTCTACTTCTCAAATTAGCCACCTTGAAGCCTCTAATAAGATCAGCTTCTTAAGCTTTTGCTAACACCTTGCCGAATGCTTCCCCAATAATAAGAAATAAGTACGGAGAAAGAGGATCCCCCTGCCTTAAGCATTTAAAGACTTAAAATAACCTTTAGAAGAACTATTCACAAGTATTGAAAAGAAAGAATGAGATACAAATAGATATCCATGTCCTCCACTTTTCTCTGCATTATAATATTCCCAGCATATAATCCAAGAAGCCCCAGTCAATGTGATCGTATGCTTTCTCCATATCAAGTTTACAAATAACAACTGCCTTATTCTCCTTGAAGCATGAATCAATGTATTCACACGTTCTAAGAGCTGTCTAAAACTTGCCTTCCTCACATGAATGTCCCTTAAAAAGGAGGAATCGCACTTCCCACCACCTCTTTAAATTTCAAGGTGAGCACCTTCTGCCAAATTTGTGTATAGGCTCCCTAAAAGACTAATGGGCCTAAAATCTTTAAGCCCATTTGCTCCTATCTCATGAATTAATGCAATGAAAGAGGTACCCAACTCATTAGAAATCCTCCCCTTATTGCAAAAATAATATACTTCATGAGATCATCTTTCATTACTTTTCAAAAAAACCTAAAAAAAGGTCATAGGGAAACTGTCCAGGCTAGGAGCTTTGTCTCTACCCAAGTTATCTATTATCTATTTCACTTCCGATTCAGATATAGGTTTTTCTAACTATTTCATTTTATCTTTCAAAATGGTATCAAATTGAAGATAATTTAATATTGGACGAACCCATTCATTTCTAGATAAGAGTTTTTTGTAATAATTCAAAATTGCCTAACACACTTGATCTTTCTTATCAAGATGAAACCCACCCACAATTAATGAAAAAATTCTATTGGTACGAGCTCGTGTGGATGCAATGCCATTAAAGAATCTTATGTTCTTATTGCCCTCCTTTAACCAAAGGGCTCATGACCTTTGCCTCCATTTAATCTCCTCATTTCTAAATTGTTTGCCATATTCAACTGCTGAGAAAGTTTGTCTTTCCAACTCTTGCATATTCAGATCTACCTTACTTTATTCCTTAAGGTTATGACCATGCAGCTCCTCCAAAACCTTAGCCAATTCAATGACTTTTGCCCCCAAAACTTCCATGTTCAAAATTCTCAAAATTTTCTTCAAATGTTTTTAGTTTCTTATGCAATCTCAATCTTATTAGTCCGTTTTTGCATCAATTTCCACCACTGCTCCACTAAACTGAAAAAACTTTCTAATTCTAACTAGGCTAACTAAAATCTAAGGGGTCGTTTGGATGCCTGTAAATTCTCTAAAATGTAAGTAAGTTATAGGTGACTTAGTTATAGTTGACGTTTGGGGGAGGAAAGTCATAAGTGACTTTCTCTCAACCTGTAACTAAGTTACAGGAGAAAGGGCCGAAAATCTTACAGGAGAAATAGTCGTTTTTCAAGTTACCTGTAACTAAGTTACAGGTAACGGTTGAAAATTTTGAAATGCAAAACGTTGGGAAGAATCGCACCTGCATTGAAGAAGCATACCTACCTTCAGACGGAGTGAAGGCTGAAGGGCCATTGAAGGCTACAAGCGGCCATTGAAGGCGAGGCTACAAGAGGCCATTGAAGTCTATCAAGCTACAAGTGGCGCAATGAGGGCTACGAGCTGACATTTGGGGAGAATCGGAGCTCCGTATTGAAGAAGGTTGGTGGTCATTGTTGTATAAATAGACATCCATCCCTTTCCATTGTATTCATGTCCCTCTTGCCTCCGTTTCCCTCTCTCAAGTCTCCTTCTCCCTCTCTCAGTCTACTTCTCCCTCTCTCATCGAGCTTCTGCAAGGTACGAAACCCCTTCCTCTCTTTTGCATTTTCCTTTTCTTTCCTTTCTTTTATTTATTTTTTTCCATTTACGTTGATGGAGGCCGTTTGGTGAGGTGGCGTTGAAAATGCAGATGATTTGTGGGGCCCACCATATTGTATTCGTTTTATCCATGCCGTTCATCCATTTTTTTGAATCGTTTTAGGTCTTGATTCCAAAAACGAGGGATATCTAAATCTCAGGTGGACCACACCACCGAAAACAATAACGATTAAAAGTCCACCATTAAAAAACTAGTAAGGCCCACTGTAATGTTTGTTTGACATCTAAGCTGTTGATTAGGTCATAAAGACCTGGATGAAGGGAAAAAAATAAATATCAGTTTGATCGAAAACATTGGTGGCCCACCAAAAGTTTTTAATGGTGGTTGTTCAATCAACATTGTTTCCAGTGATGTGGTCTACCTGAAATTTTGATGTACCTTATTTTTAGGCCGATGACTTAAAATTTTATGGAATAATGGATAAATGGTGCGGATGAAACAAATACATCATAGTAGGCCACCTTAACATGTTTAGTCCATGATCTAGTAGAGACTGTTTTGAGGGAGGGGCCCCACAGAAACTATTTTAGTCTCTGATCTGCCACTGGTTTCATGTAAATTGTCTTCATGACATGTTGGCACATGTGCTGTGAAATGCCTCTGCAACGGATCATTTTATCACAACGCATGTACGGATGAAATCATTTTTATGTAGCAAGATGATGAAGTAGCCCTTTGATTGCAAGTTCCTTTCAAATCCTAAAATGAATCAGTTTTGCTTCTTTTTTTCTGTTTGCCATATGTGGATGATGACTCCATAGACCTGTACTGAATGCAAGATGATTGTAATAAAGAACATCCTAAGGGCTGAGACTTTTATTTTTCATATGAATGAATGGGACACATATGCTGTCTATAAATTTTTCCTTTGCTTTGCTTTTATTTATTTTTTTCCTTTGAGATTAGCCATCATGGCTAGGAGTAACCTCCATACCCACTAGCGAGTGGAGACACACTCAGTATACGGTGGCCGAGAGCAAACTTCACGAGCAAGAACAAAATCGGTGACTTTGATTATGTCTTTTGTAACCAACAGGTTCTCTATCCAATATCAGGAAGTGTTAGTTACATCGATTCATAATATCAAAGCAACCATAACCCCATACTCCATGATGAATTAACTAAACAATAGGGTGTTATTGGATGCAACCAATTATGACAATATGCTCCAGCAAAGCAGCAATGGAATATGCACACTACTGACAAACCAACGATGGACCATTCTGACAAAAGAACAATTCGTGTATCTTGCAGCTTATATCTACATTCTGACAAAACTCTGGTTTGATTAGATGAATATATCTTGCATGTCTTGTATCTACATTAACACTCTAGTCTGATTATGTCTTTTATTTACAATCTTGTTAGCCATTGGGTATTGCAGTTGAAACATTTTCTTGAATTTTTGGGAGAGAGAACTGAAATTTTACTGAGATGCACCCACCCAAAGGCAAGAAAAGAATCCATAATCTGCCACCTGGAAACCACCACTTCCTATCACACTCAATAGTTTCCTCCACCTTTAAAGACAATCAGTAACTGAACAGACATACTGAACTGACATGGTGCTCTATCACATCAAGTGGTTGACTGTTGAAGTTAACTGCATTGGTTGATCACAACTGGATGAGAAGAACTTGATTTTAAGGTTGATTGAGATTTGATTTTTAGCTTCACCCTAAGCTGCTGAAAGTAAACTGAAAATTCAAATCTTTTTTTTTTGGCTTTCGATGAAGTTGAAGAACCTGCATAATCTTCTTTTCCCTTGGATCAAAACAATCTTCTCAGTCCCAGAGAGATTATTCACATGATACACCCACTTTCTTTTCACTTACTATGAAGTTGGAGATTTAGCCCACAGAATTTGCAATCCTGCTGGAAGTTCATTGAAGCAGAAGTGGTAGTGAGTTTCGCGCCAACGCTAGGAGCAATCTGCAAAACACTATAACAAGAAGCATACACAGATTTAGTGCACTAGGTCTTATGACTGAATCAATGCATTAACCAATCAGAATACATATAAAATCGTATTGGGTGCAAAGAGAAAAGCAAGGCCCATTAGACCAATGATGCAATCAGCTGATGTAGTATGCTACATTAGCATGTACTTCCTACATAGAATGATAATGTGCCTTTTATGTGGGACAGTTGGTTATCTGTAAAAGTTAATCCAAACATGGCGGATTCAGATCTCATGATGGAGCTAAATACCATGGTTGCAGCAGCTGCGACAAGTGTACTAATGATCTGTTGGCTTGAGGAAAATAATATGCTAGAAGAGCCTCATGAACAACAACTACCACAGAATTGGACAGGTGCTCAAGCTGCAGATGTGATTATTAATGGGCCGGGGCTAACGTGCTTCAATTACATTCGTATGCATAAAGATACATTTTTTCGCCTTCGCGACATTATACGAGAGAAGAGTCACTTGCAAGGCACATTTGGCGTATCCTTAGAGGAAGGATTGGTGATTTTCCTTTATACACTTAGCTATCACGTAAAGAACCGTGTTATGCAGCATCATTTCAACCATTCTGGGAAAACGATTAGTCGTCACTTCAATAGGATGCTTAACGCAAATGTCGGGTTACATTCCGAATTTATAAAATCGACCGGGAATGTGCTGCCTCCTGAGATATTGAATAGTACAAGGTTTTCCCTTATTTTCAGGTTAGTAAGTACATATTTTACATTTTTATAAATTCAATCCTAAAGTAAGAAAAAATAAGTTATACTTCTTTTCCTTAGGGTTGTGTTGGAGCCATAGAGGGCATATACATTCCGGTCATGGTCAGTTTGAAAGAACAAGCTAAGTGGCGCAATTGAAAGGGATATATGTCCTAGAATGTCCGGTGAGTTGTTCTTTTGATTTAAAATTCCAATATATACTAGCTAGGTGAGAGGGATCAATTTCAGATTCACGAATATTAGGAGATGCTGTAAGCCAAAACAATAAATTGATTATCCCAATAGGTATTAATTCAAGTCAATCAATAAATACATATTAATTAGTTAATATGTACCTTAAAATTAAGTGACTTCGGGCTTATATTTCTTGTAGGCAAATATTATTTAGTTGATGCTGGTTTTGCAAACATGTCCGGTTTCTTAGCACCATTCCGTGCAGTTCGATATCACCTTAAGGAATTCAGACAGGGTTGCGAGCCAAGGACGAAAGAAGAGTTGTTTAATCTTCGTCATTCCTCGTTATGGAATACTATAGAACGTACATTTGGAGTATTAAAAGCACGATTTCCTATATTGAAGACTGCCCCGACTTATCCTATGCGCACGCAAGTGAATATAGTTCATGCTTGTGTTATCCTGCACAATCACATTGTGAATGAAAATCATGATCAAGATCTTGAGTTAGAGTATAATGATGACAATAACGATGACGATACGGGAGAAGATGTGGATGCAAATCGAGATATAAATAGAGAATTCGAAGCTAATGATAATGAGGATGAAGACAAATTTGAGAATGAATCCGTCATAGTTAGAAGGGAGAAGAAGCGATGGAAAGATTTTAGACTTGCAGTTGCATCTGATATGTGGGCAAACTATAATCCACGACGCAATGATAACTAAATGCTACTTTTTAATTTTTTGTAACGAATATTAATGCTCATATCCTAATTTTAGTCTTCGTATACAAATGTAATATTGCACGGATGCAATTTAGAGTAATGTTTTTTAAATTCATTTTTTTTTCAATTGATATATCTAAAGTAACTTACAAATGTGATATCTTTTTAATGAATGACGCAACCTTTAAATCCAAACAATAAAGGCCGAAAGACATAGATCAATTGGACCGACTATATGGACGAATGTATGACTAATATACTAGTTGAGGAAGC
This sequence comes from Magnolia kwangsiensis, assembly GCA_037074715.1. Taxonomy (NCBI): domain Eukaryota; kingdom Viridiplantae; phylum Streptophyta; class Magnoliopsida; order Magnoliales; family Magnoliaceae; genus Magnolia; species Magnolia kwangsiensis. The sequence goes on from CM073588.1 coordinate 86,699,369, forward strand.
ATTATTAGGAAGAAAAGCCAATAATGCTTTTAAAAAAGTCACTATCAACAAACTGTGCAAAATGGTAGAAGAAATATTTTTTGTGCATGTGAGTAGTGAGAACTGCAAGAATCGATTACGACTGTTGAAAAGAAAATATCTGTTGATTAAGCTTGCGTTGAGTAAGAGTGAATTTGGATAGGACGATGAAAGAAAATACGTGACTGCCGAAGCAGCGGTTTGGAATGAGTTAATACAGGCAAAACCTGAGATAAAAAAGATTAGAAATAAACCATTCCCACTGCTCAAGCAGTTCGAGTCTATATACAGTGACGATTCTGCCACGGGGAGTTATGCACGAACTCCAGCTGATCCTGATGAAGAAAATGTTGTGCCAACTCATGCCTTTGATGATATCCAATTGTCTCTAGTTAACTTGATGCATATACACCATTTGCGCCCGTGAACTCTTCATTTTGGGATGAGACACAATCTTAAACTCAACAATCTGGAGGAAGTAGTAAAAGGACCACACGAACCACAACTCCAGGGCCATCGAAGAAAAAGAAGGCTACTATCGGATCAACTGTCGTAGAAAGATTTAATGGCCTTTACGGGTCAATCTACAAATTTGTTGCCCTCAAGTCTATAACTGATGCTGCACTTATGATAACGAAATTATGGGAGGAGTTGGAAAACATGATAACTATCGATGAAGATATGATGTATAAGGCTTTTAGGTTCCTTTCAGATCGGCCAAATCTTATACATGAGTTCCTTCATACTGTATCCCCTGCCCAAAGACATGTATGGTTGGAAAACATGGTTCCTACATAGATTACTTTAGTTTGTTGTTATTTATTTTTTATTTTTTTTCCCTTAAAGCATTGTAAACATATCTTATGAAGAAAATGAAAAATTTTGCTTGGATATGTTACTTCAAGTTTTTTGTTCACATTACTAGTATTTTGAAAACATGAGCCCACTTTTATGGTCCACCTGTTGATTAGTTTAGCCTAAGAATCAGCCAAACTATTCATTTATATGGGCTTAATAAAATGGAATAATTTTATCCCAGTCTTTTTTATGTGTCAATCTGATTTTTCAACAATTCTCTATTTCAAACTCTATCTAGCGTGAATATCTAACTTATTACCTGTAACAAAGTTACAGGTTATCCAAATACAAAAACAAAGTTACCTATAACTAAATTACAACTTATATCCAAATAGGATTACTTGTAACTTACTTACACCCTGTAAGTAAGTTACATGTAACTTACAACTTAAAAAAGTTACAGGCATCTAAGCAGGCCCTAAAGGACTCAGGGCCCCAACTGTCTTCTACATCTAAAGAAGGATTGGTCTGTAATTCAATGTAGATTTGGGAAGATCATATAAAGTAATCATGGAGAAGCAATCCAACCAATCTTGAGAGATGAGAAATATGTCCAATCTTGATAGAGTACGGGGGTTCGACCGTTGAACCAGGTAAACTTGGCTCCTGACATTATACATCCACCATATCATACCTTCGAATCCACCCAGCAAACTCATTTATGCTTCATACCTTTGAGTCCACCCAACAAACTCATTTATACTTCTAGTTAAACGTGTAGCTAGAGACATTTCATAAGTGAAACAAATATATGAATAATGTCAAAATCTCCCCGAAGCACCACAGAAAATTCCACTTCACCAACCTTAACTCCTCCTAGAACTCATCCATTTTCTCACAATTTATCGGTCATGAGCTAGAAATGTTAGACTCTCAATAGTTTCAACACTTGGTTGAGGGTTCGAGTACCCATAGGTGGTGAAATTCCACTACAACGTGCATGTGTGGTGGTGTGTGCGTGTCTGTAAAATAATAATAAAAAAAGTTGGAAATTTTAGACATTTATGTACCAACTTCAAGGGGAAAATTGAAAAATAAAAAGTGAAAGCCTTTATTATACAAGTGTTTAGTTTTGCTGGGCTTGAGCCAATTGTTTGAGTTTTGAGCCTTATTATAATGCTTACTAAAATTTAGTAAAATAAAAGACAAAAGAAACCAAAACCCTGTTGTAAATCAATGGTTTTTGAAAAAATAAAAATGAAAAATTTGAATTTTTCAAAATTTTGGGATTTTCCCGCCAAAACACTTTTTGAAATATTTTGAATTAAAAGTGCGGTGTGTGTGCTTTGTCCCACATCAGAAATGGTTGAGAAACTTTTGTGGTTTATATGAGATGTGGTGTAAAGTATTCTTACTTGGAGCTTTTGGAGAAGGAGATACACGGGTTGCGTGTTCCAGTGCATAGCACTGGAACACACGCATGCACGCACGCACGCGTGCTCGCGCTCGCGCTCGGGCACGGGCGAGGGCGTGGGCAGTGTGGCTGTAGTGGCGCTAGATGGCGCACTTTGCGATCTTAAATCCGAAACGTTCAGTGGTTTCAGAAAACGGCTCTATGCCTTGAAAGTCAAACGGTCCGAAAATGGACGACTCATGATGATCCAACGGTCAGATCCTTTGATACGACGACCAGAAATGTCTGTGATTAATGGATAACGGATAGAAACGTTTTCAAACGTTCTGGACCTTTGATTGCACCCTAGCAACGACTCACTACCTGATGCCTATATAAACTGGACCATTCCAGTCCGAAATCATCAACTGAACACACCCCTTTCTCCTATCAGATAAAATACAAGAAATATCTCCATTTTAGAATATTGTTATCATCTCTACCATCCAAGTCTGCCAGAAGAGATCTACTGCGTTAAAATTATTCCATAGTGGACCTATCGTGATTGTTGCACGCTAGATCCAGATAAGGCTTGTCTTATCTTGGAAGCAATTCGCCTGTAACCCATCAGCAGTTTATAAGGAGGAGAATCACGCTTTAAGGACAGCGTATTTTATACGTGATTCAGCCGATCAATTTTATTTATTTTTTATTTTATCTTTAATATCTCGGTGTATCCAAAATCTAACTCCTAACAAACCCTAAGCCCTCTTCTTTTCCTCATGACTTAGCTCCACATCCATCTCATCTCCTTCTCCTCTTCACACATTCACTTATGAATGTCTCACATTTTCCCTACTAATATTGTTGTCACGTCAGGAAGTTTTCAATTAAAAAAACATAAAACCATAATATCCTAATGAAAAATATTATCGAATAGTGGCAAATATCTTTCTTATATATTTTCTTATTTAAAAATGGTATATGAGTGGGCCCACAATGTTGTTCTAAACCAATTTAAGTGGCTGTGTTTGCCCTCCATGATGATTTAGAGAGATAGCAATCTATGTTTGAACTAATCTAATATATCCATTGCCATCCCAAAAAGATGAAAACATATTTGAATCCTAACATCATCAATTCTCTTTTCCAAAAATACAAAATAAGTGAAAGAAAATTATAAATCATGATAAAACACGCCTTTACGGAATCTATAGTATAAGATGATTTTTCTATGGTAAGGAGTGTTAAGTTTCATGAAGAAAATTAAAATACCTATCAACGTATGCAAGTTTTGAATAAATTGAATAAATTATAATCTATTGGTAAAGATAGGTTCTTAAAAATATTAAACTCATCTATATCAATAGGTCACCTAAACAAACCCTATCTGAGACTATGCATAATGATAACGATATATTAAATTATATACATTTTAATAAAATATGAACGAGTGATAGTCTTTTAACTTCTCGTCATGTTTGGATTCCGGGGAAAAGTGGGAAATGGATTCTCATGAAAATGTAATTTGAAATATTTACTTATTTTATGATTCTCATTTTTTAAATAGGTCATATAATATTAAAAGAATTTTAAAAGTTGGATTTCTTTTAATAATTATACTTTTCTTTTAAAATGATAAAAGATTTTTCTTCACCTAACAGCTCTTTCCTTGTATCCAAACAAGAAAAGAGTTGTAAGAAAACGTTTCCTAGCAACCCAACATCATATATAAATCTCACCAAGAATCTATTTGCCGGATATAGATTCATGACTTCTTTTAAGATTCCTTAGCTCAATGACCTTCTAGCAAAGACTCATCCACATCAACGGTTCAAATTGTTTTATTTATTTAAGATGGACATCTATACGAAGACAATCTCATCAATGTACGCTTCATATGAACAACAACAACTGCCTGCTATTTTTCATGAAAAGAAATAAATAATATATATTTTTATTATAATATAAAGGAGGCCGTCCATCACAACAGGCCTGGCTCAACCTTTCACAAGGTATCACCAAGTGATTAGGTTCATGTGCCCAAGGGACATGGATTGGCTAGTGGTCGGTGCTCTGTGGGCCCCACTGTGATGCATCTGTTTCATCCATGCTGTTTATCTTCTTCTTTTTTTTTCAAATCTTTTTATGGTATGATCCTAAAGATGAGTCGGATCCAAATCTCAAATGGACTACATATAGGAAATAGTATTGATTAAATGCCCACCATTATATATATATATATATATATATATATATATATATATATATATATATATATATATATATATATATATATATATATATATATATATATAGGCATGCTCACCTATGCACCTACGCACGTGGGCACCTTTCCACACGTGTCATGGGTATCGAATCCGAATGGTCCATAAGATGCGGAATCCTATGAAACCATAAGGGGTAAATTTTCACCTTGATGTAAGATTTTGGTGGGCTATAGCAAAGAGAAATTTAAATCAAGGGAAGAAACCGTTTGTATTTTTTATGGCCCACCGAAGTTTTGGTTCAAAGTAAAAATTGGTACCGAGAGGTTTCATGAGGTTTTGTTTCACGTGGACTTTACAGATTTTCGAGACTCATCAGATACGATGAGTTTCAAAAAAGTTTGTATGTAGTAGGTACGAACTGGTTCGCAGGTGAGTCTTCCACTATATGTGTGTGTGTGTGTATATATATATTTATATATAAGAGAGAGAGAGAGAGAGAGGCATGCTCACTTACGCACCTATGCACATGCGTACCTTTGCACACGTGCCATGGGAGTCGAATCTGAACGGCCCATAAGAATGTGGAATCCTATGAAACCCCAGGAGGTGGATTTTCACCCCAATCTAAGATTCTGGTAGGCCATAGCAAAGATAACTGCAAATCAAGGGAAGAAACTATTTACATTTTACATGCCCGCCGAAGTTTTGGTTCAAAGTAAAAATTGTTACTAGGGGTTTCACGAGGCTCTGCTTCATGTAGATCGTTTAGATTTTTGAGAATTATCACGTATGATGAGTTCTCAAAAAAGTTAATAGATAGTGCATGCAAACGGGTTGGCAGGTGAGCATTCCGCTATATATATATATATATATATATATATATATATATATATATATATATATATATATATATATTCCTTTATCTAAGTCTTATGAACTAATCAATAAGTTGGATGTCAAATAACCGTTATAGAATTTTAATGGTGGACGTTGAATCACCAAATTTTCTTGTAGGACATTCAATTACTATTATTTTTCTGTGGTGTGGTCCACTTGAGATTTAGATCTGCCTCATTTTTGAGATCAAGCCCTAAAATGATATGAAAAAAATGGACGGACGGCTTGATAAAACGTACGCATCATAGTAGGCCTACAAAGCACCGACCACTAGCCAAACCTTACCCAGTAGTGTCAATGGGCCGGGTCGGGCCTTAAAACCGAATTTTGAATAGGCCCGGCAAGACAGCCGGCCAGAATCAGTTCAAAATTAGGACCGAGACCTACCCAGGCCCGCCCGTTGACAGCCCTATTGCCAAGTAGCCGAATATCACGGCACGACACGTCAGCTTAGAAAACTTACGAGTTCTCTCATTTCTTTTTTTCAATAATTAAATTCCAATTAACAATTTTAAAAACCTTAAACCTGTTTTAGCACGTGTGAAAGTATAACACGCATTAGATGGCCCACCCAATGAATGGAGCAGATTGATTGTTATGCTAGGAATCTAAATTCGGTGGATTACAACATTCAACGGTCTAGATTAACTAAAAACTGCCCACTTATCAGAACCGAAAATCCATACCTACTGACTAAAGTGCAGGCGACGGGTAGCATAGAGATACACCTGTGCCCAGCGCTGCGTGGGCTCACAGAGATGTACCTGTCAAATCCACTCCGTCCACCTGTTTGGAAAGAGCACCAAACAGTGGGAACAGAAACATCCAGCGTTGAAACCTTTCTGGATCTTAACATGATGTTTATATTCCATCCAAACCGTTCATAAGATTATTTTTACTAAAATAAACTGTAGTCACAAATATCATCCTGATATAAAGCTTCTGTCACCCCAGGCGTTCAATCCACACTGTTTCGTGTGGTATGGCCCACGTGAATTTTGAATCTACCTGATTTTAGAATCCTATCCTATTGTGGTACTGAAAAATAGATGGATGGAGAGGATTTTCACAAGAATTTCTGTGGGCCCCACACATCCCCGAGCACAGGAATATCTCCGTGCCCGGGGTCAGGCAATCCGCTTCCCTCGCTTTGCTCTGAAATAAATGGAAGAGGTTTGTGCATGGCCCGATGCGCCTCTCCACACGCAATCCCCCATCTGGCCACATGGGCACGTGTAGTACATCCTATCTAGAGCTGTACATTGAGCCGAGTTGAGTCGATGTAGGCTAGGCTAGGCTAGGCTCGACTTGTTCATATTATATATGAATCGAGCTTGCACTCAAGCACAACATTGAAGCTGTATTAATTTGTCAAAGTTGTCGAGTCGAGTTCAGATCAAGCTAGTGATTCGAATTAAGTTCAGACTAGCATGTTCATATGTTATGTTTTGGGCGTAGGTTGCTCGAAGTTGCCAAGTGGGCTACGTAGGTTGCTCAAAGAAATCTTGAGAATGAGAGAAATAGAGAAAAAGAGAGGGGTAGTCAGTCAGGTAGAGAGTCCCGAGCAATCAAGTTGTTGTGCTAAATAAGTCGTGTGAGCTGCAGTATCTGCTCATGCCCAGTAAAATAAGACAAGAAAAAAAGAGGAGGAACGAGGATGAATAGAGTTGATAGAGCTTTTTAGTAAGAAATAAAAACTTTTAAACTTTTAACTTTTTTAAGTTTTTTAACTTTATATATATAATATTAATAATATTAAAATATATTCTTCGAATCAAGCCAAGTTAAGTCGAAATGCATCATGGTTGAACTGGGCTGGAACACAACTCTAACTTTACAAAACAAGCTTGACTCGCCCTGAGTCGACTTTTCAAGCCGAATCAATCCGGGCTAACTTAAGTTGAGTCGAGCTAGCTTTTCAAACTACTTCGACTCGTGAATGGCCCTAATCCTATCCATGGAATATGTGGGGCCCACCGTGTAGTTGACTTGGGTCCAAAATAAGGCTGCTCAATCTCCAACCATATATGTATTAAAACAAAGGACCCGTGAGTCCACTATCTGGTCTTTGAGTCAACTCGCCCGAGTCAGGTGACTCTTGGTGTAGAACTGGGTTGGGCTTGATTAAGTCAGAGTCGACATTGACTATTCATATCTGACTCACCCGAGCCGTCAATCCATCGTTATGGTCTTGCCATCTGGTGGGACTTATTGTCTTGATTCGATGGGTACCATTCAACGGACGAGTTGGATGGCTTACACTGTGCTATCTTAGCACTTGTGGCTGCGAGCAGTGCATATGTAGTGTGGACAGGGCTACGTGTGGCACATGGAGTGTCAATTGGTTGCGAGTGATACATGGTACATAACTAACTCTTGGCAATTTATCGGAAGATTTTGAGGTTTTTTCTGCATATCATCAGTAAAATTCCGTGCATATATATATATATATATATATATATATTCTGTGCAGTCCACCTCATGACAAGTTCCCATGTAGTCGAGCTGTGTGCTCCCTACGTGATGTGTGTCGAAAATCTACCCCATCATTTAGATGCACCAATCCATGGTGGATCAAGTTAATCCATGACTTGTGCAGGCCACACCATGTACCAAAGTTGAGAGGGGTTACCCTTCCATTAAAACATTCATAATCATTTGTTGGGCCCATTGAGATGTGGTTCACAAATCCAGTCCATCCACTATGTGTGTCGCACTTGGATGAGCAGATTTCAGGTGGGCTACACCAAGTGCTTTTACATGTTTTAGGCATGTCTTCATGTGATTTTAGATAGTATGACTCACTTAAGTTTTGTATCCGATTGATTTTTGAGATATTCTATAATTTAAATAGTATGACTCACCTGAGTTCCATATAGGACTGATTTTTGGGATATCCTATAATTTAAATGGGATCCATATAATTCATAGTGTTGATGTTCGACATGCATCGTGGTGGGGTCTACATAGATCGATCTCATGGGAAGTTCTCATGTGGTGAACCATTTTCAATACTAATTTTTTTTTTGGGGGGGGGGGGGGGGGGGTTAGCTTGTTAGTACACAACCATGTTAGCTACCCCCACTAGGGACCGATACCAAGACTTCAAGTGTTGAAACAAGGTACCGCCACTCAGTCTACCAGTTGAGCCATGGATCTGGTTGTAACCATTTCCCATACTATGAGGTTAATCTCATGTTCCCATCAGTTCTAGTTGTGTGGTTCCCATTATGATGTGTGTCAAACATCTACCCCATCAGTCAGGTGCACCATTCCATGGTGGGCCATGGGCTTAAAAATCAAGTCAATCCATGACTTGGGTGGGCCACACTATATACAAAAGTTAAGAGGGATTACCCTCCCATTAAAACATTCATAATCATTTATTGGGTCTAAGGAGATGTGATTCACAAATCCAGACCATCCATTGTGTGTGTCCCACTTAGATGAGGGGTAAGACTAGGCTTTGGCTGCATCCAAAACTAAGGTGGTCTCCACAAAGTGATTTTATATGTTTTAGGCATGCCTTCACATGGTTTTAGATGGTATGGCCCACCTGTGTTCCATGTCTGATTAATTTTTGGGATATCCCATAACCTAAAGGAGACTCATCAAAAGCACGGTGTTGATGTTCAACGCACATCACGATGGGCTCCAGATAGCTCGATCTTATGGGAACTTCCCATGAGGTTGACCTCACAGGACCATATATAGACATATAGCAAACTCTTTAAAGTTTTTATTATTTTCAGAGCTTACATTGGTAATAAAAGTGTGATATCTTAAAAATTCTTTGATATTTTGAAAATTTTGAGATAATATCATTTACTCTTTTTTCTTGATATTATTGTGGTATTTTGAAAATGTAGGGAGGAGAGAGAGAGAGAGAGAGAGAGAGAGAGAGAGAGAGAGAGAGAGAGAGAGAGAGGTACATCGATGCAGGCTTTAGGAATTGTAGCTGGAGGTACACCGATGCATGGTTCAAACAGTGGGCCATCTTTACTAAAAGGTGCCATAATCGTTCAAGCACCCATGTCCAGCTCCTGTGCATGGATTTTAGCCCACTCATTAGGTGGGCCACACCTGTTGGGCGATAGCTATCAATAAAAAATTGACGGTGGACTAGAATAAATGCATACTTCGGAACCATCCAACGAGGGAGCTTCCTGATTTAGGACATTGTCATCTACTTAATGGAGCCCACTAAAATGTTAAAAGTATTGGGAGCGTTGCACAAAAACCTTAGAATCTCGCCTCCAAAAAATACCAGAATTATGGGATATAATAAAGCAATGAAATAAGTCAAAGCATGAACACACGACATAAGGGATTTTACATGAAAAATCCTCAAAGAGGTTAAAACCACGGGACCTTGTCCAAAGCAACAATTCACTATGAAGTAGAATGTTGCAACCGATTTCAAACACACACCGCTTGGATCAATCTTCCTCACTCACATAGGAGTGGATGAACAATAAGAGAATAATGAAAACAGAGAGATTTCACTGATCACGAAGACTTAGAAGTGCTGAGACGTCGACTGTGAAATAGATTACCTCTATGAGTAAAATTCTCCCTTCCACAAGCTTCCTCTCTCTCTTTTCTCTTTCTCTCAACTTTTGATAGCCTTAAAACCCTTTAGCAAACCATTGCATAGCTTTAGAAAACCCCATTTTCATACCCTAGAATAACCATAGGACCCCTATTTATAGTTTAGGAAACTTCTTTCCACACCTCTGTAAAAATTGACTCAAATTTATGTAGTCCGCACCAAATCCGGATAGAATCTGCGTAACCCTCGACTAGTCGAGCCGAGTCCTCGACTGGTCGAAGCCAAAAAATAGAGCTTGCTGGACTTTAAGTCGAGCAAGCCTCGACCAGTCGAGCAGCTCCCTTCAACCAGTCAAGTAGAGCAGTGAAGCATCCGTTTTTTTATAACCGTCCACTCTATCTCTCCTCTGAACTGAGGAGGAAAACCCCATAAAAAATAATGAAATTGTGGACACCAGCTGTAAATTATTTTTTTCCCAATTTACATCAAATACACCAATATTCTTTTTTTTTTCTTTTTTTTTTTGAAATCACAGCAAAACCATACTACCCTATTTCATGTGAATTTTGATTACTATTGATTTTCAAATCACTTTATTTCACATCGGTTTTTTTTAAAAGAATTGCCAGTGCATTAGGGTTCAAAGTGGAGCGGGTTAAGCCACGTTAATGCTCGACCATAGCCTAACTTAAAGTTCATATAGCTCAATCTTAACCTAACCCAACCTCGTCTGAGAAATCTCAACCCAAGCTCAAGACAAGTGGGCTTCGTCGGATTAGTTAGGTGGATATATGTTATATTTTTGTTGGTGTATAATATTTTCAATAAACATCGTACTTTTTATACATACGATTTTATTAATTATACGTGTAGTTATTTATTTTAAAGAAGTTCATTTTTTTCTAAACAAACAAGCTAAAATATAGAACAACTACTCATTTACAAGTCATGTTGTGTGGTATGCAATCTATTGGGAGAGAGAAATCTGTCATATCTTGTTACCTGGAGTCATCGAAAATGATATGGACCAATAAAACCCGATGACATTGGTATTTCCCGTGCCCTTAACACAAACAATCCACACTCAATTATAATTTATAAAGAACTTGTATATCGATCTGGTTCGGATTGAGTCAGGCAACCCAAGACCTCAACCCAAGTTTTATTGGATTGGTGTTTGTATAACCCAAGCTCGAGACGGAACCCAGATCCTGCCCGAGCCTAACCCAATGTTATGTCAGGTTGGTCGGGTTGAACCTGCCCCACTTTCAGTCCTGCAATAATATCAAATACAGGTTACCATGTGCCAGCATGATACAGGTGAAATATGCAAGCCATCCATCATCGGACCTCACGGGCAGGATGCTAGTGGTGAAAGATAAGGTAAATCTACTTGGCATGTGTGCCATGATATTAGAAATAAGTGGATGATTAAAAGATAATATGTTGATTTTTCCACAACCATTCACTATGTCCCACCAGGCTAGTAGAATGACCTGATTCTTTGAATATGAAATCTAAATAGTGATACCCTTTTGATGGATGACTTGTGTTGAGGGTCAAATATTACATATTAGACCCCAGATATTATCTGGATTTACGAACATAATATTGTTTAACAGCCAATTTAATCGTGTTCATGCTACAGGTTGAATTTAAGAGCTTGAGCTGAAAATGGATGCTAAAAGCATGGATTTAACGATTTGAAGGCACCAAGGCAAGGGATGGACCCCAGGGGACAAAGATTGACGGATTTACAAGTCAGAAATCCGAGAAACTTAAGCTCAAGTGACCTGCAGGACGTCTAGAATGCAGGATCACAGGGTTCCCACCATCTGCTCGGCTCGAAAATTCATACAGGGCCAAGGGACCACAAATTAACCATACACATCAAATTTCATCCATTGGATCTCTGTGAAACTAGCCCAACGAACAGAACAGCCCATGAATATGTGATTTTGGGCCCACCTGAGATATGGATATGCTTCAAAGTTGGTATCACCCCATTTTATGAGGTGACAAAGCAGATGGTCGGAGTAAATCTATCAGAATAATCACCATAGATCCCACCTATGTGAGAGTGCATGGTGCACAAGAGTACACCAGCCGTGCACTGCACTTCCAAGACGGTCAAATTTGTTGTTGACCGACAAAAATAAAAACTCTTGTTCCTGTTTCTCCAGCAAACGCATAAGACCTGCGGTTGGGGTGATAGGTGGGCCATCACCTTTAATTATTTAGTCAATCCAGACCATTCATTCGTTCCACAAGGTCAGAAAAACCGTACAAGGTAAGTTATTCCAGCCCTATGCTTGCGTACACAGGAAAATATTGTTCCAAACGCAGGTCGGACGGTGGAATAGGAACTTTGGTGGGCCACACCAAATCCAATCCAAAAATATCTATACCCGAATGGGTTTTTGAGCAGAATGCAGTGGTCGGCATGGATTTCGTAAACCAGTAAGAAAGAGGACCCCACCAACGTCCTTGCCAAAACGGCAACTGCCGTTTCTTTGTTAGAAAGCTCAAACAGAGCTTGCTGGGACATGTTGTGGGCCCCACCCATTGTCCATATGGACAATCCAAACTGTCCATTAGATTCCCAAGGCCCATTCTACCAAGGCCTAGGTAAAAATATTTTAAGAAACAAAGAGGATGGGATCATAACTATTCAAGTACGGGTTGGACAGCGAATCAGAAAATCACGTAGGCCAAGCCAGAAGCGATCCAAAACGGACCCTTTCCAGCTGAAATTTCGTCATGGAATTAATAGATGGTTTGGATTTCTCAAAAAATGACGTTCGTGGGTCACACCAAGCATCTGCACAGAAGACTTACGCAGGCCCTGTTTTTTTATTGCTACAGACGCTGGCCTTCCTTTTCGGTCGTTACACGATCACAGCATGGATCAGATGGCCGATCTAGTCCGTCTATCTTGTAGGTCACCCAGAAACGTCTTAGGAGACGTTATTTCTTTGGAAAGGAAGGACGGACAGTGGGGAAGAATGGTCCGTTTTCTTGGCTGCAGAAATAGGGACGCTGCAGTTGCGTAGAATTTTTGCACCTACTGTGCGTAAAGAGAGCACCATCTTCACCGCCTCTCCATACGGATTTTCTCCACCGACTCCTCTCCTTTGCTGGCTATAAAAAGAGAAAAAAAGAAAGAGAAGGGAATCTCAGCTTGGAGGAAGTATTGGAGGCTTGGCTTGGACGTGAAGGGGGAGCACGAGAAAGAGTTTTATTCTTTTCTTTTTTCTTTCTTTTCTTATTCTTTTTATTATTGTGGATTTAGCCCAATCATGCCTGTGATTGGCTAAACCTCTTAACTAGGGCTAAGAAGTGAAGCTTGTAGCGTGATGAGAGACGTTCGATTGTGCCTTTTGTTTAATATTGAACTGATTTTGATTTAATTTTACTATGAGAATATTTTCAGTTTTTAATGGTCTGTTGTGACTGAAATTACAGTGGGTCTGCGATGGCTTTGAATATTTTATTTTTCTTTTTATGTTTATGATGTCAGGAAGCCATGTTGTTCACCATAGTCTCCTGGGCATGGTCGGATGTCGGTACCCTTCCTAACCTTCATACATATGATTGGTTGGTAATTAGTTTAATTCTATTGTTTGTCATAGTCTCCTGGGCATGGTTTAGTGATGGAATCTATTCTAATTCATATACCTTTCATCTTTTGAAAACGATCTCGACGACAGTTCAGTTTACATTTCATGATGCAGGCATAAGATCTCCCTGATCTCTACAAGTGGATCCTTTGAATCCCTAGTTTTCTATTTCTGATTTCTCTTACGTTTAGATAATTATCTCACAATTCTTCATTAAATTCTATCTGATTTAGAATTCATCTTAGTCTAGTTCTAATTTTACTTAGTTTTAGATTACGTATAGGTTTCAGTCCCTTGGGATTCGACCTCGGTCTTACCGAGTTATTACTACATCACAACCCTACACTTGGGGAGTGAACAACTTAGATATTTGGATCACAAGTATACAATTTGTAAGATGGCCATGTGCATGTGCATGGATCGCCCTACTCTCCCACCCTATTAAATAGTTCACATAAATGGTTAGATATCCCCCAATTTTAAGCTCGTATCATGAAAACCAGCTTAATTAACTCAAGTGGGCCACACCATAGGGAACAAGTGGGAGCAATTGGGAGGTGGACGACTACCATAGAAACTTCTAGATTGAGTATGGGGCCCACATGATGTATATGCCATCCCATCCATTCATCACACACACCATATTAGATTGAAGGTACATCCAACAAAAATTTCCAGTCCATAATTCAAGCATGCTATACCATATGAATTAAAGGTTGTAGATGTAATTCGACATTGTTCCCTGTGGTGTGGCCCAAGTGAGTTTTAGATGGGCCTTGATTTTAAGATGCATACTAGACATGAGGCAGTGCACATGATATGTTGTTTGGATTGTATATGCATGTTGCCCTAAGTATTTTTTTAAACGACCATTTCTATATCATGGGTCGATAATTCATGAGAGTGGAGAGGTTGGGAAAGATGTTTTGCATCAAATTCAAGCAGAATTGAAGATATGCCTCTAGAATTTTATGTAATCACCTTGCATTACTTAAACTAAAGGAGAAATTTTATAATTAAATAGCCATCAGACCAACCACGCTTTATGCGACAGCATATCTAGTAGACAAGGAAGAGTGTGTCCATAGTATGCTCCTAATTGAAGTGAGGATGTTGAGATGAATGAGTACTAAGACAAAAAAAGAAAATTACAAATGAATGCATTCAATAAAATTTACGAGCAATGTTAAATGATAACAAAATGAGAAAAAATGAATTTATATAATTTGGTCATATGTAATGGAAATCAATAACTACACCAATTAGAAACAGTAATAGGCTGAGCTCAAGTCAAGCAAAATCAAAATTTTAAATAATCCCTCACCCAAACAATTCAAAATATTGGCCAACACCAGCCCAAAGGCAAGGACATTAATAGCCCTAAAGAGTGAGTTATTATAGGCTAAAGGTTATAAGGAGTGTTTGTTTTTTTATTTACTAGTGTAATTCATTGTGAATGAGTAATAATCATTTATCCAATACCAAGGTTAGGTTAACAGGAAGCTTGTTTTTAAAGCTTTCTACTTCATAAATTACATTAGTATAATTTCTACGTGTAAAAGTTATGGGGGCTCACGGTGATGTATGTATCTGATCTATGTAATCTGTCCATTCTGCCAGCTCATTTTAGGACATAAGCCCAAAAATGAGGTAGATCTGAAGCTTAAATGGACCACACCATATGAAATGATTTGAATTAAACACCCAATATTGAAAACTTTTTGAGGGCTACAAAAGTTTTGGATCAAGCGAATACTTGTGTAGACTTTTCATGTATGTTAGTGTAATCTTATGAACAAGTTGGATGATTAGATACACATCCCTATGAGCCCTAAGAAATTTTTAATTTTGAATCGTAAACATCATTAATCCCATGTTTCATGTGATGAAGTCCAATTAAGCTTTCAATTTGTCTCATTTTTTAGTTCATGCCTTAAAATGAGATGCTAAAACGTACGAACGACATGAATCAAACACATATATCGCCGTGGGGCCATGGATTTTAACAATACCCGATTTCTCTTCGATTTCATATATTTGATGATATTTTCGAGCCATAATTACCTAATTATTATCATTTCATATAATTATATTTCAAAAGTCATTATTAGCAATTTATTTCTATTTACATTGAAAAAACAAACACTTTACATTAATAAGATATAGGCCCAAAAAAGTCATGAATGAATGTATAAGAAAATATTTAATGGCCTATAGTCTAACTAAAGTTGTGGCCATTGATAGAGTACACTTGCGGAAAAGGACAAGAAATTTGGGATTGTGGACCCCACCTTTTATCTAGCAGGTTTTATGAAGCAATACAAACTTAGTTTGGGAACTTAGACCTGCTCTAACCGACAACCAATTTGAGGATGAAAATACCCCTCCTTTCACGGAAACGGATTGGGTACTCCGCCTGCCACCTGCCAATGGCGGATGGTCGGTGGTCTGTGGGCCCCACCATGATGTATGCTTTTCATCCATGCTGTCCACATATTTTTCCACATCATTTTATAATATGAGACCAAAAATGAGGCATATCCAAATCTCAAGTGTACCACATTACAGGAAACAGTGTTGAATGAGCGTCAACCATTAGAAACCTTTAGGGGGCCCATTGTGATGTTTGTGAGAAATCATCCCCATCTAAGTTCATTCATAGGGTCACAAAGACCTGGATGAAGAGGAAAAACAAATTTCATAATGATCCAAAACTTCTGTAACCCCTAAAAGGGATTCAATGGTAGACATTCAATTCCCCACTGCCTTTTACAGTGTGGTCCACTTGATAGTTAGATCTATCTTATTTTTCATCTCAAGACTTAATATGATCTCTCTAAATAGATGGATGGTTTGGATATAACACAGACACCATGATGGGACCCACAAAAGCAACATAGAAAATAAATAAATAAATAAATTGTAGTCTGGCTACGGCTATGGCTACGGTTATAATCTGTAGCCATAGTGTGTCGAAAATTGTAGGATTTTTTAGGCAAACTCGCTGGACAGTTCTGAACTTTTTCGATAATATCGAAAGACCTTCGATACATATCGAAGGATATCTGAAAAAGTAAGGGCTACGGTTATAGCTACGATTATAATCCGTAGTTATATATTTTTTTCGTTGTAATCCCCATGGCATTTTGTGGGTCCCATTATGAGGTATGTGTTATATTCATACCATCCATCTATTTGGCGAGCTCGTAATAAGGCTTGAGACGAAAAATAAGACAAATCTAGCTATCAAGTGGACCACACTATAAGGCAGTGGAGGATTAAACGTTTACTATTGAAACCCTTTTACGGGTCATAGAAGTTTTGGATCATTATGAAATTTGTTTTTCCTCTTCATCCAGGTCATTGTGACCTTATGAATAGATTGGATGGAAAATATATGTTGTGATGGGCCCTACAAAATTTTTAATGGTGAAAATCAATTTTCCCGTTGCTCTTTGTGGTGTAGTCCAGTTGATCTTTAGATATGATTCTTATATATATATATATATATATATATATATATATATATATATATATATATATATATATATATATATATATATATATATATATATATATATATATATAATGCTCCCAAATGATCTCGAAATATGGATGAATGTTGTGGATATAATAAATACATAACTGTGGGGCCCATGTAACTTTGATCTCTTTTGAGTGGGGCAAACATGAAATTGAGCAGGGCCAAACTAGAAATTAAGTGGGGCAAACATGAAATTGAGCGAGGCAAACGAGAGATTGAGCGAGGCAAACTGAAAATTAAGTGGGGCAAACATGAAATTGAGCGAGGCAAACTAGAAATTGAGTGGGGCAAACATGAAATTGAGCAAGGCAAGCTAGAAATTGAATGGGGCAAACTGAAAATTTAGCGGGGCAAACTAGAAATTGAATGGGGCAAACATGAAATTGAGCGGGGCAAACTAGAAATTAAGCGGGGTAAAAATGAAATTGAGCAGGCCAAACTAGAAATTCAGTGAGGCAAACATGAATTTCAGCAGGGAAAACATGAAATTGAGCAGGGCAAACATGAAATTGAGCGAGGCAAACTAGAAATTGAGCGGGGCAAATTGAAAATTGAGTGGGCAAACAAAAAATTGAGCGGGTCAAAAATGAAATTGAGGGTAAACTAGAAATTGAGCGGGGCAAACATGAAATTGAGAGGGACAAACTGAAAATTGAGCGGGGCAAACACTTTGCCTTCTTTGATTAAATCGTGATGTGGTAGGGATTGTTGGTGAGAGGACTACATTTTTTCAACAAATGACAGCTTGATTCGCGGATCTAATTGATTTTTGGCTCCAAGTTCAAGTGGAACTTAAAGATTGAGTGGATTTTGCATATTAAAACATGGTGAGCCACGTGGAAATGATTGATAGATGTGGGGCCCATTGTGAGTCGTTAAATGGCAAGAAAATAGGCAGTCAATACAAAATGTAGATTAGATTCTCTCACTTTTTACTTTCATTAATACAATAGTTGTGCTTGTACTATTTGTATTACTAAAAGTTGAAAATAGTGGCTCTTTTTTCTATAAATGATGTGGGTTTAAATATCATCTTTGTATACCCTCGATGTGGGTTCTTGGCTTAAAAAAGTGAGGCCATTGATCTGTTATCGAAACCATTGGTCTATTGCATCCCTCGAAAAGTGACACCATTACGGTGAATTTCTAGTTTGCCCCATTGAAATTCGTGTTTGCCCTGCTCAATTTCATGTTTGCCCCATTGAAATTCATGTTTGTCGTGCTGAATTTTTAGTTTGTCCTGCTCAATTTTATGTTCGCCCCGCTGAATTTCTAGTTTGCCCTGCTCAATTTCATGTTTGCCCCGCTCAATTTCTAGTTTGCTCTGCTCAATTTCATTTTTGCCCTGCTGAATTTTTAATTTGACCACGAAGTGATTGAAATTAACCACGAAGTAAATGAAATGGATTTTCGACCATCGACTCGATGGAATCTTGAAAAAGAACTATGTTTTTTTGACTAAATTATCTTTTCCTACCCCAAAATCATATGTGATACGTTAAGTAAATCATTCTAATTTAGGAGATATGCTTATTGAATAAATAGTCAAAGAAATGAATTAAATGAGAGAAAAAAATTTTATATGCTTATATATACATATTTATATAAATATGTATTAGAAAAAATTGTAGGTAAAATAAAGTTCTCCATATAAAAAAATATAAAAAAAATTTGCATAGACTTGCACGGACTACAGTTATGACTATAGTTATAACCTGTAGCCACAGGTAACGCACCTTATATACATATTGAATATTCTTTGATATGTATTGAAAATTGCAGGATTTTTGAAGCAAACCTCATATCAAAAGACCTTCGATATATTGAAGTATATATCGAAAGATCTTCGATACATATCAAAGGACATACTGAAAAGCAGGGGCCACGGTTATAATCCGTAGCTAGAGTTTCCTGGTTTTTTTAATTTTTTAATTTTTGTTGTTGTAATCCCCATTGCTTATTGTGGGTCCCATCATGAGGTCTGTATTATATCCAAACTGTCCATCTATTTTGCGAGCTCATATTAAGCTTGACATGAAAAATAAGACAAATCTAACTATCAAGTGGACCACACTGTAAAAGGCAGTGGGGAATTGAACGTCTAATATTGAAACCCTTTTAAGAGTTACAGAAGTTTTGGATCATTATGAATTTTTATTTTCCTCTTCATCCAGGCCTTCTGACCTTATGAATAGATTGGATGGAAAATAAATGTTATGGTGGGCCCTACAAAATTTTTAACGGTGAAAATCAGTTTTCCCGCTGCTCTTTGTGGTGTGGTCCAGTTGATCTTTGGATATGATTTGTTTTTTTTTGATAATGCTCCGAAATGATCTCGAAATATGGATGAAAGTTGTGGATATAATAAATACATAGCTGTGGGGCTATGTAACTTTGATCTCTTTGGAGCCGTTCGTACAACTCTCAGTTGGAGGAGCTTCAGCGCTCATCTTCTGACAGGAGGGGTATTTTCATCTTGAAATTCAGTCTCCGCACGTGTAAGTCTAAGTTTGTATTGTTTCATAGAAACAGCTGGATAAAAGGTGGGGCCCGCAGTCCCAAATTTTTCTAAAAGGGCAGGTAATATGGAATAAGGCTTAGATGGTGACGAGGACAACGACGGCCCACATTGCCCTGATCCTGCAGCTGCTCGACTGTATGGTAACTCGCATTGGTTTCTACATATGTCCTCTTGGTTGTATTTGGGACAATTGTCTGATCTAACCGATTGATCATGACCGTCCATTAGGCCCACACACATTTCAAGGGCTATGACCCATAAAGCCCACCAATCAGATTATTCTAGCCCTTATGATCATTAACCAGCGAAAAATGGACGGTAAAAATTAGTCTGGGTGAACAGAAATGGATAGATGTGGATAGACTGGGACATTGATGTATGCTTTGTGAAAGGTACACCGAAGGATGGCTTAATCAACCGTCGCTACCAGCCTGCCCTCATTCTTCAACCACTAATGTATTTAAATCCTGTGCGTCCGTTAGCATTCATTAGGTGGCCCACACTCTGACAATAACGATAGGGACGCGGATTGCGTGATGAGCTCACCACGCTCGTGGATACTCTGTGGGGCCCACCATGATGTATGTGTTTTATCCACACCGTCCATCCATTTTTTCAGTTCATTTTAGGGTAGGATCCCAAAATTGAAGCATATCCAAAGCTAAAGTGGATCACACCGCAGAAAAAATGGGGATAAAGACATACACCGTTGAAACATTCTCACGGCCCCATAGTGATGTTTCTAAACTAAGGGAAAACATAAATATCGGCTTAAGCCAAAAACTTCCGTGGTCTTAGGAAGTTTTCAACAGTGAGAGTTCAACTCTCACTGTTTCCTGTGTCGTGATCTACTCAAGAGCTTTGGATATGCTTCAATTTTATGCTCGTGCCATAGAATAAGCTGGAAGATAGATGAACAGTATGGATAAAACGCATACATCATGGTGGAGCCCATAAAGTGTCCATGATACGCTGCAGTATTATGAGCTCCCGATATTGCATGCCAAAAATGATAGAAAATCACCGACACATGTTTGTGGGCTGCCATACGAGAGGTCTGTCTTGGCCTTGGAGAGGCTGGCAAACAGACTGGATCAGGGTGGGCCTGACCAAGCTGAAGCAAAGTCTCAAAGCACAAAAACTGGATTTGACTAAGCCTAGTCGAGTTGAGCAGACTCAAAAGCTTATACCTATATATTGACTAGAGTTGGGCATCAAGCCGAGTTAGACTAAGTTAGGACTGACTCGACTTGACTCGATTTTGAAATAGACATGATCTGAACTCAACTTGACTCAATATCGAGTCCAGCATACTTGACCCGGTCTGAGTCTGGATCTGGCTTAGACTAATCCAGACTGAGTCTGACCCGATCACAGGTAATGAGTCGGGTCGAGTCAGCATCGAGTCGGGTTAGGTGCAACAGGTATCCACGGGCTGAAATCACGACTCGAAACCTAAGTGCACCTGTCGGAATTGCAACCTCTCCATTAGCTACATGGCATCTCAGATCTAAAATATCAATCTAGGTTTATTATTATTATTATTATTATATGTACGAGTTGAGTTTCAGATCAAGTCGAGTCAATACTGTGTCAGATTTCAAGTAGAGTCGAGTCAAGTTACTGGGTGACTTGAACTTGACTCGGTTTGAATTCAGATTGAACGAAGTCTACTCAGTTTGAATTGACTCACCCACTCGGTTTGGATCAAGTCGGGTTTGAAGGAGTTGAACAAGTCAAATCATCCCGTGCCCAGCTCTAATCTTGACATCCAACCATTACAATACGTTGGCTTGACATGAGGGTCACTTAGTGCAAAAATCAGCCCCACTTACCACACCATATGTGTAATGCCCTGAAAATTGGGGGTCGCGCATACACTCGACTCCCAAGTTCCCGGGTATCACTTATGCCAATATTTACTAATTTTTGTTTAATCAGTTTAATTGTGCAGCATGAAATTTCTTAAAACATGAAACATAATCACAACTGGTCTACTGAAATGAAAGAGGTCACATATAAATATACAGGTCCAAAAGAATATAAATGGGTCACACGAGGCGTTGCCCAACAAAATTACAAAAAGCATCATATGTCTAAAAAAAATAGAGCTGAGCCCACTGCTTAGCGGTCCAAATCCTGCCCATCAAGCTGCTGGAAAGCTGTCCATCAGCTGGAAGTAAGACAGCTCATCATCCTCGTCAAAATTCGCGCAGTCAGGCTCCTCGTACTCTGCGTCACCTGCATCTACGAGAGAGTCTAGTTGGTGTTTTAAAACACCGTCCCAGAGTGGAAGTGAGTCATCAACTCAGTGCGTGCTATTAGGCTCGGGGCACGGACCGTTGCGGGTTGGGGCTGCGGCGCCCCGATTAAGGTGGGAAGCGTGCGCCGCAAGGCGTGCCGCTCGAGGCACCGGCCCGTGGGCCCCCCATGCAACCCGTCTTGAAACACGGACCAAGGAGTCTAACATGTGTGCACCAGCATGCATGAAAAATGATATGATGCATGCCCTCGCCACAACACTCCCTCGAACAGCTCCATTTAACGATTGCGTATGGCCAATGCTCCCTCAGAGCGACCTCGACGGCCGAGTCGCTACCCTAACTAGTGCGATGCAATGTGATCATGTTAGCCGAGTTCTTAGTTAAGTTCATTCATCCAGCAGGTTAGAGAATCTGATACACCCCACATATCAATGCCTCAACTAGTTATGATGCCAAGGCCCCTCAACATGCGAGGCTAGGGCACCGCGATCCTTGATCCCGTCGGGTTCCTCATCCCCGACTTCAAGCACATGGGGAGTGTTGAGAACTAGGATCGTTCGTGGTCACTACGGGGAGGTTTGTCACCCTAGTGTAGCCGACAGCTCGAACATAGTATCCCATTCCACCATGCTCGACCCACGAGACGGTGGATCGGCTTCAGGTGGTTATCGATGGGTTACAACGGTTGTAGGATGTGCTAGGTTCCATACATGTATGAGCAAATAAGGTTAACAAAACAAGGTTGGTCAGCCAGTAGACTATGCCACATGAGTTCGGACAAGTACGTAGCGAAACGATATCGGGTACAAGCGTCCCATGTAGTCTAACTACTGTCGCCCACACACACTCACCCAAATATATGGGTTTAGCCTCAAGACGGTCCTACTAACGGGGCCGCCTTCGCTCTCCTCGTATTCCTGACCAACCCAAGGGTTTGGGTGGTGATTCATAATATGTCAACTAACATGGTCATTAATTAGCATAAATAACATCACGTTCTCATACTCCTCAACATACAATTTAGAATCTCCTAGCAAGAGAGACTAACAATATCATAAATAAAGGTGCATGTGTGTTGTGTGGGTTGGTGAGGAAGTCAAGCACTTCCTACATCTCATAGAACTAATTTGCACAAGGATTAATAAGGCATACATGTTACAGGGCAACATCATGTGAAGAAAACTAAACAAAACATAAACATGAGATCATCAATTCGCACTAAATCATGTGAGAGGCAAGAACAACAATATATGAGAAAATCTACATGACATACAATTCCATACAATTCTAAACAACCCAATAATTCTTAGGTTTTCCCTAGATTCTCCAAAGGCATCTCCAAAAAAATAAAATCATTAAACTTATATTACAATTGGTGCTAGGCTACCTAAGAATAATAGTCCGCACCTATGGATTATCGAGATCTTGAGATACGACCTAGGATTGCCAACTTGCGGGTGGATTCGTAGAGACCTTGAGTTAAAGGAACTTTGCATATTAGGATTACATGCAACATCTAGCTCAACACGAAGAATCTTAAGAAGACAGGTACTTACCTCTCCAATCGGTTGAAATTCGAATTTAGAGTGGTGGGTGTGGGATCTCTTGAGGAAGAAGGAAGGAGTTGCAAGGATCGACTTCTCTTAGGCCCCACTTTCATCTATGACCCACTTTTTCTCCCTTCTTCACTCTCCTTTCCTCTCTCTTTCCTTTCTTCTTTCTCCCGTTTCTCTATTCTCTGTCCTTCTTTAGGGTAAAATCGTATAAGGAGAGGGGGTGTCCAAATGATGCCCTTTTATAATGCTAGATTTGGTGTAAATAGCCCCAAGGGCTAGGTTTTTACTATACTAGACTTATGGGAGGGTCTTTCTAAGTTCTAAGGCCTACTATGGGGTGTACATATTGATGTACACAGCAGGATAATTAGCCCTAATGATGATCTACGTATGGATATGATTGGCCTGTCATTTGGATGTGTCAATCAACGGACATGATTAGAAGTCTGTTTAACGGTCACCGATGGTCGATCGGGGCTGCAGCTATACGGATATGAGCAGGGAAATATCCTTAGTCCATGTGTGAAGTTTGGTCGCAAAGCGACGGTCCGAAATCCTCAACTTTGTATAAGAGTGGATGACCCAATTCATTTGAGTTTCAACTTTTTCATTTAAGGTATTCGGACTTCTCATGCACTTGTCCTTCGGCTCAAGTTGAGCGGTTCTGTATAGTACCCAGGTCTGACTCTCGCGATGGACATTGAGCCCAGTAAGACAGATATTTCTCTATAGTTTTGGAACTAGTGGCCCGCCAACGAGTGGTTTAGAGCTTGTTTAAAAATTCGGGGCATTTCTGGAATGAATTAGGTATTGAGATTTCTCGTGGGATATGATTAGGGTTTGAATTAACTATGTTTATAGGATGACCTATTTATAATTAGTAAAAGTAGAGATTTGATCATGATTACTCTAAACCGTTGGTTTTAGGTTAAAAGAGTACGGGGTTGATTTGGTTTAATAGTCAATATCCGGGCCTTATCTGACTCGGCCCGATTAGGTCTTTCATTTAGTCATGATTGTCTTGATTAGTTAGCGATGGGTCGATTAGATTTTGGTTATATGTAAGTAAATCATGGGGGCTACACCTGATGTTCAAGTGATTGAGCGGATTCGTTGGTTTCATATAGAGGTGGGCATCGGTCCGAATCAGATTGGATTGTATCCAATTCGACCAGATCCGAAGTCATTTATTTAAACCAATCTGATTTAAATGATTTTAAACTCGCAAGTATACGAATCAGATGTAGACACGGTACGTATTACGAGATCGTTCCCATGAGGACTGGTGATCTCAATTCGAAATTTATAATTCTTCTTAACTAATCTGACAAATAGTTTTGTTAACAATTAAGTAAACTAATGAAAATTAATAAAAAATAACTAAGAACAATGAGGAAAATTCAATCGAGGAGAACACTAGGACTTTTGAAACCACTCCTAATTATCCTGACCCTTGTTTCACCTGTTGATTCACCCTAATTTAAATTGATATAAATAAATAAAGCACACTCTATATTCTTGGTCGGGCACATAGAATGTATAATCTCTTAAAGTATACAGATCACATCTTTCCATCCATGGTCAGGCATGGAGAGATGTAGATTCTTATTTCTTTCTCTATAGGAAACCTATTCATGGTCAGACACAAGCACCTAGAATAAGATTCCAAACAACATCTACATCTAGACTTTGGTTAAGTTCATAGAATGGAGAAGTACGGAGATTTCAGTTAAGCACACTAGAGAAAGAAACAAATCAATCAAATCAAGATGAGTTCAACAATAAACCAAAGTCATTCAAATTAGGGGCTTCATCTCAGCCCTAGCTAAGAAGTTTAGCAATCTATAAAATCAATCAGGAAGACAGAAAAATAAGATTGATAAAAATATCTTTCTCCTTTTCTTTCTTTCTTCTCTTTCTTTTCTTTCTCTCCTTGGCTTTGGATCTGGCTTCGGAGTATCAAATCCATGCTTTTAGTACTCTTTTTCAGTCAACGCTCCTGATTACACACTACAACAAAAACACAATTAAAATATTCCATTAAGCATTATCATGTACGTAAAATCAGGTAATAATCGGGGTCTAATATGCAATATTCTACCCTCATCATCTCGCCAACCTTACCCAAACTCGATCGGATTCGGGACCGAGTCCAGGTCACTTGACTCGGACAGACCCGATACATGATTGACTTGACTCGAATCGGGTCTGACTTGGCGAGGGAAATCGAGTTGGATTAGGTTCAATAGGATTCAAATAGTATGAATTTAATTCAATTGTTTCACATGGTGTGGTCTACTTCAACTTTTAATATATCACCTTTTTATGCCAAAGGCCTAAAATGATATTTCAAAATGGATGAACGGCTTGGATAAAACATATACATCAAGGTAGGCCCCACATGGCTCTGAAAGAACACTCACCATCGTATCCACGCTTTTACCGGACACATGTTTACGTGCACTTCACGAAAGGTCAGTGATTTCTTTCCACGCAAGGACCTGCTGTAACGACCTTAGCAAGCTATATGAGTCTGATCATGGGGTATGTGTTATATCCAAACCATCTATCCATTTGGTGAGCTCGTCATAATGCTTTTGACAAAAAATAAGATGGATCTAACTATCAAGTGGACCACAGAAAATGTTTAACTGTGAAAATTATTCTCAGCTGCTATTTTTGGTGTGGTCCACATGATCTTTGGATATTATTCATTTTTTAAAAATAATGTCTATAATGATTTCTAAAAATATATGAACGGTGTAGATATAATAAATACATCACTGTGGGCCCATATAACTTTGATGTCCTTTGAACCGTTCGTACAACTCGGAGCTCGAGGAGCGCTAATCTCGTCTTCGCACGCCACAACCAGCTGGCCTAGGCTACAGCCTACAGCTAGCTGGTGCTTGGTACTGGGACGCAGATTGCGTACTGAGTAACTCAGCACGCTAACTAGCATACTGAGTAAATTCTGTGGGGTCCACCATGATTTATATAGTTTACCCACTTCGTCCATCCATTTTAAAATATAATTTAAGGGCAATGGACCAAAAACAAAGTATATCCAAATCTCAAGTGGGCCTCACCACAAAAACAGTGTGAATTAAAATTATACTGTTGAAAATTTCTTAGGGGCCACACAAGTTTTGGGTCAATTTGTTATTTGCTTTTCCCTTTTCATCCATGTCTTTGTGATCTTATGAACAGGTTGGATGACAAATAAACATCACTGAGGGGCGTACCAAGGTTTCAATGGTGGAAGTCATTATTCCCACTGTTTCCTATGGTGTGGTCCACTTGAGCTTTGTGTATGCTTCAAATTTCAGCTCAACCACTAAAATTAGCTATAAAAATGGATGTATGATGTAGATAATCCACACATATTCATGGTAGGCCCAACTGAGTTTACTTAGTGCAATAAAAGCGTACTGAGTAGTTAAGTACGCAATCTGATTTCGACGTTGAACGGAAATGGATTAGCTACTCCCTTGTTCAGTGATCTGTGGGCCCCACCATAATGTATGTATTTCATCGATGTCGTTCATCCATTTTTAAAGATCATTTTAAGGCTTGATATAAAATATTAGAGGGATAAAAATCTCAGGTGGACCAGACCAAAGGAAAACAATAATGATTGGATATCCTCTATTAAAATCATCCTCAGGCTCCGAATCGAGTCAGATCTGATTAGATCGGGTTTCGGGTCAGAACGGTCCGGATTAACCACAATCCGATTCCGATCCGAAAAACATTCGGATTTGAACTACCTAACTCTATCCGCATCGATCCAAGCCGTCGGTTCAGTCAGGATCAAGTCAGATCGGGTTTGATTAGGCCGGATCCACCGGATCGGATCAATTTTGCCCAGCTCTAGCTTCATATGGATGACTAATTAGACTGGTGCGGTTCTTTACTGGTACCACCCCTGTATAAACTAACATTGAGTGCTAATGGTCGTTAAGTGATAATATAAGTTAATTACATATAATAAAAATTTAAGAATTTTTGAAAATCCAAAACAATGAAAATTCAGGATGTTACAATATGTAATATTTAACTATTAATAAATAGTAAAATACAAGTGTTGTCTACTAAATGAGTGGTTGTGACTAAGTTTTGTATAAGAAAATCTTCACAGTGAGGCCAAACTAATGTCCCTGCTATGAAATATTGTACGTAGAGTTATGATTAGTCAAACTGAGTTTTATCAAGCTTCAATAAGTTGTTGAGATTTGCTAAGTTTTTCATGGTCTATATTCACACCATGAAATATAATGTCTAACCATTGATAAATAGCAAAATACAAGTGTGGTCCACTAAATGAGCGGTTTTGCTGAGTTCCTCGTTGTGAGGTCAATCTATTAGTCCACCATGAAAGGTTGAAAGTTATCCGCTAGGCGGATTATAAATTATGATCCTACCTATCATACTTGAGACTTTCTCTAAATAATTCTTTTTACACATGCACTCACACTCACCACAATGGGTTATGAGTTCTCAAATCCATGATTTTGTGTTGAAACTCTTGTAAGGGGTTTTTTGGTTATTGGTTAGCACGTCGGTACACACCCTACTTAGGATTAGATACCAAGACCTTAATGTTGAAACGAGGTTATTTCACTCAGTCTACCCCTTGAGAGCTATGAAGCATGAGTAAGGATCCAATTAAGTAGTATCATAAAAAGAATCTGAATTATTTGCTTGTTACAAGCAGAAAAATCTTGCTTTCCTGCAATGTGATTGGTCCATTCCTGCAATGTTATTGGTCCATGTTATTACCACCGTCCTCAATACTACTGCATTAAATACGTTGTGTGATGATGTGGTCCAACTAGATTGCAACAAGCAGGATTTTCCCACCCATGGAAGGCAGACGATCGAAATTCATATAAAAATAACGTGGACGGACTTTAATCAAGTTTCAATTAGTTGCTGAGATTTGCCAAGTTTTCCGTCATCCTTGTTCCGCTTTTCTTGACTTTGGACTAGATCTGTTTTTTTTTTTGGTCTAAGCAGCAGTGAAATCTGGTCAAGTTGAGTTAATTCAGGTGAGTTTAGTCGACTCAGGTGAGTCAACTTAAAATTTCTCAAGTTTTTACACTGAGTTGTATCATGTCCAAGTCTAGCCCAGGAGCCGTGTACCAATGATCTAAGGTCAGGTCTACCCTTGTCGAGGTTCAAAGCCTCCAAGCTAGGGTTTTCCACTGGTCCGAGTCATACCTCCATCAAGTGGGTCCATTACATAAATTCCCTAGAACTAAAATCAAGCCATTCCAGTCAGCAAGCAGTCCCCACTTGTCATAAAATGTGGACGGTTGGTCAGTTCTTTCTTTTACAACCATCCAAATTTTCCATAAATGCATGACCCACATGGCAAAAGGTCCATCATGATGCCCACTAGATGAACGGCACAGATCTCTCACACATGTGACACTTCGGATGGCTTCTCACGACAGTAGTAGTCGTTTGTCGCGATGGATTTTGCTTTTTTCTCATTTTTCGACTCTTGTCGGCGTCCAAGGGTTACAAATGCATTCATCCCCCTTTGGAATCCATCAGCAGCCAGAGAAAGGACTTACACTGTATCTCAGTGTGAAGTACCGTTGAAGCTCGGCCTATCTATTGGTCCCGCCATGAAATGTTGAAAGTTGAGTTATGATTAGTGAAACTGAGTTTTATCGAGTTTTAGTAAGTTGTTGAGATTTGCTAAGTTTTTCGTAGCCTATGTCCACACCATAAAAAATAATGTTAAACCATTGATAAATAAAAAAATATAAGTATGGTCCACTAAATGAGTAGTTGAGGCTGAGTTCCTCGTTTTGAGGTCATAAATTGTGGTATGAGCTAATGTATTTAAGACTTTGTCTAAATAAATTTATTTTTATTTTAGACATGCACTCACACCACGATGGGTATTCAAACCTATAACCTTGTGTTGAAACTCTTGTAAGTGTTTTTTTTTTTCAAAAATAAAATAAAATTCCTCAGCATGTCTCAATTAAAAATTGATACCAAGACTTCAACTTTGAAACAAGGTTTTTTTTTATTTTTTATTTTACACACGCGCACACCCTCCATACACTCACAGCTAGTGGAATTTCACCACCTATGGGTAATCCAACCCATGACCAGGAGTTGAAACTCTTAAGAGTCTACCACCTGAGCAACGGTAAGGACCCAATCTTGAAACAAGGTTATTTTCACTGGTATGAGTCATGCATAGGGATCTTTTGCTTGCCATAAGTAGAAAAATTTTAGTTCCCTTCAATGTAATTGGTCCACATTATTGCTGATGTTGTCGGCACTATTGCATTAAATGCGATGTGTGATGATATGGTCCAATTAGATTGCAACAAGCAAGATTTTACAACTGGTGGTTAGTAGAGGATCGGGATTCATATAAAAATAATGTGGACTTATGATTAGTTCGACTGATTTTTATGAAGTTTCAACTAGTTGCTGAGATTTGCCAAGTTTTTCATTGTCCCTGTTCAGCTTTTATTGACTTTTGATTATTCTTATTTTTCTAAAGTATCAGTGAAATCTTGTCAAGTTGAGTAAATAAAGGTGAGTTGAGTTGAGTCAACTCAAAAATTTTCAAGTTTTTACACTGACTTGTAGCATGTCCAAGTTCAGCCCATGACCCAGCTAGGGTTTTCCAATGGTCTGAGTCATACCTGACTCGTCCGAATTGACTTAGACTCAGTTGGACCTATACGAGTCTGTAATGTACCTCACCACCTATTCACTCCTGACTCACCGTTGACTCGGGCGAGTCATGACTCGACTCAAAGCTGGTCGAGTCCTAAGGCTCTTCAGATGAGCATCTCCTCACATTTTTCACATTCACACGTGTTTTGTATTTGATGAGGTGCGTGTCGGCATTATCAAATGAGTAAACACCATAGCTACTCGCATGAAGGAGCCATGCACAATCTGCTCTCCCACATCTTCCATCATCTGCGAGATCCGGGCCGTCCATCAAGTGGGTCCCATTACATAAATTCCATAGAACTAAAATCAAGCCATTCCAGTCAGCAAGCAGTCCCCACTTGTCATAAAATGTGGACGGTTGGTCAGTTTTTTCTTCTTTAACCATCCAAATTTTCCATAAATGCATGGTCCACATGGTAAAAAGTTCATCACGATGCCCACTAGATGAACGGCACAGATCTCTCACACACGTGACACTTCGGATGGCTACTCGCGAGAGTAGTAGTCGTTTGTCGTGATGGATTTTGCTTTTTCCTCATTTTTCGACTCTTGTTGGTGTCCAAGGGTTACAAATGCATTCATCCCCCTTTGGAATCCATCAGCGGCCAGAAAGGACTTACATT